>ML778929.1:874559-974313 GCA_009831015.1 Picea engelmannii | reverse complement strand
GCTTGGAGGAGCCCTAGAAGGGCCAACGTCTGGCTTCTGGATGCTGGATATGCCCAAAAAGGGCCAACGTCTCCCTCAGAAGGGCTTGACGTCCCACTTTTTGCTCATATTATGTCATTTTTCTAGCAGTTAATGTAAAAACAATGTAAATTTTGTAGTCAGCCTTATCGGCTGTTTTAATGACCTATTTTTTAATTGAAAGGTCATGGATTGGTATAAATAGAGGATGTTTTTCCTCATTTTGAACATAACATAACTCACTCTCTTGTGAGAGACTATCTTTTAGCCTTTTGCTTGGTATTTTTTATGTTGGAAGTGAGGCGCAACTCTTCTTGGAGGATTTCTCTTGGAATTTATGGTGTTTCTCTCATGGAAGGTTTACAACTAGGGTTTGATTATGCATTCTTCATGATATGTAAGTGAATTTTTCATGCAAAAATTCTTAAGTGAATGGTTGTAGGCTTAATTTCTTACATTTGCTATTATATTGTTGAATCTTGAAACCCTAGGTAGCAAGCACACTAGTAGGTCATTGCTATATGTCCCCATGTTTGAGAAATTATTTTAGCCATTGATAAAGGAAGATATAGCCTAGCCGTTGCTAGACTTTTCTCCCTTTTTCTGAGTTAGCATTAAAGTTATAGGTTGAAGAGAGGAGACGTCCTAGGCCTAGTTAAATCTACACCTAGGGTTTTAACCTCCTAGGGTTTGAAAAGCCTTGCTCCTGCAACACTTTTTTCCCTTAGATCTATACTTTGAAGCTAGCCATTTTGCCAAGTGTGTTTAGAGAAAGAGGAAGGAGCATGAGGCCTTGCTTAAGCAACACCGGAATGAGCCTCCTTCCCTTAGGGTTTTGATTCTAGGGCCTTGCCATTGCAGCACCATAGAACCCTACCCTCCAGTCTCTGAATTCTAAATCCTCCCAAGATTTCTTTTGCCCTTGCTTTTGACTCCATTTCACCCTAAGGCACTGGTTAGACTTACAACGTTGAGCTTGTAGTGTTCAAAATCATCTTTTAAAACTTTCATTCTTGAAACCCTAACTAACCCTAACCCTACTAACCTAGGCTGACGTCATACTTGACGCATCACGCTTTCTAACTAGTAATTGAGCAATTAATGATGACATCAAGCATTTATTGAGCTATTGTTGATTGAAAATATTGTTGGATTGGTCATTATTATAGACATTGATGAATTAGTGATCTTGCATAGGCTATTTAACAAAACATTGACCTCATTTTGTCTATTATATTGCTTGCTAAACAAAATCAGATAGTCAAGAAGTACTAACCCTTTGAATTATAACCTGCAAATATATATATATATATATATATATATATATTGTGTTGTTATTGTCTTGTTCTGGGCAGGTGTTCTCAACAGGGACTTCACTTCTTTATTGGCTGATTAGCCGGAACATCTGATACTGGTGGTGACCTGCGAGGAGGGAAAACTTTAACTCTTGACCTTATACTCTTTGCCTCTTCAAACCCCAAGTTACCGGGGACGTCTCCCTTGGGCTAACCTCCCTAAACAGAAAGAACCCTCCATCGAGGTGGCATTGGGTGGGGAGGTTCCTGTTACGCCAGTTTGTCCACCATCTTGTAGCCTGTGACCTTAAGTACAAACTGCGCGATAACAAAAACCACTGCCAATTTGCTATAATTATTATTTGTCTTTATTAAAGAAAAATTCAAAATCATTATTAAAAGATATATATATATATATATATATATATATCATTTTGTTTTCCATCTCTAACTATATTTTTACTAATTTATTTTCATTTAAAAAATAATTCAAAATTACTATTAAAAAAAAATTACACATATGTCATCATACCTAATTATATGTATATCATTTTGTATTAATCTAGTAGGAGTACACTTTGTATTAATGATAAGAGAAATCTTTAAAATATGGAAAAGCATAAATGCAATAATAATGAAATAAATAGATAGTAATAATGAGAGAACACATGACATTTTTACATTTTTTCTTAATTTTTGATAAAAAAAGGTACTAGGTACTTATAACCAAGTTTATTGATTATGTAATTAATTTCAAATATTGAAATAAGTGAAGGAAGGGATAAGACTTATGTTGATGGAAGCATTGTGTTGATGACACAAATGTGATATGGATGCATGGGAAAAAATAACTTAACAAATTCTTCAAACACCTTAATTGTCTATCAAACAACATCAAGTTCACAATGGAACTAGAGGAGGATAACTGTATTCCATTTTTGGATGTATTGATTCACAGGAAACAAGATGGACACCTTGGCCATCAAGTTTATAGGAAGAAAACACATACTGATATCTGTCTGCATGCAAGACCTCAATAGCATCCCACTCACAAAATGGGAGTTATGAATACGCTAGCCATGTGAGCTATCAAAATATCTTATGAAGAACACCTAGAACACAAGAAATGTCACCTTATTAGGATTTTCAATAGCATAAGATACAAGAAGAAGGGCATCATAATGATAATAAAAAGAGCTATGGAAAAGATAGGAGGAGAGCAATGTTCTAGAGATGGTCACATCAACAAGATAGCTCACCTCCCCTACATCAAAGGAGTCACTAATTTGATTTCCAAAGTCTTGAGGAAGAAAGAGATTGCAACCTCTTTCAATCATGTAGAAATTGTAAGGCAGAAGATGAGATTAGTGAAAGACAAAATCCACCATTGTCAATGCAAAGGTGTCTATAAGGTAGAACGCCCATGCGGAAAATGCTACATTGGAGAAACATGAAGATATTCCAAGTTAGGATCAAAGAACATGAAGTTGATATCAAGGAGTGCCTACGTACACCAACATTAGCATAACATTCTAATGATACCAAACATCATATGTGCATGGAAGATACCAAAATCCTTACCAAAGAAGATCACTACTTTAAACGTAGAATTAGGGAAACCATAGTGATCATAAAACACCCCAACAAACTTCATATGGATGGAGGGTTGCTTGAGATCAGTGAAAATTGGCTTCCTTTGATCCATAGTAGATGTAAGAGGTAATTTTGGTAAGCTCTTTTTTCTTCTCCCCCTTTTGTGTATTGTTTTGTTTTCTCCCTCTTTTCCTTGTTTTTATTTGGTTGTTCTCCCTTTTTTTGTTCTTGGTTGGTCTTGGGATCTTTGCTTTTTTCTTCTTTTCTTTCCTTATTTTGGTAGTTGTTTTGGTTTCTCCCTTGAATTGTTCTTACTTTTTTCTTCCCATATTTTTAATATTAGTAGCTTTCTTCCAGCTCTTAACATGAACTCCCTCACCTTATTGCTCTACACCACTGGAACTTTCATAACTATTACTAATTCTATATATAACCAACTTTTTTTACATACTATAATAATACTATACTATTACAATACTCCTCTATTATTAATTAACCAATTACAATTATAATATTATATTTAATCAACTTTTATTACATACTATAATAGTATTATAGTATTACAATACTCATCTATTATTAATTAACCAGTTACCTTAAATTCTTTAAGGTTTCTAGAGTTCTATAGTTTTTAGGGTTTTTCTTTTAACCTTCTAAGTTTTTGTATTCTCTAACTCTACTATACCATTATTAACATATGTACTAAACTATTAAAAATATCATTGTTAATTCATAATAGTATTGTTTTAAGTTTATTAATATTATGTTCATTTATGATACTATTATTAAAATTATTAATATTTTCGTTAACAATAATGATTCTATTAAGATTCTATATTCTATAATAGTACTATACTATTATTAAGATTTTATATTTTATAATAGTACTATACTATGATTGTATTATTTTATTATTAGTTAAGTATTTAGTATTTGTGGGTTTTTTTTTTTTTTTTTAAAAGGTTTTTGTATTTGTAGGTTTTTTTTTAAACTTTTTATATGGCAGACATTATTAAGTTTTCTAGGATTTTCTTATCTTCTTTGTTTTTTGATAATATATTTATTGCTAAGCAACCATGATAGATCTGATTGTAAATGAGGGTTCTTGTATTTTTAAGTGGTTTTTTGAACTTTTTATATGACAAATATTATTAAGTTTTCTGGGATTCTCTTTTTCTCTTTTCTTTTTTAAGGTATTTTTTAGCTTTTCCTCTTTGCTTTTTTATTTGTTTTTTTAAGAAGAAATCATTTTCTCCATTTTATGATAGATTTGATTAAAGATAAATTGACTAATAAAAATGACTAGAACAATCTCAATAAGGTTTCTAGAGTTTTATAGTTTTTAGGGTTTTTCTTGTAGCATTTTAGGTCTTTGAATTCTCTAACTCTAATACTATTGATAATACTATATACTAAACTATTAAAAATATAATTGTTAATTTATAATAATATTGTTTTAGCTTTATTAATACTATTTTCACCATTTATGATACTATTATAATATTATTAAAACTATGAATATTTTCATTAACCATAATGATTTTATTAAGATTCTATATAATAGTAAGTTATACTATGATTATATTATTCTATTACTATTAAAAATATCATTTTCATCATTTATGATACTATTATAATATTTAAGTGGAAAGGCATACACTTATTGACAATGGACACAATTAATGATCTTTTAACTTTATTTAACTTTAAACCCTAATCTGATGGCTATGCATTGAAGATGCTGGCATATTCTTAGTCGTCCTCCAAAATCAATGGATTAGATTTATTGTTTATAACTTTCTTGCATTTATCAATGCATCCGTTAACATGTTTACTGTAAAGATGTGTAATTACCACGTTCCATTTATCAACCTAATGCGCCGCTACCTTTCGACGTTCTCAACCGCGAATTAACGAGTGTGCTAGTATTAAAACTATAAATATTTTCATTAACCATAATGATTTTATTAAAATTTTATATAATAATAAGTTATATTATGATTATATTATTCTATTACTATTAAAAATATCATTGTTAATTTATAATAGTATTGTTTTAGATTTATTAATACTATTTTCACCATTTATGATACTATTATAATATTATTAAAACTACGAATATTTTCATTAATCATAATAATTTTATTAAAATTCTATATAATAGTAAGTTATACTATGATTATATTATTCTATTATTAGTTAAGTATTTAGTATTTTCCTTTAAATTTTAAGGGTTTTTCTTTAGCTTTTTAGGATTTTTGTATTTTTAGTTTTTTTTTTTTTAACTTTTTTAAATGATACATTATCAAGTCTTCTATGATTCTCTTCTCCTCTTTGTTTTCGTTTTTTTAATGTATTTTTTGAAGCCAAGAAACCGTTTTTTCCTACTGTGTTTTGTCTGGATGATACTGAACTGTTTTGTGTGGATGATAGATCTGATTGAAGATAAGTTGAATAATAAAAATGACCAGAACAATCTCAATAACAAACCAATTATAATAAATAAATTTCAAGAAAAGATAAAAAGCGAACAATGCCAATCTTTAGTTAAGGTTCGAAGTTTCCACGAAAAACTTATCCCTTCTCATGGTGCATGAAAGTCCAAGTCCATTGTGACCGCTTATACACATCACAACGCACGAAGAATCTTAGAATTTGTTGCACACCAACTCTAACATGGATATCACGTCTCAACACACATATTCAACCATTGGGTCGGTGGGCGCTGAGTAACGCTTGACGTCTTCTCTACGATTTGCTCCCATCCTGCCTTAATTTTCCCTCAAATTCTGGCGAATCTCACTCACCGGTCTGCTGCATGTCACCGGGGTTCGGGTGGTATAATAAACCACCCATAATCTATTAAAATGGGAGAGTTGGTGATCTCTCCGACCTTCTTCCTGCTCGACAGCACAACAACTCCCACATCGTTTTGCAGAAAGCAATCCGTTGCTGCCAGCGAGTCTCAATGAACCACCGTGAGAACAATGTTGTTTCTTTCTCTGCGCCTTCGCTGAGTGACAACTCATGAATTCGCCTTCTCTGGTGTGCCATGCAACACCGACATGTCAGACTCGAGCGACTGGTGTGCCATGCAACAAGGTATGGAAGTTAATTGATAATTTTGAAGCATTTAATCATGCAACAAGGTATGGAAGTTAATTGATAATTTTGAAGCATTTAATATTAATTCCATTCCTCACTCAAAGAACACTGCCACAGACATGTTGGTTAATGCAACTTCGAGATTTGCCCTGTTGAATAATGGTTTCTCCGTTGAACTACCTTTTAGGCCTTCAATACCAAATAACATCATGAACTAGAGGGTGTTCGATAATGATGACCAAATCATCGAGTTCCTCATCAATGTTGGTGCCTTCAAGGACGTTGTCATTGAAGATGAAGAATATGAAAAGGCTATGCAAAAGTGCATAAATGACTCAAATAACTTCAAAGGTAACCCAATACCTAAAGGAGTATTAACTGTAGAAAAGTTGTTTGATCTACAATCAAAGTTTTGATCGATTGTCAATGTAACTTGGTTAATAGTTCTGCAATTATTCATTCATTAATCTACCTAGGTACTCAAGAAAATCCCAAATTCAACCATTTGGGAACACGTTGCATTGAAATTGAGAAGCAGGTCTTCATCTAGCTATTCATAAAGTACAAATATGTATTCACTAGAATTATGAGGATCTTAATACATATGACACTAGGATTATGCAATACGTCATACCCTCAAGGAAGGTGCAAAGCCTTTTCAACAAAATCTTTGTAAGGTTCATCCAACATTGGAGCCATTAATACAAAAGGAACCAAAGATGCTTTTAGATTCCAATATCATATTAAAAGTGTGCCATTCAACATGGGTGGAAAATTTGGTATTTAGGAGAAATAAGTTGGGCGAAATTAGTCTCTATGCAGAATTTTGAAATTTGAATCATGAATCTAACAAAGACAATTACCCTATTCCTTCAATGGAATATATTCTCCAACTAGTCTATGGTTGGAAGATGTTCTCATTAGTGGACATGTTCTCGAGCTACAATCAAGTTTTAGTAGTTGAATATGATTGTGCCTTTAAAGGATTGATCAATCAAAGTGTCATGGTCTACCTTGATGACATCATGGTTTATTCCAAGAAGAGTTTAAATCACCCACAACATCTAAAATACATCTTCGAGAGATGCAAAAAATACGGTATATATATGAACCCAAAGAAGAGTGTCTTCATTGTTTTAGAAGGAAAACTATTTGGGCACAATATCTCTAAGGATGGGATTTCTATGGATCTAAAAAGAATCAAAGCCATAATGCAGATACCCATGCTTAATATTAATATTTCTATGCAATCTTTCTTTGGAAAGATAAATTTTGTGTGAAGATTCATAGATGAATATGATCTAGAGTTCAAAACCGCTACTACAATCAAAGGTCAAGGTATCTACAAGGTGGAAGTTGAAGCATTAGACCTAGTCAATTCAACAAAGAAGGGATAGGAAAATGAGTTGTCACTCTACATACTAAAATTTCTCTATGTGTCTGCTCAGACTGATTCCTAGCAAAAGTATCTCAAGCAATATCTTCAACATGATACCTCTCCCATTGATTTGAACTCTAGGGAGAAAAGGGCCTTGGGGCTTGGATCTTCTCAATTCCAACTCATTTGTAGCGTCCTATTCCATGATGGACCCATTGGAGGACACTTTGCTAGTGAAACCATAGCCCATAGTATTTTGAGAGCTATATATTATTAGGAAACATTTTTCAAAGATTCTCATGCTTTTGATAAAAAATGAAAGACATGTCAAAAGTGTGCTACCAGGGAGAAGAGGTCAATAGCCCCTCTACAACCCATAGCTATTGAAGAACCATTTGAGCAATGCGGTCTAGATGTTATCAGTGAGATAAATCCACATTCCTATAGACAACATAAGTATATCCCAACTGTAAGCGACTAATTCAAGCAATGGACTAAAGCTGTACCTCTCAAAATGGAAAATGAATATGATGTGATTCATTTTTTAGAACAACATCTAATCACTAGGTTCAGTGTGCCAACCTACATATTTTTCTTCTGTAAAGTTGACTGAGTTTTCTTTATATAAGGTATTCATCTTATGATATTCAACCAATTATTGCCCCCAAGGTAATGGTGTAGCTGAATCCACTAATAAAAATATGATTCACATCCTTCAATGAACTATAGTTGACCACTAGAGGAATTGGCACAATGCCTTGCCAAATGCTCTATGGACTAATAAAGTAACCCAAAAATCCTCATTGTGAACATCTCCTTACTCTTGAGTCTATGGGAAAGAATCCATCCTACCTTCGAATATTTTATTTCCATCTCTCCAACTATCTTAGACCTCACATGGGGGAAATTTCCTAGTCATACAAAAAAGGGTTGACACCCTACTCAAATGTGAGGAAGAGAGAGAAAAGAATAAGAAGAAATTTGTTGTTCACCAATAGATGATTAAGAGATAGTTTGACAAGAAGTTTGCAGGAGAAAAGGACTTCTAGGTGGGATATCTTATGTTGAAACGGGACAAGCCACATGGAGAGAAAGGTAAGCACTCTAAATTCCAACAATTATGGCTTGGTCCTTACTTGGTAGTGGAGAAACTTGGCCTAGGTACGTACAAAATCCAAAAAATAGAAGGAGAAGTAGATCTCCTTCTTGTTAATGGCCAAATCTTGAAGAGATACTTTAGTTAGTTTTCTTCTCTATACATGACTTGTACATAAGTAGTTTTCCTTTGGTTTGTCTTTTTAGTTTGCATTTGAATTCTACTTGTTTTTTTTTGTTTGATTTGAATCTTATCATTGATTTCCTTTCTTTTTGTCATTTATTTTCTTATCTATTTCCTTTTTAAAAAATGTTCTTTTGCATCCTTTTTTAGAAATTGATTAATTGTTGCTAGTACTCTATTAAATGATTTAAGGTTCTTGAGTGCATTTAGTTAGAATCATGGAAATCTAATTTGAGCCCAATGCATAAGACATTGCTTCTTGTTCTCTATTTGTTACCTTAGTCTAGTATTTATGCCTTCAACTTAGTGTTGGAACATTGCTTGAACAATAAATGGCTATGATAAAATAAGGTTTAGTCCTGGACAAGTTATTAGTTACCTTCAAGGCTCCACTCATACATTTAATAATGATGGATGTTTTACTGAGAAGTTGATGGAGTGCCTGAGGTGTTATATGCAAGGAATATTATTATCATAAAGTAGGAACATCTAAAACGATTCTGAACTAATATGTATCATCCCACATGCCTTTAAGGATAATTGAGATTCCCCATCCACCTATTTCCTAAAATATTAAACCAAAGGGCTTGGGAAAGACATTTCAAATCATGTGGGGCATGCCGATATCCCTATCGGGGCTATGGACACTTGTTACCAATGAAGCAAGGCCTGTGGTAGCAAGGTGACTCCATTGGGGCTATGGAAACTCGCTGGTAGTGGAACAACATAGAGATAACATGAATAACTAGATTGAATATTTACATCTCTTATATGAAATTAGTTTTTGGCATTGCACTGGAATCCTAGGAAGAACTAAGTATGAAAAGAACTCCATGCTTTGGCCTCACAACTATGACAAATAGTTTGCTCAAGTTGCAATTGAGCAATCATTCGACTAATTTGAAGTGCAAGATATAATGGTAACTCAATGGTTTGAATCCTAGTTGCTTTATCAAAGATACAATTTTCCTTAATAGAATTATCAATTGTATTAAAGCTTATTTGTGGAGATTCATGGTTTCACTTAGTGTGTTGCCAAATGTTGAGAAAGCAAAAACCCTCAATACTCTTTTTCTTTTGACTATCTAGTGAAGAAAAAAATGGATTGGGGCCCCTCCTTTATTTTTTTAAACTTTTGAGCTTTCATGAACTTTTCTTTGAACTAGTCACTTAAATTATAAAATTTTCATGAAAGAGTGACATAGCATATCGTGAAAGAGTGACATAGCATCATTCACATCTCCACTTTGGGTGTACTGGGAAATCATAATATTCTATGACATGACATCTCTTTTAGACATTTCATCAAAGAGTTAGCATGCAATCTCAATACTGCCAACTTAAGAAGAATATGGTCATTGAAGAAGAAGAAGACTATATTACAGATACAAAAATTGAGTCAATTTATGATGAAAACACAATGGATATTGGATAAGAAGATGCTGAAATCGAAGAAATCTTTATGAAGTGGAGCCTTGAAGAAATCAAATTCTATTATGAACTCATGTTGGAACAAATTGATGATCAAAATATCAATGGTGAAGAGCAAACAACATAGAATGGTATGTGGCAGCAGTTCACATACAAACATTTTTTCGAAGAAAAAGTTGAAGAGGACAAGCATGGACAATGTGAAATAATTTTCATATTGAAGACAAACTCCAAGAAGAAGATTAAGCATAAGAAGTTGAAACATGGAATTTTCAGCAAAAGAGGAAGACTTAAATTGAAAATGCATAGAGGGTTTAGAATCCGGAAAAGGAGGAAGATAAAAACTCACTCATACATGGAGTTGAAACAAATTTTAAGATTTTGTTTGAATTGTCCTTTGTAATGTTTGTAAGCCTAGCTCAGACTAAGACCAACAGACATGTTATGTATTGACATTGTTAGAAGAGATTTCTATTGTAAGCTAGAATAGTGTTTGAGTGGTTTTCAGATCCACATATCCAGGAGACTGTTAGAGGCTATCCTAGCCTATATAATTGCATACAAATTATCCAAATGAATATAGATTGTGTAAGCATAGTCTCACTTGTGAAGTGCCCTTGTGTCCTCACTGATTGCTGAGCATTACTCCGTTTTGTAATTACCATGACACACATCAATGGAAACAATTTCTTGATGTCCCCGATATCTTATTAAATGAAAACCACATCAACCCCCTCTTCTACTCTTAAAGCTGGCACAAGAACAAAACTCTCATCTGTCCATGAAGAGCGCTATCCATGTATTGGATTGATTTAACTTCCATAAGCGCCATCACTGCTGACATGGGTGTATAACTCTTCCAAGGTGACGAATCCATCTCCGTTGATATCGATGCACGCAACAATCTGTCGATAGTCTTCAATGGTAGTCGGATCTCGTAAGCTGTTGAGCATGCCATGCAACGCGTCTGCGTTGATGAAACTGCTCTGCTCTAAATCCAGCATGGCGACAAAGACATAGAAATTGCCAGACAGATCCCCGAGGGAATGCAGAACGAATTCCTTTCCAAAGGATTCAACTTGCACAAGAGCTCCACCAATTCCTTCATGTCCTTGTTAGTATATCCATTATGCCAGACATTTTCTTGCCCGCTCTGCTCCACATTTTCCTGAGAATTCTCCTTCCAGATTTGCCTTAAATTTTCCCTCAAATTATGGAGAATCTCACCAGTCTACTGCATGTCACCAGGGTTCAGGTGGTATAATAAACCACCCTTAATATATTAAAATGAGAGAGTTGGTGATCTCTCGGACCTCTTCCTGCTCGACAGCACAACAACTAACACATCGTTTTGCAGAAAAAAATCTCTTTCTACCATCGAGTCTCACTGAACCACCATGAGAACAATGTTGTTTCTTTCTCTGCTCCTTTGCTGGGTTACAACTCATGAATTCACCTTCTCTTGTGCACCATGCAACACAGACATGTCAGACTCGACCCGATTGACAGATCAGGCGGTGCGCTGGAAACAAAATTCTTTCAAAGACTTGAATTCGTCAAAGACTTGAATAAATGAGATCGGGCGGTGCCAATCAACGGTTCAGTGAGCCCTGATGACTTTCACGAATATGATGATTAATTTGGTGTCCTCCAAGAGCCTATTATCGACGAGGATCGTGAGCTTCTTGTCCCACCTCTCTTGGGTTCTCTCCTTCACGGTCTCCCGCCTTATAAACCAGGTCTGACTTCTTCTTATCCTCCAGATCACTTGCCTCCTATGCCTAGCTGCCCTATACGCCTGGAAACAACGTACACAATTTCAACACCTTCATGCTCTCACGACGACATACAAAGATCTCCTCCATGTCCAGATTCGATGGACAAACAAGCACACTCCCGTGGAAAAACCAAGTACACACAAAATCAATCTACTCTCACCTACAAGAATCTATTCTTCTAGGTAGCTTAGTCCCGCTCTGATACCATATTGAAAAATATCAGAAAAAGAGTAGAGATTATTACACAAAACCAAAATTGTGATGAACAATTTATTAAAAAAATAAATTTTATATACATAAATATTAAGATAGATAATTATATTAATCCACCAATTAAAAAATATTTCAACCTCACACCAAACTAAAAACTAAAAAGCATACCAAACTAAAAAGCATGTAGTTTCAAAGAATATCTCCCAAATCCTACTATATTTAACCGCCACAAATTAGAATTACCTATCCCAACAAAAACCACGTCCCATCAAATAACAACCCAATCTTTCTTTCTTTGTAAATTTTACTTTGTCCTATTCACTAGGCAATACAAAAGTCAATATTATAAACTCACCTTAATAATGGAGAAAAGAAAAAATGTGTACCTTGCACCAATCCCAACATCCACGGTTGGTGGGATAAATCGCATTTGTCAACGCATCATGTATCTCATGATTCACTATCCTCCAGGTAATCCCATATCATATAATGTATCCTGGAAGGATGTTGAGTAGGTGCAATTGATGTGATATAATGCATAAATTGGGTTTTCTTTAAACAAGATGGGAGTGTCTCATTCAGGTCAATCAATGAGTGAAGTTGACATTGTGTACATTTAAGTTTGTATTTTATTGTTTTTGGTTTTAAGTGTTTTTTTTATAGTTAAATCTTTTATTCAAAGTTTTAAAAAATAATTATTTATTTTAAATTTTAAATCTCATTTATGTGATATTTTATTGGCCAAAAATTTTGAAGTTTTATTGTTGCCTTCACTTCCCCCAATGTAATTGTAATAAATATTTCTTGTTTTTTTATATATATTGTCAAAAGTTGGGAGCCCATCTTGTTAAATAAATAACCCTTTCTTTTTTGGCACGGACATGCATTTTTTTTTTGGTTGTTCTCATTTAATGGGTACCTTTTTCCTAGGCACATTTAAATAAAATAAAATAATATTTTGTAGGTAGGATTCAAATGGATGACAATTGTACTTTTTCTTTCACAATTATTTGAGTGTTAAAGTTAAAATAAAATAATATAATATTTTGTACAATTCAAATTTGATGGCATTTGTATTTTTTTTTTTCACAAATATTTTAAAGGTTAAACTTAAATATAAGTTTTATTTTTATATTACAAATTTTGAGTGTTAACCTTAAATATAAGTTTGAGTGTTTTACAATGTATAATCTAAATGTTTTATGAAATTGGGTTTTTTTAAGATCATTCAAAAAAATGTGAAGGGATATTGGTTATTATACCTGCCGCTTGAGATGGTATATAGTATTGGATATGCTATTGATCGTCTATTAGTTGGGGTTTGACCAAAATAGTTTTGAGCATTTTTAAAGGTATAACGTTACAATTTGATTTTTTTAATTATTTTAAAACATTTTTATAAATTGTGATTAGTTGTTCAAATGCATCTCTTATTGCCGCGGCTGCGTAATGATCTTCAATGGCTGCACAAGGATCTTCAACGTCCTTTAATGAGATGAGGCTCAACGTCCTTTAATGAGATGACACTTGCCTGCCATATTCAACAAATGAATTTGTTATTCATCTCGACATATGCGGTGGATTCAATACAACTATTATTTTATTTATTATACCTGCATAGTGGAAGGTATACGCTGCCACGCAGCCTTGTTATATATGAACTCCACATTAAACATTTCCAAATCTATTGTACAAAGAATGGTAGTAATGAGATACCATAATCAAATCGGCGCTAAGACATTGCAAATCTTATTATATATGAACTCCACATTAAACATTTCCAAATCTATTGTACAAGGAATTGTAGTAATGAGATACCATAACGATAACTAGATACCATAGTCGTGTAAACTACTACCTTCAATGAAGCTATCATAGTTGGACCCCGCTCACACATATCCAATATCTTTCTGAACCTTTTTAATTGCCTTGGTCGGTTCCCTCCGTGGAGTTGCTCATATCAAGATCCATTATATACTTTATTTCATGATTAAATTATCCTTAGACCCAAGGGTCTGTCAAGTCATTAACATAGACATTATTGTAGTTGACATTCCTAAGGCTTATGGTTTATTATTGAGTAGAGATTGGTAGTAGAAGTTGTAAAGGTACTTTTCCACTCAGTGATTGTAATTTTACTTGTGGTTGTCATACAATGGATGAACAAATAAAATCAAGGTGGACAACAAAGCTCACATGAAACATACTTTCACAAAGTTGGAAGATCATAATGAACCTATCAACTTTTCTTATTTAGTGTTGGGCAATTATTTTTTGGAAACTAAATATAAGTATTATGTAGCACAACAATCACCCATACAACTAGACACACAGTCTAAAATCTTTTATTACATTCATATTGACACTAATGTTTGTACAATAGTAGAATTATTTAATATTAGTTCAAGTGACATAGCTTTAGGTGTTGACATCTTGACATTATTTTTTGATGGCTCTAAGTCTTAGGAGGGAGATGGGGCAGGTTGTATTTTAATAGGCCCGCATAAAAATAATACACAATTTTCCTATTGTTTAGAGTGTTGATTTTTCAATAAGCTCGGCTTAAGCATGAAGTTCATTCCATTTTTAGTATTTTACTGAAACCATAAACAATTTATTGCAGCAACCAAGATCACAAGAAGAAATACCATGCACAAGTACACACAAAGTATCCTAGGAAACCCTTCTAAACAAGAGAAGAAAACCCAGCCAATCCTTTGTTATATTCTTCAAGAGAAAGACCTCCACCACCATAAAACCTAGCACACAAAAGGGTGCTCACAAACCCTATAATACTAGCTCCCAAGAGAGGTGCACACTTTTCCCAATAAGTAAGTAATTGCTGAAATTTCCAAACTCACACTTGTGTTATGATTCCTCAATGGGGAATTTACCATTATTTATATTAGATTGAACCTATCAATAGTAGTGTCTATTGGCACAGTAGGGTTGACCTCAATAACTCATAATAGAATTAATAATTACCGTATTAATGATCTTTTACATTAATTATCTTTCACTTTATGATGGGGCCGACCTATACCCTTTACATCACAAATAGGGTTACAGGTAAGTCTGACTCTTGTACAATATAGTAAGGGATCTCACACACCCACTAGTGCTCAACCACTAGGGGCACATCCATCTATGCTCAGCCACAGGGATGTCCACATCTCTATCTCACTGTGTCTCACAGGAGAACCACACTCACTAGTTCTCAGCCACTAGGATCACGTTCACCTGTGCTCAGCCACAGGCACATCCAACTCAGTAGATCTCTTTTATCATTGTGTCTCACAGGAGAATCATTTGGAGTATCACATCATCTCAACTATCTGCACAGAGGAGGCCAATACATCGTTTCATCTCTGTCTCAAAATGATACACCCAACTCATGGGTTTCCCCACACAAGCGGCACACAACATTCCATCTTCGTCTTAGAGAGGAACCACACACCCAACTCGTGGGATTCCATACACAAGGACACAAAAAATTCCATATCCATCTCAGAGAGGAACCACACACCCAAATCATGTGCTTCACCACCTCACATAGGGGCACAACGTTCCATCTCTGTCTCAGAGAGGAACCACACACCCATCTCATGGCCACACCCAACTCATGGGCTCTCTTTTAGGTTGACTCACTTAATCTGCGTTCTGGAGGATATCTCACGCAACTCTAATCATCAAAACTCCCTCTCACCTAGGGAGACATTATCCACCAAGAAAAGTCTCTCATGGAAGTACTCGAACTTCATCTTGGCAAGCAGTTTGGTGAAGATGTTTGTAATATGCTCATGGGTAGGAAGGTACTGCACGTGTACTATTTTCCTCTGCACCATGTCTCTGATATAGTGATATTTTATCTTGATATATTTCAATCTATCATGAAACACAAGGTTCTCAGAGAGCTTCACACAACTTTGGTTATCACAATGAATAGTAGTAGGATCCATCTAATGATCGAATAAATCAGCTAGAAGTTTGCGAAGCCACACTGCTTCGCGGACTGCCACACTCAATGCTATGTACTCTACCTCTGCAGTACTCAATGCCATAGAGCTTTCTTTCCTACTACACCAGGAAACCATGGCAGACCCTAAATTAAAGAAACAACCGAAGGTGCTGTTCCGGTCCACTGCGCTCCCTTCCCAATATGTATCGACATATCCCTGCAAACTCAAGTTTACACTGGAGGCATATCTTAGGTCATATCAAACTGTGCCTCGTAGGTATCTTAATACATGTTTTGCAGCTATCCAATGATTCTGTCTCAGTTGGCTCATGAACACGCTAAGCAAATTCACTACATAGCATATAACAGGTCTGGTGTTAACCAGATACATCAGTGATCCAATCAATTGTCTGTATAAGTGTGGATCAATCTCTCTTGAATTAGCATCACTCATCTTCATTAAATCCATCACCATTGGAGTAGGCATGGATTTTCTTTCTGTCATACCAAACTTTTTCAATATATCCATAGTATATTTTCCTTGACTCAGGAAAATCTCATCTGTCCTCTGCGATACTTCTAGTCCCAAGAAGTAATACTTCAAGCCTAAATCCTTCATCTAAAATTTAGTTGTCAAGGCTTGTTTTCATTCAACAACGAGTCTCTCTAAACTGGTGAGGAAAAGGTCATCCACATATAGGACCAAGATTAAACACTCGTTGCCTTGAATGTGATAATATAGGTTTTGATCACCATCACTCTTTCTAAAGCCCAAACTCATTAGGAATCCATCCATTTTATTGTACCAAGCACGAGGTTCTTTCTTCAGTCCATACAAGGATTTCTTCAACCTGTACACATGATATTTTTCGTTGTGTATAACGAATCCTTCTGGATTCTCGATATAAACTTATTCCTCAATTTCTCCATTAAGAAAGGTTGTCTTTACATCCATCTTATGTAGCTTCCAACCCATGGAAGCAGCTAGTGCAATGATGGAACGGATGGAAGTGTATTGGGCTATTGGAGAAAAAGTATCATCATAGTCAACTCCCTCTACTTGTGAGAACCCTCTGGCTACAAATCTCGCTTTATATTTCTCGATGCTTCCATCAACCGCATGCTTGATTTTATAAATCCATTTGAAATTCACTACAGAATTTCCCTCTAGTCTCATAACAATATCCCATACATCATTTTTCAATATAGAATGATATTCTTCTGTCATGGCATCTTTCCATACCTGTTCACCTGAAGATTTTCGATGACAAGAAGGCTCAGATTCAATGATCTGGTTCATGGCTAACAGGTAGCTTGAGAATCTCTTTGGTATCTTAATCTCTCTGGTTTTCCCTTGAGGGGTTGTATGTCCCTCTGCTTCCTGTAGAGTTTGTCAAGCCCAAGAAGACCTTTTATTTCCTACTGTAATATCTTGGGCATGTAAATTGGAGCAACTGGATTGACTAGAACAATTGGATCAACTGGGGCAACTGGATCAACTGGAGTAATGTTTTCTCCCTCTGAACTGCTGAAGGGGGAGAAGGCATTGTGTCACTATCAATTTCCATCTGAGATTCTATGGATATTTGGAAGGCTATCTCTTCTTCAAAAGTAACATCTCTACTTATTTCAATCTGTCTCTGGCCATGAATGTATATCTGATATGCCTTCGAGGATTCACTATATCCTACAAATGTTCCCTTTCTCCCTGAAGGGTATAGCTTGGATCTCCTCTCTTTGGGAACATGGAAATATATTGGGAACCCAAATATCCTGAAGTGTCCAATATCAGGCTTTACTCTGGTGAAGGCTTATTCAGGGGTAATGTTCTTAAAGATATGATGAGGACTAATGTTCTGAACATGTACTGTTGTCTTGCATGCTTATGCCCATAGAGTCATAGGTAGACTCTGATCATGTATCATTACTTTGGTTGCTTCGATAATAGTTCTGTTTTTCCTCTCTGCAACCCCATTTTGATGAGGGTTGTAAGGAACTGTGAACTTCCTCTTGATCCTTTCTTCAATACAAAAATTGTTGAAATATTTGGAGGTGTATTCTCCTCCATTATCTGATCTTAGTACCTTGATCTTTCTTCCGGTCAAGTTCTCAACTTGAGCTTTGAATTCTTGAAATTTTGCAAGGACTCCATCCTTTTTCTTCAAGAAGTAAATCCAAGTTTTCTGAGAGTGATCATCTATGAAGAGTACGTAGTACATGTACCCATTCAGAGATGGAGCAGTCATTGGCTCACACACATCTGAATCTATGAAGTCCAATATTTCCTTGGATCTATTGCCACTACTAAAGAAGGATCCTTTAACATTATTTTCAAGAGCACAACCTTTGCAAACACCTTTATGTTGAATCTGTATCTCTGGAAAAATTGTTACCATCTTCCCTAGAGCCGAGAGAGCTCTATAATGAATGTGAGAAAGTTTTCTATGCCATAGATCACTCAAGATGATGGTGTCATGTAGCAAGGCCTGGAATAGTATGATGGTTAATTTGTACAAGTTGTTTTCTCGAACACCAATTACCTTGGTAGAATTTATATGTGAGTCTTTGTGCTATGAAAGAACTCTTCCTTCTGAAAAGGTAACCTTGTAGCCTTTTTCTTCCAAGGTAGAAATGGAGACGAGGTTCCTCTTCATTCTAGGTACATGTAGTACTTATCTTAGTTGAAGTTGCATATCTGAATCTAGTTGGAAGGTAGAAGTTCCAACTCCTTTCACATTATATTTGGCATCATCTCAAAGGACAACATGTAGATGTGTCTCTTTCTCAACAAAATTTGTTAGGTGATCTCTAAAACCGGTCATGTGCCTGGAGAAACCACTGTCAATTAACCAAGTATTATCATTGGTAGGGACCATACTTGAGAGTGCTAAGATGTTGATGTCTTCATCTCCTTGAAGTATTGTCTTCTAGGAACTGATTTTTCTTGGACCACCAAGCTTGTCTTCCATCATGATTATGTTCATCATAATTTTAGATTTTTCACAAACCCTTGTCAACTAGGCTAGAAAACCTAACGGCTAGGCTAGGCTAGCAATTTTAGGTTTTGTTGGAATTATGACTTCCAAAAATAATCCTTTGAAATATAGGAGAACATTGGTGAGTTGAAGAGCTCCTTCAATGAGTTGTAGAAACCCTAATTCTAAAAATTTTGCAGAAATTAGAAAAACCTTATAAACCCTAGGGCCAAAAAGTCAAAATGCATGGAAATCCAATATGAATCTTGTTGGAGGTGCGTTAGAAGAGTTCGTACAGTCCTATACACTTTTTATCCCCAACATCCAAGTGACAAGTGTTGAAACACCTCAGAAAGGTAGGTCGTACGGATTTTCCGGAAACCTTAGGAGGGTCATACGGTTTTGAAGAAGAGAGAGGATGACTGAAATTTTCTTGTGCAATGGGTTCTTCAAGACCTATGCTCTAATACCATGTTGATTTTTCAATAATCTAGTCTTAAACATGAAGTTCATTCCATTTTGATAATTTTACTTAAACCATAGACAATTTGTTGCAACAACCAAGATCACAAGAAGAAACACCATGCACAAGTACACAAGAAGTATCATGGAAAACCCTTCTCAACAAGGGAATAAAACCAAGCCAATCCTTTGCTATATTCTTCAAGAGAATTACCTCCACCACCATAAAACCTAACACACAAAAGGGTTCTCACAAACCCTAGAATACTAGCGCTCAAGAGAGGTGCTCACTTTTCCCAAGAAGTAAGTACTTGCTGAAATTTCCAAACTCACACTTGTGTTATGATTCCTCAATGGGGAATTTACCTTTATTTATATTAGACTGAACCTGTCAATAGTAGTGTCTATTGGCACAACATGACCGACCTCAATAACTCATAATATAATTAATAATTACCATATTAATTATCTTTTACATTAATTATCTTTCACTTTATGATGGGGCTGACCTCTACCCTTTACATAACAAATACGGTTACATGTAAGTCTGACTCTTGTACAATATAGCAAGGGATATCATACATGCACTAGTGCTCATCCACTAGGGGCACATCCATATGTACTTATCCACAGGGATGTCCACATGTCTATCTCAATGTGTCTCATAGGAGAACCACACTCACTAGTGCATAACCACTAGGATCATGTTTACCTGTGCTCAATCAAATGCATGTCCAACTTAACATAACTCTTTTCTCACTTCGCCTCACAGGAGAATCATCTAGAGTATCACATCATCTCTTCTCTCTACACAGAGGAGGGCAATACATCATTTCATCTCTGTCTCAAAACGATACACCCAACTCATGGGATTCCCCACACAAGGGCACAACATTCCATCTCCGTCTCAGAGAGGAAGCACACACCCAACTCATGGGATTCCCCACATAGGGGCACACAATGTTCTAGCTTCATCTCAAAGAGGAACCCCACACCTAGATCATGGGATTCACCACCTCACATAGGGGCACAACGTTCCATCTCTATCTCAGAGAGGAACCACACACCCATCTCATGGGCACACCCAACTCATGGGCTCTCTCTCAGGTTGACTCACTTAGTCTGTGTCCTGGAGGATGTCTCACACAATTGTAATCATCAACACTCCCTCTCATCTAGGGAGGCATTCTCCACTAGGACAAGTCTCTCATGGAAGTACTCGAACTTCATCTTGGAAAGCGGTTTGGTGAAGATGTCTGCAATCTGCTCATGGATAGGAAGGTACTACATGTGTATTTTTTTCCTATGGACCATGTCTCTGATATAGTGATATTTTATCTTGATGTGTTTCGATCTATCATGAAACACAAGGTTCTCAGAGAGCTTCACATAGCTCTGGTTATCACAATGTATAGGAGTAGGATCCATCTCATGATTGAATAAATCCGTTAGAAGTTTGCGAAGCCACACTACTTCACAGAATTCCACACTCAATGCTATGTACTCTGCCTCTACAGTACTTAATGCCACAAAGATCTATTTCCTACTGCACCAGGAAACCAGGGCAGACCCTAAAGTAAAGAAACAACCATAGGTGCTCTTCTGGTCCACTGTGCTCCCTGTCCAATCTACATCGGCATATCCATGCAGGCTCAAGTCTACACTAGAGGCATATCTTAGGCCATATCCAACTGTGCCTCGTAGGTATCTCAATACATGTTTTGCTGCTATCCAGTGAGTGTATCTCGGCTGGCTCATGAACTCTCTAAGCACATTCATTTCATAGGATATATCAGGTCTGGTGTTAAACAGATACATCACTGATCCAATCAATTGTCTTTACAAGTGTGGATCAATCTCTCTTGAATCAACATCACTGATCTTCTTTAAATCCATCACCATTGGATTAGGCATGGATTTGCATTTTGTCATACCAAAATTTTTCAATATATTCACAATATATTTTCCTTGACTCGAAAAAATATCATCTGTCTTCTACCATACTTCTAGTCCCAAGAAGTAATGCATCAAGCCTAAATCCTTCATCTAAAATTTAGCTATCAAGCCTCATTTGCATTCAACAATGAGTCTCTATGAACCGGTGAGGAAAAGGTCATCCACATATAGGACCAATATTAAGCACTCGTTGTCATCAATGTGATAATATAGGTTTGGATCAACAAAACTCTTTATTAATCCCAAACTCATTAGGAATCCATCCATATTCTTGTACCAAGCACGAGGTGCTTTCTTTTGTCCACACCGGGATTTTTTCAACCTACACACATGTTATTTTTCATTGTGTATAACTAATCCTTCTGGCTTCTCGATATAAACTTCTTCCTCAATTTCTCCATTAAGAAATGTTGTCTTTACATCCATCTGATGTAGCTTCTAACCCATGGAAGCAACTAGTGCAATGATGGAATAGATGGAAGTGTATCAGGCTATTGGAGAAAAAGTATCATCATAGTCAACTCCCTCTACTTGGAAGAACCCTATGGCTGCAAATATGTATTTCTCGATGCTTCAATCAGATGCATGATTGATTTTATAAATCCATTTATAATTCACTACAGACTTTCCCTCTGGTCTTAGAACAATATCCCATACATCATTTTTCAATATAGACTGATATTCTTATGTCATGTCATCTTTCCATACCTGTAAACCTAAAGCTTCTCTTTGACAAGAAGACTCAGAGTCAATGATGTGGCTCATGGCTGACAGGTAGCTTGAGAATATCTTTGGTCTCTTGCTCTCTTTGGTTGTCCCTTGAGGGGCTATATGTCCCTCTGATTCATGTAGAGTTTGTCGGGCCCAAGAAGAACTTTTATGTCCTACTATAATATCTCTAGGCATGCCAATTAGAGAAACTAGATCGATTGGAAGAATTGGATCAACTAGGGCAACTGCATCAACTGGAATAATGTCTGTCTCCATATGAATTGTTGAAGGGGGAGAAGGCATTGTATCACTATCAATTTCCATCTGAGATTCTATGGATCTTTGGAAGGATATCTCTTCTTCAAAAGTAACATCTCTACTTATTTCAATCTATCTCTGACTAGGAATGTAGATCCGATATGTCTTCAAGGATTCACTGTATTAGGTAAGTCTCACTCTTGTACAATATAGCAAGGGATCTCAGACACCCACTAGTGCTCAACCACTAGGGGCACATCCATCTATGCTCAGCCACAGGGATGTCCACATATCTATCTCACTGTGTCTCACAGGAGAACCACACTCACTAGTGATTAGCCACTAGGATCATGTTCACCTGTGCTTAGCCACAGGCACGTCCAACTCAACAGATCTCTTTTCTCACTGTGTCTCACATGAGAATCATTTGGAGTATCACATCATCTCAACTCTCTGCACAGAGGAGGCCAATACATTGTTTCATCTCTATCTCAGAATGATACACCCAACTCATGGGTTTCCCCACACAAGGGGCACACAACATTCCATCTTCGTCTCAAAGAGGAACCACACACCCATCTCGTGGGATTCCCTACACAAGGGTACAAAAATTTCCATATCCATCTTAGAGAAGAACCACACACCTAGATCATGGGCTTCACCACCTCACACAGGGGCACAATGTTCCATCTCTGTCTTTGAGAGGAACCACACACCCTTCTCATGGCCACACCCAACTCATGGGCTCTCTTTTAGGTCGAATCACTTAATCTATGTACTGGAGGATATCTCACGCAACTCTAATCATCAAAACTCCCTCTCACCTAGGGAGACATTATCCACCAAGACAAGTCTCTCATGGAAGTACTCGAACTTCATCTTGGCAAGAAGTTTGGTGAAGATGTCTGTAATATGATCATGGGTAGGAAGGTACTGCATGTGTACTGTTTTCCTCTGCACCATGTCTCTGATATAGTGATATTTTATCTTGATGTATTTCAATCTATCATGAAACACAAGGTTCTCAGAGAGATTCACACAACTTTGGTTATCACAATGAATAGTAGTAGGATCCATCTCATGATCGAATAAATCAGTCGGAAGTTTATGAAGCCACACTGCTTCATGGACTGCCACACTCAATGCTATGTACTCTACCTCTGCGATACTCAATGCCATAGAGATATGTTTCCTACTACACCAAGAAACCATGGCAGGCCCTAAATTAAAGAAACAACCGAAGGTGCTGTTCTGGTCCATTGTGCTCCCTTCCCAATATGTATCGACATATCCCTGCAGGCTCAAGTTTACACTGGAGGCATATTTTAGGCCATATCCAACTATGCCTCGTAGGTATCTGAATACATGTTTTGCTGCTACCTAGTGAGTTTGTCTTGGTTGGCTCATGAACACGCTAAGCAAATTCACTACATAACATATAACAGGTCTGGTGTTAACTAGATACATCAGTGATCCAATCAACTGTTTGTACAAGTGTGGATCAATCTCTCTTGAATTAGCATCACTCATCTTCTTTAAATCCATCACCATTGGAGTAGGCATAGATTTGGTTTTTGTCATACCAAAATTTTTCAATATATCCATAGTATATTTTCCTTGACTCAGGAAAATCTCATATGTCCTCTGCGATACTTCTAGTCCCAAGAAGTAATACTTCAAGCCTAAATGCTTCATCTAAAATTTAGCTGCCAAGGCTTGTTTTCATTCAACAATGAGTCTCTCTAAACTGGTGAGGAAAATGTCATCCACGTATAGGACCAAGATTAAACACTCGTTGCCTTCAATGTGATAATATAGGTTTCGATCAACATCACTCTTTCTGAAGCCCAAACTCATTAGGAATCCATCCATTTTCTCGTACCAAGCATGAGGTTCTTGATTCAGTCTATACAGGGATTTCTTCAACTTGCACACATGAGATTTTTCGTTGTGTATAAAAAATCCTTCTGGCTTCTCAATATAAAAATATTCCTCAATTTCTCCATTAAGAAAGGTTGTCTTTACATCCATCTAATGTAGCTTCCAACCCATGGAAGCAACTAGTGCAATGATGGAACGAATACAAGTGTATTGGGCTATTGGAGCAAAAGTCTCATCATAGTCAACTCCCTCTACTTGCAAGAACCCTCTGGCTACAAATCTCGCTTTATATTTCTCGTTGCTTCCATTAGCGGCATGCTTGATTTTATAAATCCATTTGAAATTCACTACAGACTTTCCCTCTAGTCTCAGAACAATATCCCATATATCATTTTTGAATATGGAATGATATTCTTCTATCATGGCATCTTTCCATACCTGTTCACCTGAAGATTTTCCATGAAAAGAAAGCTCAGATTCAATGATGTGTCTCATGGCTGATAGGTACCTTGAGAATCTCTTTGGTATCTTAATCTCTCTGGTTTTCCCTTGATGGGTTGTATGTCCCTCTGCTTCCTGTAGAGTTTTTCAGGCCCAAGAAGACCTTTTATGTCCTACTGTAATATCTTGGGCATGTAAATTGGAGCAACCGGATTGGCTAGAACAATTTGATCAATTGGGGAAACTGGATCAACTGGATTAATGTTTGTCTCCCTCTGAACTGCTGAAGATGGAGAAGGCATTGCCTCACTATCAATTTCCATATGAGATTCTATGGATATTTGGAAGGCTATCTCTTCTTCAAAAGTAACATCTCTACTTATTTAAATCTGTCTCTGACCATGAATGTATATCCGATATGCCTTTGAGGATTCACTGTATCCAAAAAATGTTCCCTTTCTCCCTGAAGGGTATAGCTTGGATCTCCTCTCTTTGGGTACATGGAAATATATTGGGAACCAAAATACCCTGATGTGTCCAATATTAGGCTTTACTCCGGTGAAGGCTTCTTCAAGGGTAATGTTCTTAAAGATATGATGAGGACTCTTGTTCTGAACGTACACTGTTGTCTTGCATGCTTATTCCCATAGAGTCATAGGTAGACTCTGATCATGTATCATTTCTTTGGTTGCTTCGATGATAGTTCTATTTTTCCTCTCTGCAACCCCATTTTGCTGAGGGTTGTAAGGAACTGTGAACTCCCTCTTGATCCATGCTTCAATACAAAAATTGTTGAAATCTTTGGAGGTGTATTCTCCTCCATTATCTGATCTTAGTACCTTGATCTTTCTTCCAGTCAGGTTCTCAACTTGAGCTTGAATTCTTGAAATTTTGCAAGGACTCCATCCTTTTTCTTCAGGAAGCAAATCCAAGTTTTTCGAGAGTTATCATCTATGAAGAGTACATAGTACATGTACCCATTCAGAGATGGAACAATCATTGGCCCACACACATATGAATGTATCAAGTCCAATATTTCCTTGGATCTATTGCCACTACTCAAGAAGGATCCTTTAACATTATTTCCAAGAGCACAACCTTTGAAAACACCTTTATGTTGAATCTGTATCTCTGGAAAAATTGTTACCATCTTCCCTAGAGTTGGGAGAGCTCTATAATGAATGTGAGAAAGTCTTCTATGCCATAACTCACTCAAGCTAATAGTGTCATGTAGCAAGGCCTGGACTTGTATGATGGTTAATCTGTACAAGTTGTTTTCTCGAACACCAATTACCTTGGTAGAATTTATATGTGAGTCTTTGTGCCATGCAAGAACTCTTCCTTCTGAAAAGGTAACCTTGTAGCCTTTTTCTTCCAAGGAAGAAATGGAGACGAGGTTCCTCTTCATTCTGGGTACATATAGTACTTATCTTAGTTGAAGTTTCATATCTAAATCTAGTTGGAAGGTAGAAGTTCCAACTGATTTCACATTATATTTGACATCATCTCCAAGGACAACATGTAGATGTGTCTCTTTCTCAACAAAATTTGTTAGGTGATCTCTAAAACTGGTCACGTGCCTGGAGGAACCACTGTCAATTAACCAATTATTATCATTGATAGGGACCATACCTGAGAGTGCTAAGATGTTGATGTCTTCATCTCCTTGAAGTCTTGTCTTCTAGGAACTGATTTTTCTTGGACCACCAAGCTTGTCTTCCATCGTGATTTTGTTCATCATAATTTTAGATTTTTCACAAACCCTTGTCAACTAGGCTAGAAAACCTAACGGCTAGGCTAGGCTAGAAATTTTAGGTTTTGTTGGACTTATGACTTCCAAAAATAATCCTTTGAAAGATAGGAGAACATTGGTGAGCTGAAGAGCTCCTTCAATGAGTTGTAGAAACCCTAATTCTAATTTTTTTGTAGAAATTAGCAAAACCCTAGAAACCCTAGGGCCAAAAAGTCAAAATGTGTGGAAATCCAATATGAAGCTTGTTGGAGGTGCGTTGGAGAAGTTCATACAGTCCTATACACTTTTTATCCCCAACGTCCAAGTGACAAGTGGTTAAACGCTTCAGAAAGGTAGGTCGTATGGATTTTCTGGAAGTCCTAGGAGGGTCGTACGGTTTTGCAAAAGAGAGAGGATGACTGAAATTTGCTTGTGAAATGGGTTCTTCAAGGCCTATGCTCTGATACCATGTTTATTTTTCAATAATCTAGGCTTAAACATGAAGTTCATTCCATTTTGATAATTTTACTTAAACCATAAACAATTTGTTGCAGCAGCCAAGATCACAAGAAGAAACACCATGCACAAGTACAAAAGAAGTATAATGGGAAACCCTTCTCAACAAGGGAATAAAACCAAGACAATCCTTTGCTATATTATTCAAGAGAAATACCTCCACCACCATAAAACCTAGCACACAAAAGGGTGCTCACAAACCCTAGAATACTAGCGCCCAAGAGAGGTGCGCACTTTTCCCAAGAAGTAAGTACTTGCTGAAATTTCCAAACTCACACTTGTGTTATGATTCCTCAATGGGGAATTTACCTTTATTTATATTAGACTAAACCTGTTAATAGTAGTGTCTATTGGAACAACAAGGAAGACCTCAATAACTCATAATATAATTAATAATTACCATATTAATTATCTTTTACATTAATTATCTTTCACTTTATGATGGGGCTGACCTCTACCCTTTACATAACAAATAGGGTTATAGGTAAGTCTGACTCTTGTACAATATAGAAAGGGATATCATACACCCACTAGTGCTCATTCACTAGGGGCACATCCATCTGTACTTAGCCACAGGGATGTCTACATGTCTATCTCAATGTGTCTCATAGGAGAACCACACTCACTAGTGCATAACCACTAGGATCACATTCAACTATGCTCAATCACATGCACGTCCAACTCAACATAACTCTTTTCTCACTGCGCCTCACAGGAGAATCATATAAAGTATCACATCATCTCATCTCTCTACACATAGGAGGGCAATACATCATTTCATCTCTGTCTCATAACGATACACCCAACTCATGGGATTCCCCACACAAGGGCACAACATTGCAACTCTGTCTCAGAGAGGAACCACACACCCATCTGATGGGATTCCCTACATAGGGGCACACAAAGTTCCAGCTTCATCTCATAGAGTAACCACACACCTAACTCATTGGATTCACCACCTCACATAGGGGCACAACGTTCCATCTCTGTCTCAGAGAGGAACCACACACCCATCTCATGGGCACGCTCAACTCATGGGCTCTCTTTCAGGTCGACTCACTCAGTCTTTGTCCTGGAGGATGTCTCACACAACTATAAGCATCAACAGTCCCTCTCATCTAGGGAGGCATTCTCCACCAGGACAAGTCTCTCATAGAAGTACTTGAATTTCATCTTGGCAAGCGGTTTTGTGAAGATTTCTGCAATCTTCTCATGGGTAGGAAGGTACTGCACGTGTATTGTTTTCCTTTGGACCATGTCTCTGATATAGTGATATTTTATCTTGACGTGTTTCGATCTATCATGAAACACAGGGTTATCATAGAGCTTCACACAACTCTGGTTATCACAGTGTATAGGAGTAGGATCCATCTAATGATTGAATAAATTAGTCAGAAGTTTGCGAAGCCACACTGCTTCACGGACTTCCACACTAAATGCTATGTACTCTGCCTCTACGGTACTAAATGCCATAGAGATTTGTTTCCTGCTACACCAGGAAACCATGACAGACCCTAAAGTAAAGAAACAACCATAGGTGCTCTTCCAGTCCACTGCGCTCCCTTCCTAATCTACATCGGCATATCCCTGCAGGCTCAAGTCTACACTAGAGGCATATCTTAGGTGATATCCAACTGCACCTCGTAGGTATCTCAATACATGTTTTGCTATTATCCAGTGAGTGTATCTCGGCTGGCTCATGAACTCTCTAAGAAAATTCATTTCATAACATATATCAGGTCTGGTGTTAACTAGATACATCAGCGATCCAATCAACTATCTTTACAAGTGTGGATCGATCTCTCCTGAATCAACATCACTCATCTTCTTTAAATCCATCGCCATTGGATTAGGCATGGATTTGCATTTTGTCATAGCAAGTTTTTTCAATATCTTCACAATATATTTTCCTTGACTTGGGAAAATCTCATCTATCCTCTGCCATACTTCTAGTCCCAAGAAGTAATGCATCAAGCCTAAATCCTTCATCTAAAATTTAGCTGTCAAGGCTCGTTTGCATTCAACAACGAGTCTCTCTGAACCAGTGAGGAAAAGGTCATCCACATATATGACCAATATTAAGCACTTGTTGTCATCAATGTGATAATATAGGTTTGGATCAACAACACTCTTTATTAATCCCAAACTCATTAGGAATCCATCAATTTTGTCATACCAAGCACAAGGTGCTTGCTTTAGTCCATACAGGGCTTTTTTAAAACTACACACATGAGATTTTTCATTGTGTATAACTAATCCTTCTAGCTTCTTGATATAAACTTCTTCCTCAATTTCTCCATTAAGAAAAGTTGTCTTTACATCCATCTGATGTAGCTTCCAACCCATGGAAGAAACTAGTGCAATGATGGAGTAGATGGAAGTGTATCAGGCTATTGGAGAAAAAGTATCATCATAGTCAATTCCCTCTACTTGTGAGAACCCTCTGGCTGCAAATATCTCTTTGTATTTCTAGATGCTTCAATAAGCTGCATGATTGATTTTATAAATCCATTTGGAAGTCACTACAGACTTTCCCTCTAGTCTCGAAACAATATCCCATACAACATTGTTCAATATAGACTGATATTCTTCTGTCATGTCATCTTTCCATACCTGTTCAACTGAAGCTTATCCTTGACAAGAAGACTCAGAGTCAATGATGTGGCTCATGGATGACAGGTAGCTTGAGAATATCTTTGGTCTCTTTCTCTCCTTGGTTGTCCCTTGAGGGGCTGTATGTCCCTTTGATTCATGTGGAGTTTGTCGGGCCCAAGAAGACCTTTTATGTCCTACTATAATATCTCTGGGCATGTCAATTGGAGAAACTAGATCGATTGAAACAACTGGATCAACTGGGGCAACTGGATCAACTGGAATAATGTTTGTCTCCATATGAAATATTGAAGGGGGAGAAGGCATTGTCTCACTATCAATTTCCATCTGAGATTCTATGGATCTTTGGAAGGATATCTCTTCTTCAAAAGTAACATCTCTACTTATTTCAATATGTCTCTGACTAGGAATGTAGATCCGATATGCCTTAAAGGATTCACTGTATCCTACAAATGTGCCCTTTCTCTCTGAAGGGTGTAGCTTGGATCTCTTCTCTTTGGGTAAATGGAAATATATTGGGCACCCAAATATCCCGAAGTTTCCAATCTTAGGCTTTACTCCGGTGAAGGCTTCTTCTGGGGTAATGTTCTTCAAGATATGATGAGGACTCATGTTCTGAACATACACTATTGTCTTGAATGCTTCTGCCCATATAGTCATAGGTAGATTGTGATCATGTATCATTTATTTGGTTTCTTCGATGATAGTTCTGTTTTTCCTCTCTGCAACCCCATTTTGCTGAGGGTTGTAAGCAACTATGAACTCCCTCTTGATCCCTACCTCAATACAAAAATTGTTGAAATATTTGGAGGTGTATTCTCCCCCATTATCTAGTCTTAGTACCTTGATCTTTATTCCAGTCAGGTTCTCAACCTGAGATTTGAATTCTTGAAATTTTGCAAGGACTCCATCCTTGTTCTTCAGGAAGTAAATCCTAGTTTTCCGAGAGTGATCATCTATGAAGTGTACATAGTACAAGTACCCATTCAGAGATGCAACAGTCATTGGTCCACACACATATGAATGTATCAAGTCCAAGATTTCCTTGGATCTATTGTCACTTCTAAAGAAGGATCCTTTAACATTCTTTCCAAGAGAATAACCTTTGAAAACACCTTTATGCTGAGTCTGTATCTCTATAAAACCTGTTACCATCTTCCCTACAGATGGGAGAGATCTATAATGAATGTGAGCAAGTGTTCTATACCATAGATCACTCATGTTGATAGTGTCATGTAGCAGGGCCTGGACTGGTCTGATGGTTAATCTGTACAAGTTGTTTTCTCGAACACCAATTACCTTGGAAGAATTTATATGTGAGTCTTTGTGCCATGCAAGAACTCTTCCTTCTGAAAAGGTAACCTTGTAGCCTTTTTCTTCCAAGGAAAAAATGGAGACGATGTTCCTTTTCATTCCAGGTCCATATAGTACTTCTCTTAGTTGAAGCTGGATATCTAAATCTAGTTGGAAGGTAGAAGCTCCAACCCATTTCACATTATATTTAGCATCATCTCCAAGGACAGCATGTAGATGTGTCTCTTTCTTAACAAAATTTGTTAGGTGATCTCTAAAACCGATCATGTGCCTGGAGGCACCACTATCATTTAACCAATTAGTATCATTGGTAGGGACCATCCATGAGAGTGATGATATGTTGATGTATTCATCTCCTTGAAGTTTTGTCTTCCAGGAACCGATTTTTATTGGAACACTAAGCTTGTCTTCCATCATGATTCTGTTCATTATAATTTTATATTTTTCACAAACCCTTGTCAACTAGGATACAAAACATAACGGCTAGGCTAGGCTATCACTTTTAGGTTTTGTTGGACTTATGATTGCCAAAAATAAGACTTTGAAAGATAGGATAACACTGGTGAGCTGAAGAGCTCCTTAAATGAGTTGCAGAAACCCTAATTCTGAAATTTCTTCATAAATTAGTGTAACCCTAGAAACCCTAGGGACAAAAAGTCAAAATGCTCAGAAATGAAATACGAAGCTTGATGGAGGTGCACTAGAGGAGGCCGTACACTCCTATACACTTTTTATCCCCAACGTCTAAGTGACAAGTGCTGAAATGCCTCAGAAAGTTAGGCCGTATTGATTTTCTGGAAACACCAGGAGGGCTGTACGGTTTTGCAAAAGAGAGAGGAAGACTGAAATTTTCTTGTGAAATGGGCTCTTTAAGACCTATGTTCTGATACCATTTTGATTTTCAGTAAGCTAGGCTTATGCATGAAGTTCTTTCCATTTTTAGCATTTTAATTAAACAAAAAACAATTTGTTGCAGCAACCAAGATCACAAGAAGAAACACCATGCACAAGTACACAAGAAGTATTATGGGAAACACTTCTCAACAAGGGAGGAAAACCCAACCAATCCTTTGCTATATTATTCAAGAGAAATACCTCCACCACCATAAAACTTAGCACACAAAAGGGTGCTGACAAACCCTAGAATATTAGCACCGAGGAGAGGTGCACACTTTTCCCAAGAAGTAAGTACTTGCTGAAATTTCCAAACTCACACTTGTGTTATGATTCCTCAATGGGGAATTTACCTTTATTATATTAGACTGAACCTGTCAATAGTAGTGTCTATTGGAACAACATGACCGACCTCAATAACTCATATTATAATCAATAATTACCATATTAATTATCTTTTACATTAATTATGTTTCACTTTATGATGGGGCTGACCTATACCCTTTACATCACAAGTAGGGTTAAAGGTAATTCTGACTCTTGTACAACATATAAAGGGATATCATACACCCACTAGTTCTCAACCACTAGGGTCACATCCATCTGTGCTCATCCGCAGGGATGTCCACATCTCTATCTCACTGTGTTTCACAGGAGAACCACACTCGCTAGTGCTAAGCCACTAGGATCATGTTCACCTGTGGTTAGCCACAGGCATGTCCAACTCAACAAATATATTTTCTCACTGCATCTCATAGGAGAATCATTTGGAGTATCACATCATCTCAACTCTCTGCACAGAGGAGGCCAATACATCATTTCATCTCTTTCTTAGAACGATACATCCAACTCATGGGATTCCCCACACAGGGGCACAAAACATTCCATCTCTGTCTCAGAGAGGAACCACACACCTAGCTCATGGGATTCCCTACACAGGGGCACACAACATTACATCTCCATCTCAGAGAGGAACCACACACCTATCTCATGGTATTCACCACCTCACACAGGGGCACAACATTCCATCTCTGTCTCAGAGAGGAACCACACACCCATCTCATTGGCACAACCACGTTATGGGCTCTCTCTAAATTCGACTCACTTAGTCTGTGTCTTGAAGGATGTCTCACACAACTGTAATCATCAACATAGAGTTTGAGTGCACCAACAACACTTCTAAATACAAGGCCTTTGTTCAAGGTTTAAAGAAAGTTGTTGACCTCAAGGTTAAATGCTCAATAGTTTTGGTGACTTGGAGATCAGTTTCAGATAGGTAAATAACTCTACACAATGTTTTTCCTTGCATTTAAAAGGTTCCAACAAAAGGTATGGAAGTTAATTAATACTTTTGAAGAATTTAATATAAATTCCATTCCTCACTCAAATAACACTACCACAGACCTATTGGCTAATGAAACTTCATGTTTTCCCCCATTGAATAATGGTTTCTCCGTTGAACTACCTTTTAGGCCTTCAGTACCAAATACAATTATGAACTAGAGGGTGTTCGATAATGATGAGGAAATCATCGAGTACCTCACCAATGTTGGCGCCTTCAAGGATGTTTCCATTGATGATGAAGAACATGAAAAGGCTATGAAAAAGTGTAGAAATGACTCAAATAACTTCAAAGGTAACCCAATACCTAGAGGAGTATTAAATCTAGAAAAGTTGTTTGATCTATAATCAAAGTTTTGATCGATTTTTAATGTAAATATTAATAGTTCTTCAATAGTTCATTCATTAATACCTAGGTACTCTAGAAAATGCCAAATTCAACAACTTGGGAACATGTTTCATTGAAATTGAGAAGTAGGCCTTCATCTAGCTATTCATAAAGTACAAGTATGTATTCATAGAAATTATGAGGATCTTAAGACATATGAAACTAGGATTATACAATACGCCATACCCTCAAGGAAGGCGCAAAGCCTTTTCAACAAAATCTTTGTAAGGTTCATCCAACATTGGAGCCATTAATACAAAAGGAACTAAAGATAATTTTAGATGACAGAATCATATTAAAAGTGCGCCATTCAACATGGGTGGAAAATATGGTATCTAGGAGAAATAAGTAGGGGGAAATTAGACTCTATGTAGAATTTTGAATTTTGAATCATGAATCTAACAAAGACAATTACCCTATTCCTTCGATGGAATAGATTCTCCAACTAGTCTCTAGTTCTAAGATGTTCTCATTATTGGACAGGTTATCTAACTACAATCAATTTCTAGTAGTTGATCTGATCATGCCTTTAAAGGATTGATCGATCAAAGTGTCACGGTCTACCTCGATGAAATCATGGTTTATTCCAATAAGAGTTTAGATCACCCACAACATCTAAAATACATCTTCGAGAGATGCAAAAAATATGGTATATATATGAACCTAAAGAAAAGTGTCTTTGTTGTTTCAAAAAGAAAATTGTTTGGGTACATTATCTCCAAGGATGGGATTTCTATGGATATAGAAAGAGTTAAAGCCATAATGCATATTCCCATGCCCAATATAAATATTTCTATGCAACATTTATTTGGAAAGATAAATTTTGTGTGAATATTCATAGATGACTTTGTTGAAATAGTCAACAGATGATTAAAGATGATGCACAATTCAAATGGACTTCTATTGAGAAGAAATGTTTTGAAAAGGTGAAGGATGCCATAATTGCATATCCAATGTTGTACAACTTGGATTTTGGTAAGGACTTCCCACAATACACTTTCACATTTGACCATTCCCTTATAGCAGTGCTCACCTAGAAATTTAAGCAAGACAATGAATGCCCAATTTCATTCATGAGAATTAGTCTACAAAGAGTTGAATCGAACTATCCAATGATTTATAAACATGCCTTTGTTGTTTACAAGGCAATCAATCAATTCATACCCTATATTATGATGAACCACACCAAGATAATAGTGCCCTACCTTTCAGTGAGGTCATTGTTTTTTCAGAAATAACTCAACGAGCAAAGACGAAACTGCATGAACTCCATCCATGAATATGATATAGATCGGTTCAAACCTGCTACTACATTCAAAGGTCAAGGTATGTGCAAGGTTTAATTTGAAGCATTAGACCTAGTCAATTGAACAAATGAAGGATAGGAAAACGAGTTATCACTCTACATGCTAGAAGTTCTCTATGTGCCTTCCCAGACTGATTCCTAGCACAAGTATCTCAAGCAATATATTCATCATGGTACCTCTCCCATCAATTTTCACTCTAAGAAGAAAATATCCTTGAGTCTTTGTCTTCTAAATTCCAACTCATTTGTAGCATCATATTCCATAGAATTATGATGGTGTACTTATCAGGTGCCTCGAGAAGAAACAAATTGATAAAGTCTGCACATAATTACGTGATGGACCCATTAGAGGAAACTTTGCTAGTGAAACCATATCCCATAATATTTTGAGAGCTATATATTATATAATTTTTTTTCAAATATGCTTATGTTTTTGATAAAAAATGAAAGACATGTCAAAAGTGTGCTAGCGGGGAGAAGAGGTCAATAGTCCCTCTACAACCTATAGCTATTGAAGAACCATTTGAGCAATGGGGTCTATATGTTAATAGTGAGATCAATTCAAATTTCTATATACACCATAACTATATCCCAACTGCAAGGGACTACTTCAAGTGGTGGACTAAAGATGTACCTCTAAAAAAGGAAAATGAAAAGGATGTGATTCATTTTATAGAACATCATCTAATCACTAGGTTTAGTGTGCCAACCACTCTTGTTTTTTAAAATGATACATATTTTTCTTCTTTAAAGTTGACTGATTTTTCTTTATATAAGGTAATCATCTTATGATATTCAACTAATTATTACCCCCAGGGTAATGGTGTAGCTAAATCCACTAATAAAAATATGATTCGCATCCTTAAATGAACTTTAGTTGACCACTGGAGGAATTGGCACAATGCCTTTCCAAATGCTCCATGGACTAATAAAGTAACCCCAAAAGACTCACTAGGAACATATCCTCACTTATTACTCTATGGGAAAGAATCCATCCTCCCTTCAAATATTTTATTTCCATCTCTCCAACTATCTTAGACCTCACATGGTAAAAATTTCCTAGTCATACAAAGAAGGGTTGACACCCTAATCAAATATGAAGAAGAGAGAGAAAAATAAAACAAGGATTTTTTTATTCAATAGTAGATAATTAAGAGATAGTTTGACAAGAATTTTGTAGGAGAAAAGGACTTCTAGGTGGGAGATATTATGTTGAATTGGGACAAGCCAGATGGAGAGAAAGGTAATCACTCTAAATTCCAACAATTATGGTTTGGTCCTTACTTGGTAGTGGAGAAACTTGGCCTAGATACGTAAAAAATACAAAACCTAGAAGGATAAGTAGATCTCCTTATTGTTAATGGCCAAATCCTGAAGAGATACTTCATTTAGTTTTCTTCTCGATAGATGACTTGTACATAAGTAGTTTTCCTTTGGTTTGTATTTTTAGTTTGCATTTGAATTCGACTTGTTTTTTTGTTTGATTTGAATCTCATCATTGCTTTCCTTTCTTTTAGTCATTTCTTTTATTATCTATTTCCTTCTAAAGAAATGTCCTTTTGCATCATTTTCCAGAAACTGATCAATTGTTTCTAGTACTCTATTAAATGATTTAAATTCCTCGAGTCCAACTAGTTAGAATCATGGAAATATACTTTGAGCCCAATGAACAAGACATTGTTTCTTGTTCTCTATTCATTACCTTAGTCTAGTATTTAGGCCTTCAACTTAGTGGTGGAACATTTCCTGAATAATAAATGGCTATGATAAAATTAGTTTTAGTCATGGACATGTTATTGGTTACCTTCAAGGCTCCAATCATACATTTAATAATGATGGATGTTTTACTGAGAAGTTGATGGAGTTCCTGAGGTGTTAAACGCAAGGAAGATTCTTGTCATAAAATAGGCGCATCTAAAACGGTTCTCAACTAATAGGTATCATCTCACATGCCTTTAAGGATAATTGAGATTACTTGTACACCTCTCTCTTCAAATATTAAACCAAAGGTAAAGGCTTGGGAAAGGAATTTCAAATCATGTGGGGCATGCATGTATCTCTGTCGGGGCTATGCACACTCATTACTAATGAATCAAGGCATGTGTTTTCAAGGTGACTCCATCGGGGATATGTACACTCGATGGTAGTGGAACAACATAGAGAGAACATGAATAAATAGCTTGAATATTTAACATCTCTTATATGCAATGACTTTTTGGCACTGCATTTGAATCCCAGGAAGACCTAAGTCTGGAAAGAACTCCATGCTTTGGCCTCAAAACTATGACCAATAGTTTTCTCAAGATATAATTGAACAATCATTCGACTGGTTTGAAGTGCAAGGTATAATGGGAACTCATATCTTTGAATCCTAGATTCTTTATCAAAGGTAAAAATTTCCTTAATAGAATTACCAATTGTATTAACGATTATTTGTGGAGATTTATGGTTTCACTCAGTGTTTTTCCAATTGTTAAGCAAGAAACAACCCCCCATACTCTTTTTATTTTCACCATCTAATGAAGGAAAAAATGAATTGGGGCCCCTCCTTTATTTTTTTTAACTTTTTAACTTTTATAGAATTTTATTTGAACTAATCACTTAACTTAGAAAATTTTCATGAAGTAAGTCCTATACATTTTTCCTAGACCTCACTTGACTCTAAAAAAATGATTTCAACTCTTCCTTGACCTTTTGAGACATTTTTGTCTTTCTGCAGCCTTAACAAATTGTGAAAATTTCAATTCACATCGCATTGAAACTTCTTTCTATCGCAATGTATCGCATCAAATTTATTTTAGGTGAAATACACCGCATTGCAGCGAAGTTTTATTTTACTGCGAAACATGTAAACTTCAAATTGTTTTGGAAAATTTACCCTATCGCACCCCTTGAAGTTTCATATTGAAACCACATTCATGTAGATGATGGATGACATATTGTGACCATTCACAATCTCCTTTGTTGTCATATATCTAGATGACATCCTCATCTTTAGCAAAACATTTGAGGGACATTTGAAGCACAACTAGTAGGTCTTGGGAACCCTGTGACAATACAATTTATATGCCAGTTTGGGGAAGTGTTCCTTCGACATGAATATAATTCAATATTTAGGGTACATTGTGGATGAGCAAGGTGTGCATGTGGATCCAACCAAGATCCAAGTCATTCTCTATTGGCCAAACCCAAAGATGCTTCCAAAGCTCTATAGCTTCTTGGGTCTTGCCAACTTCTACAATAGGTTTATGTTGGGGTTCTCTCAGATCGCTTGGGCCGTAAGCTAGGTGACCAAGGGTGGATCCAAGGCCAAGTTTTTTTGGTATATGCCATAACATATGGCATTGAAGGATTTGAAATTCCACCTATTCTCAATACTAGTTCTTATTTTTCCATACCTACAACAACCATTTAAGGTTGAGATAGATGATTTAGATTATTCTATTAGTGCAATCCTCACTCAACACAAACATCTATTGGCCTATCATAGTCAAACACTATCTGATGTTGTTCACAGATACTACACCTATGAAAAAGAGATGTACTATATTGTGCAACATGTCAATAGTGGAGGCATTACATTTTGGGAAAGAAAACGATCATTTACACCGATCACATGCCTATGCAATTCATGCAAACATAAGGAAAATTACAAAATGACTACCATCATAAGTGGTCCATGTACCTGTAGAAATTCCACTTGAACATCAAGTACAAGGAGGGAAACACCAACCATGTTGTAGGTTGCCTCAGTTGACCCCCGATTGTGGTGATAATAAAAATTATTGACTCCTGTGGGAACGAGACCTATAGGTGGCCACAATTATACAACAATGACTCTCACTTTTATTCTACATATCAGACATTGAGCATAAGAAAAATAGTTCTAGACTTTCATCTCCAGGATGGAATGCTATGTCATCTGATCCATCTCTGTGTTCCTTCAACTGAGTGTGTAAACCTGATTTGTGAATCTCATTATGGTCGGACAACATGAACCTTTGGCGTGGAAAAAATAATGGGAGTACTGTAAAATAATTTTTATTGGTTGAAGCTTCGACAATATGTCAACAAGTATATCAGATCCTACATTGCCTGCATCATTTCCAAACCCACCATTAAGAAACATGGGCTATACACTCGTTTACCTACTCCTTATAGGCCTTGGGAGTCCATCTCCATGAATTACATGTCCAAAATACCTTCAACCAAGCATGGTGATGGCTATGTCTTCATGCTCATTGACCGATTATCTAAGATGATAGTTTTGACACCCTGCAAGAAGAGACCACTACTAAGCTCTTCTTTCAGCATGTTTTGGTTCATTTTGGGATCCCATGGACCATTATTTCAGATTGAGACAACAGGTTCTTGATTACTTTCTGGTCTAACCTATGGTTGATGATGAACACCAAGCTAACCAAATTGGCTTCCTTCCACCCACAGATTGTTGGACAAACATAGGTAGTCAACAGACTTTTTTTTCATATCCTAGGGTTGTGCAATTCAAAACATCCTTGAAAATGGGATGAGAGAATTCCTTATGTTCAACATAGCTACAACCGCCCCCCCCCCCACAACTCTATTGGCCACATCCCTATTTAGGTGTGGATGGGGTTCCAACCATTGGATCCCATTAACATATCTCAACCCATTTCATTTTCACAAGAGGAATCCTGCCATGCTCAGACCGAGGTTGATTGAGAAACCAAATTTGTTCAACGAATCCTACACATCCAACAACAAGTTCATGGTATTTTGCATAAAACCAATGCCAAGTACAAGCAACGCCATGATCAACATTGGGTACCAAATTTTTTTTAGGTGGGAGATAAGGTGTGGTTGCATTTGTAGAAAGAGTACCTCACAGGACCCCATCGGAAGCTCCGCCCACTTCGATATGGGCCTTACACCATCACCAAGGATGTGGGTGAGAATGATTTTGAATTAATAATTCTCCTTTCCTTGGCTTTCACCCTGTATTTAATGTGGAACTGCTTCGACCATACATTCCTAGAGGTATTACCTAAGACACATGCCATTTTGAGGGATGTACCCTCCTCATAAAAATTGAGGAGGCCAACATCCCTCAAAAGGGAACGTGTATTAGGTAAAATAGGGTGAGGGTACCTCTCCCTCTCCCTCTATTGGGCCTCCCACTCATGTACAAAGACATATGTCTCAACCTGCTGATGCTGCTACTCCTCCTCCTATCACCATTGTCGTCTCCGATTCACATACAAATATTTTTAGTCACATATATATAGCTAAAATGAATTGAAATTATTAAACATACATATATATAAATAATTTTTATTTAGAAAAAACTAAGGTTGATTTCTCATTGCAAAAAAAAAGTGGAAAAGTAATTGGTGCGCCAAAATTAATATATACGCACCGCCATCAGTGTGTTATATCAGTAATAAAGCACCTCTATGAAGTGCAACTAGTACAACACACCAGTTCTCCATAGTTATTGGAGCATTGGTAAGTCTTTAGCGATTCTTTGTGTTATATAACACATCGAGAATGGGGTGGTTCACAAGAGGTACCACTATGCAATTTTGAATCTTTTATGTGCTAGGCGGTGTGATTGGTTATCCTTAAAGCACTATTGCTCAGTTGTAATTGGAGCACCATATTTATTTAATGATGAGGTCATATGAACGACACTGGTCATGGGATATTCCATATGATGCATCAATATGTTACAGATTAAACGTTTGACACGATGTCATGATATGAACAACATTGGTGCGTGAAGAGTGCATAAAGACACACCACTATGATAAGTCGTTAAATATTTTTTCTAGTGCGGTTATGTGTTTATAGCACTCATTCCTTTTGTTAACATTGGTGCACTACTAGGTAATGATGCACCTTGATTTTGTGGCACTGAGGAATTAGTATTGTGTGTGCATTGGGGCATATTTACCTTATAGGCACAACACTAAAAAAACCTCTGCAAAAACCTCCGGTCACTTGCCTCTGCTAACAACCTCCACTATAAATAGAGAAGGGATAAATTTTTTGGGGAGGTTCCATAAAAACCTCCACTACATGATGTTCTCCTTGTAGTGTAATAAATATAGAACCTCCTAGCTAAAAACACAAACTCTCCAACAAAAATAGAGAGATATACAATAAAATATCTGGGCTGGACAATACAACTCCTCAAAATGGTGTGTTATCTCCAAACCTCCATGAATAAGTAAAATAGTCTAGGAAGAGGTGTGTTCTCCATAAAATGATCCAGGCACCAAGGAAAATTCATATGTATGGTCATATAAGGATCATGAACAAGTGTCCCCTCCCTAAATGTGTGATAAAAACATTCAAAAGTCACGTGCATGGTCAATAAGAAGCCAAATAATTAATGCTCCCCCTCAATAAACTACATGAAGTAAGGAATAAATCACAGGAAGTGGTTCACTCTGTTAGAATATGATCTCATGTCAGTACGTGTGGCCATTATAGGTAGGAAAATGTGATGGATAATTTATAAAAGGGGGAAAGGAAACTTCATGAATAAAATTTCATAGTCATGTGTGATGTGTAGGTATTATTTGGACATCTTTCAAATTCTAGGGGTATTCATTTTCTTCCATGACATGCTTCATGAGGGTGCACTAGGCTTAGATTGACCACCTCAACACTTTGTTTTACTACCCCTTTCTTATTTTGTCTTTTTCTATATGTTTTTCTTTATTTCTTTCTTCATTTCTTACTCATTTCTTTGGATATGCATTATTAAGGATAAGAATTAGGGGTAAGGGATCTTTAGTGAGGTGGCATAGCTATATAATTATTATTTTAGGTTTTTAAGTTTTTTATAGCCGCAACTACCTCAAGCGCTTTCTCTCTTTTGAGTTTGAAGGATCTTACACATGGGTGGTCATTTCTTTTCTTAGGACTTAGATGGATGACATATGATAAGCTCACCATGAGTGGGAAAATATGATGTATGGAATGAAAGTGAAAATGAAATATGGAAAGTGTTAAGTATGGTTGGGATATGAAGTATTCTACCTTAACCAATCTCTATTAGTAAAAATTTGACCCAAGCCATGACGACACTTATCTAAAGGAAAATTATGTCCTCCATGGTATGACGAGGAAAATACTAAAATTGTTAAAGTTATAAAGTTTTATTAGATCACACTTAATTCTTACCATGTTCACAACTAGATAAGAAATCATCACACCATGTCTAAGCAAGAAACCACGCATGAAAATATAGCATGGAAATTGAAGTGAACAATCTAAGCCAAGAGAACATAGCACCATGTGTGTGAAAGCATAGCGTACCATCTGCAAGTTCATGTGTTGTCTAAGGTGTAATATATAGGAGATGATATACCATGGTTGAGGGAGCTGAAAGAACTGAGGAAATTTTATGTGAGGTGAGATCATCATATTTTTGAAGGAGAAATGGAAGAAAAAGTATGAGTGTGGATGAGAAAGAGAGCTCATGCAATATGGAACATGATACCCTTGAGAGTGTGGATCTAGAGATAATCACCCATACAGGGGAAACACAAATTACATATGCACAATAGATGGAATTAGTGGTAAAAGGCCTCAGAACAAGAACCTCACTATAGAAGGAAGCAATCCACTACAACCATAACTCATAATCTCTAGTAACCAATGAATTATTACATTTTTAACAAATTTTCCATGTCAACTAGGAAGTCCCTCCAAATGTTATTATTGATGTCGTGGATAACGAAGAACCAAAATCCCCAATGGGTGGGAATACTATTTGAGATGAAAACTCAAAACTTGATTGAAAGTCAGTAGACCTAAGTTGCACAAAAGAAAAGTAGAATTTTTGAAATTTGAGATAAGAGTCATGACCAAGGGCAATGGAATCAGAAAAACTGAAGCACAAGATCAACACATCATCACAACCACTAATGGAGATGATAGATATCCTGAGGAGAATAATAATCTAGCCCAATTGTTGATTTTGGCTAGTAGTCAAAATAAGAATAAGAAGGTGAATATGAAGAGATGGAGGACACACTAATGGAGAAGGGAAAATTATTCTTCCCAATCCCATTGTAGCAACTGGATAATCGACCTAGGGTTGTAGTTATTACCATGGCTTAGCTCACCTAGGATCAAAAGTATCAGAATGAATTTATGAAGACATCCCAATAAAGTTTTGACATTGTACAATACAACATAGTATAAGAAGTATGAGAAGTTTGGTCATTGTATAGTACATCACAGTTTGCAATATGAGAATTATTTCAAACACATGTTTCCATTTCAAACAATAAAAGTACATTTTCATAAAATTATATTCCTTCTTAAATACCAATTAATATATGTCTTTATATTAGCCACCTTGGGTCCAAGTTCTCAAAACCAAAAAAGTTTGTTTTACATGATTAAATAAAAATTCTTCTAATTCCTTTCACTTGTAAATGATTTGTTTGAGTTGATACTTATTATCTCTAAAGCTTTGTACATTTATTCACCTGAAACCACTAAAAAAATGATTTTCCTATTATGAACTTCCCACAAAAATTCCAACTTGAGTTCCCTAAAACTAGGGATGGGATTCCATCCCCATGAATTTGCTTGAATACACTCATAAAATTCTAAAAAGTTTTTATATTATACAGAAAACTGGATGCAACATATGAGGCAAGGTGGATGTAAAGAAAATTCTAGTAGGGACCATACAAATACACTAGATTTAATAGAATACAAGTCATATCATCTTAAATGATGAGTAGAGAGACCTATATTTCCTTAAGGGTGATGATGCATCCCTTTATCTAGTTCTAATGGAATCTCTCTTAAGGTTGTAGGGTTGAGTCATCCAAGGTATGAATGGAGAAATCATGATTCCCTAGGATGAATCAATAAGCCTTAAAGGTTGGATACAAGCTAATCACAAGCAATACCTATGTATGTTATTTCTACAAAAAATGCATTTAAGCTGGAAATAAAATTAACAAAAAACTAGGAAAAAAAAAGAAATGTCTGTTATTTCTACAAAACTGCATTTAAGCTAGAAAGAAAATTAACATAAACTAGGAAAAAAAATGTCTATTATTTCTACAAACAAGAAATGTTTTTTATTTCTACAAAACTTCATTTAAGTTGAACCCAATTAGGTTACCTTTGCGAGTGTTCTTTCGTCATGTGGCAAGATGGGAGCTTTGGAGCAGGGAGTAGAGATCCACCAAGAAATAATCAGGAGGGGATATTAGTTTAAAGTCTTTGTGGTCAATGTACATATAGAAATGTATGCAAAATATAGAAAGCTAATATTGTGACTTCCCTAAAATTTGATCCATTTGTCTCAATTTTGGAAGTCAAGTCAAATTTCCTTTGATGAAATTGAGCAAGAACTCAACTGAATTCTAGCAATTATTGTTAATATCAATTTAAGGGGATTGGAGTGCATGATTTTCACATACACATACTTCATATATATATATATATATATATATGAAGTATGTTGATAATTAAATAAAAAGCACTACTATAAATAACATCATAGAATGAGACCAGGCTTAAATAGGAACCTCATAATGTTATTTAGATCACATACCTCAGTCAAGTCAGGATTAGTAAAAAACAACAAGATCTCACCAAACACTTGAAAATATCTTACAATCAATCAATATCATAAGCACACACAATATACAAAGACAAAATTTGCAGGACATAGAGTACTAAGAAGATGAACAAATATATATGTGTATTTAGGATTTGCATTCATCCTTAACTATGTTACATCAGAAAAATCGACCTACAAATATGGGTACAATATTTTTACAACAATGGAAAAGAAACGATGGTATATTAACTTTCAAAATAGAATTAGGAATGGTTGTTCAAGCATTATATGTAAGTTTAATCACACAGATATGTTCTCAGAAAGCATCACAAGCACCTGAAGTGTCATTAGAGAATATGGCCATGATTCCCTGCATCATGAAAATAGAACCCTTAGAATTTGAAGGGAATACCAAGAAGCCTCAATTTATTCATGATTGCAATGAGTCTCTTGAAATTGGAGCCCCATTATCAGTTCTTCCATGATTCTCTTGAATATGAGCATCCCTACCCTAATTGGAAGGTTAATTTTTTTTTTTGTAAGTGAGTGTAGGAATCTATATTACTGGAAATATTATGATAAAAAAAGTGTGGATCCTAGTCTGCCTAGAAGGAAACCAGACTAGGGGGTCCCTGGTTGCACAAATTGATAGTAACGAGGGATGGTGTTGGTCTGCCACCAAGGGAAACCAGACTAGACCTTCCATATTCAGTTTTGAGAAAAAATAGATACATAAAAGAAGAGACTAAAACATCCCCCTAAACTTGAGCGTGAAAGATATCTGAGCTAACCTAACAAAGTCTGGAATTACTGCCTATAGCCTACCAAATCATTAAGCCAGAACTATGAAGTGTTTCAGCATCTGGGGGTGCTCCTTCCCGCCATCCACATGGCTCTTATTATATTCCCTCTAGGAGGTTGTGTGAGTCTTCCTGATTTGAGCTGGCACACCATGTCCATTGGTAGACATGATGTCCATGCGATGGACATAGCGTAGGTAGAGGTGGAACTAGGCTGCCAACCGCTCCATCTTGCATTTTTTGTCCTTCTCGACCTCTACCAACAATTTGGCAATAGTTTCCAGACTGCTGATGCGACGTAGGATCTCGTCCAACATTGTCTTGTTTTCCCTGTTGTCCTCCTTCCTGGATTCTTCCCTTTTTGAACTCACTTTCCCAATCATCATATTGGTTAGCCAAGCCATCTCCACCATTTTGTGGTTGAGGGTTTCCCTGGGTTGTGTGCCCCCCGTATCAGTTACCCAGTCCAATTCATGTACCAATGCATCCCATGATTTACCTTTGCACTTGTCCTATAGTTCATTTTCCCACTGGGTGATGGTCACCTTCCCCTTCGGTGCAACCAGAGTTTGGAAGGTTCCCTTTACATATTTCGTTGCCTGCTAGATTCTTGTTAACCGCTGTGAAAGTTTCAGGACTTCCTTCCCAGGGGGGTTCCTTTTCCTGTGCATTTTATTTAGTCCCGCCATCCCACTTTGCCTGCCGGAGCTCTTGTTCTGGTTCCTCGGCCTGTGCCTCACTCCATAGGTGTTCTTACTTTCCCTTCCCTTGAATTTGTAATAATCATTGCTATTGTGCTCCTTCTTATTGCATCTATTTCTGTTGTCACTATTCTTATTAACATTTCCTCTCTGCGAGCCTGTCCTTTCAATCTTGGTTTGTCCGCGGTGGTGAGTTCTTTCATCAATTTTCCTATTACGGTTTGTATGATCATCATGGGTCATCCTTTGTCCTTGAGCGATCACTGCCCTTGCTCGCTTTTGATTCGACTGTGTTGCTCTTTGTACCTGTACTTGGCCTGGTGGATTGATCCTGGTTATCATCAACCCCTCATGCCTTACATTATTCATTGCATGTGACTTGTTGTCTGGCCTTTCACTCATGCTTTCCCCGTACCTCTTACTAGCGTATTGGCCTTGCTTCCGGTCATATTTCTACTGCTTATTGTGATCTTGCATGATAATTAGAGGCAGAGTGTTAGGAAATCCTATTCTTCCTGGGGCATGCGTACCTTCCGAGAGGCCTTGAGATGTCCTCCTCAATGTGACCTTCCATGCTTAAAATGCCTTCACGATATTTTTCCGCAAGGTGGTTGCAGTCTATTCAAAGTTGCTCGCTCGGAATGCTATTCTAAGTATCGTCTAGTTCCAGGCCTTCCTTGTCGATCCCCTCGTTGGTGAGCCTATTCACTAACCTGTGCACCCAGTGAAACTTCACTATATTCAAAGTTCTCAAATGCTCCTGGATTTTCTGTAGGGAGTGTGCAAGGCACCAGTGGCACTGAACCTTTCCCACTTTGGTGACATTTTTGGAGTCTTTTGTCACCTTCTAGGATGGTGTTTGTCATCCTTTCATGACTTAGGATTTCAAGGCGAAGTTCCAAGGCTCCAAATTATGTCGTGTTGTTGGTTGAGTTTCCCATGCTCCCAGCATACAGTCGGATGATTTTTCCACCACTGTCTTTGATCACTCCACCTGCCCCTGCCACTCTTTGATTTCCTTTTTCCGCCCCGTCAAAATTGAGTTTGAGGAACCCTGACGGAGGGGGAGTCCAATTGCAGGATCCTATCTGGATTTGCGGGTTGTGCCCTACAGGTATGTTGTTACACCATTCTTTTAGATGGAAAAAATCCAGGATGCAGAAGTCTTGGTCTGTAAGTTGAGATTTCTCCATATTGCAGTGGCAGCTCTGCAATGTGTCTCTTATTTGAGAGACTATTTCCCCCTTTAGCCTTTCTATCGGTGTGCTTTCATTCCTAAAGATGTGTCGATTTCGTTCTTTCCATATTGCCTAGATGATCATCCTCATCTTTAGATTCCAACAAAGGTTCACCATTTCATTTTTGTTGTAACCCTCATTCCAATTGTTGATGGTTGCACTGATGTTCCCCCAAATCCTATTGGATTGGCAGAAGATGTCTGCCGCCCAATCCCAAATCTCTGTTGTAATTACATTCGTCGAGGAGGTGATCAGTTGTTTCCTCCTTGACTTGACAGAGATAGAAGTGAGAGGGACCTATGAAACCCTTTTTCATGAGGTTATCCCAAGTCAGAATTCAGTTATGTAGCACTAGCCATTTGATCAATTTGATTTTTGTATGTTGGGGGATTTTCCAAATATTTTCCCATTGTTGCTCCAGATTTTCTTGGTCCTGGCCCGCGATGTAATACCATGCTTATTTTAAGTTGAATTCACCCCCATTTTTCTTGCCCCGCCTCAATTGATCCTCTTCTTCTAAGACCCCAATTTTCCTTTTCCCCAATTCCTCCTCCACCTCTTTCGTTATTGTTTCGATCCAGGATCTATTTTGTGGATCAAGTTTGTCCCAGATCCTCCATCTGGCACTGCCATCCATTTGCTTCCAGTAATGATAAATTTTTGTTTTTCCTTTCCCAATCATTTCTTGTTGGAGCTCCTCCCTATCTAAATTTTCCATTCTAGGTTTCTGTTGCCATGCGTCCTCCCAGAACCTTGCTATTCTACCATTTCAGACTTCCAAAAAGATGTGTTTCTGGATCTAGTTCTTATTTCTCCATGTGATATTCCAGATGGCTGATCCCTCCCTTGTGCCCATGAACCGAATTCTCTCATGGTCGTTGATGTTTGGGGCATACTTGTCCTTCCAGAGGTTTTCCCACAACACTTATTTGTCTTTTACCCATCTCCACCAAAGCTTTGCTCCGTAGGCTTTGTTGGTTACCTGTGGGTCTTGTAACCCTAGGCTGCCCTTGATTTTTGGTCTGCATACCTTATCCCAAGCCACCAGGGCCCATTTGTTTTTATTTTATGCACCTCACAATAGGAAGTATCTATGTATGGCACTTATATTTTGTAGGATTCCTTTGGGGGATGGGAACACTCACATCATATACACCAGAATTTCTTGTAGAACCGTTTTTGTGAGGATAAGCCTTCCGACCAGGTTTAGGGCTCTGTATGTCCAATTTTTTAACCTCTCCTGCAGTTTGCTGATAACTCCTTCCCACATAGCAATTTTGCAGGCTATTTTCGACATGGAGATTCCCAAATATTTCGTTGGGAGCATTTTGTGTTCAAACCCAATAATGTTGGCCAAGTTTCTTTGAATTGTTGGATTAGTGTTGAAGAAATATATCATGGATTTGGAGTGGTTTATTTCTGCCCCAGAGGCTTCCTCGAAGTCTTCTAAGATTCTTTTAAAATCATTTTCTTCCTTTATTGTGGGTGTGCCATGGAGTAGGGTATCATCAACGAATTGTTGGTGTGTGGAGGTTGGACAGTTTTCAAAAGGTTTGATGCCTTTTATTTCACCAGCTGCATTTTTTCTTTTTATGATTCTTCTTAGATCTTTCATTATTAGAATGAAAAGGAAGGGGGACAACATATCCCCTTGTTTTATGCCTTTGGATGTACAAAAAGGTTTGGCTGGGGCTCCATTTATTAGCAACAAGTATATTTTCATTGAGACTAGAGTGACAATCCAGTTGATCCAGTGCTGGTCGAACCCAAAATCTTAAAACGTATTAGCCATGTAGTGCCAACTTATTTTGTCGTAATCCTTCACCAGGTCTAGTTGGACTATCATCCCCCCTTTCCTTTGGATTTTTAGTGTGTGAATTATGTCATGGGCGTGGATGATATTGTCCATGATTTGTCTTCCTTCCACAAAACCCACCTATTCCTATGAAATCAGTGTGGGAAGGAACGGATTCAGTCTATTGGAGATGACTTTGGATATTATCTTGTAAACTATATTGCATAAATCTATAGGCCTGTAATGGTCTGGGGTCCTAGCTTAATTTTCTTTCGGGATTAGAGTGATCATTGTAACATTTAAATATTTTAGGATCGATGTAGAACGCCTAGATTCCTCCACCACCCTGTAAATGTCATGCTTAACCACTTCCCAGCAGGCTTTGAAGAATTCCATTGTGAATCCATTCGGTCCTGGGGCCTTTCCGTTGGGCATCTCCTAGACCACTGGTTCAATTTCTTCCTTTGGGATGGATTTTCTTAGGCTGACATTTTGATCCTCTATACGCAACTTGGGGATGTGATGAATTATTATTTGTATGGCCTCAGATCTGTCTTGGTTGGGTTCTTGGGAAATCCCCTGGAAGTGTTTGACCAATGCATTTTCAATTTCCTGGTGGGATTCTCTTTCGATCCCGTCATGATCCCTAATATTCAAATTTTTTTTATGGGATATTCTTGCAATATTTGTTCTATGAAAAAACTTGGTATTCCTTTCCCCTTACTTTAACCACCTTATTCTGGACTTTTGGCACCAAAACGTTTCTTCATGCTGGCATCTTGCTTCCCATTCCTGGGTCATTTGGATCTCTTATTTTTTTCGATCCTCTGTGTATCCCTCTTTGATGCATAGTTCCTGTAGCTTCCTCATTCTGTCCTCAATACGTTTTTTCCCCTGGTTTATGTTTCCAAAGACTTCCCTGTTCCACTACTTGAATTTTTGTTTGATGTACTTGCATTTCTTGTAAAGTTTGAACATTCTTGTCCCTTGGTCCAGTAGTTCCTCCTGCTACCATTGGTTGATTTTCTCCTTGAAGGTGGTATGGTCAATCCAAAATTTTTCAAATCTAAATAGTATGTTCTTCGGTGTAGTTTGAAAATTAGCTTCCATTTGAACTGACCAGTGGTATGATCCTCGTCAAGGGAGGATGTTGCAGTCCAAAGTTAGTCCCTGCAAAATGATGGATTATGACACCAAGAATCTGTCTATCCTTGTAGCTACTTGGTGGTGATATAGTCATTTGTTGTTCCAAGTGAATTGTCCATTGTTGGTCCTGATGTCCACAAGCTCCATTGTGTCAGTGAAAGATGATAATTCTTCCGCATCTCTGTCGAGTCTCCTAGTGCCACCTTTTTTCTCAGTGAGTGTAGTGATGATGTTGAAATTCCCTACCAAGATCCAATGGCGGTTTCTAGTTCGATCCTTTTGATTCTCTAGGTCTAGGAGCATTCTCCTTTTTTCCTCCATCACTTGGGGGCTATACACATTAATGCATATAATTTCGACTGTGTTCCTTATAATTTGCATGTTAACAGAAAGTGTGTGTCTTGTGGCTTCTGCTGCAAGTAGGTTCACCAATTGTGGGTTTCACAAGGCGAGAATACCTCCCACTGTCTATTGTCTTTCGACAACCAACATATTGTACTTGTTGGAATATTGGTTGTTGTCATTGATGTCAACCCTAGTCATGGGTTTTGGACCGCAAGATTGATAAAGGTATTTGGACATGAAGGACAATGCACATGCATATAAAACACCCATGAATGGATAGTATACATCATGTTGTTTATAGTGGTATGTGTCACATCACGTGGATCCTCATGGTTGAGGAGAAATGAATTTTTTAAGATGATAAAGTGAATTGAAGAAGGAAGTACATGTAGGCCCTGAAGATAATTAAAGAAAAGAATTACAAAATAAGAAAGTGTCAGGTTGGCCCTAATGTTAAAATTAAGTGACATAAATGGTATAAATAAACATCATTATACATTCATTTTGATACAAGTCGAATTTTAGAGGAAATAAGAAGTAAAGAAGGCCGAATTTCAAGGGAGGATGAAGTCTTTTGGTGATGTGTTCTAAGGTATGTTATTTCTATGCCATCTTACCATTTTTTCTATAAATTTTTTTCTAGAACGATTCAGATGGTGAAATCGCTATGGTATTGAGAAGACATATCAAGGTACCTTTGGTAAAAATTTCAGCTCTTGATTCACTATAATTATGGAGATACACTCTGTGGAAGATAGGGTTTGTGACCAGTCCTGAATCTAGTCAATAAACAGGTGTTCCGAGTAAAACATTCATAACTTCTTCATAGAGACTCCAAATGAAGTGGGAACAATTTCATTGGAAATAGTACAGATTTTAGTTTCTTTTGTGTGAGTTTTAGAATCGGATGTTAATTATTGAGCACAGGGCATTCTGTGCAAGTTCACTCTCCTGAATAGACCAGAATTGAATAAGGTCTACCATTCTTTCTATAACCTCTTTTTGGGGAGGATTCAAGGAGTGAAAATTGGAGGAGATTCAGAGAATACATTGAGTAATATTATCTACAGGATCAAAGTACTCCAAGAGTTGAAGAATTGTAGAAATTGAAGAAGTCTTAGGAAGCATTATGAGGTTCTATGTGATGATTGGTTGATCGTGATGATTTAATGTAAAGTTTTATTATCTCTCATATATTCTTGGGTGGAAGGAAGGGGGAAGGATGGAGAGTTCAAATATCTCTTGATATTGGAGGATTGTATCTTAATCTTGGAGGTTTATCCCTCCCTTTACATTTGGAATCTATAGCTACCTTTGGAAGTCATTAATTCCCTTGAACAATAACTATTGATTATTTCTCATATATTGTGCATGGTGTATTGTGGTGTATTGGTGTAACTCTTATACTATTGTTCATTGCTCATTGGATATAGTTGAATGGTTTAAGTATAAGTTGATTTTTTTTTTAAATTGTACTTGATACTGATTCACCCCCCTCTTAGTATCAATAGTACATACTCTAGTGTTTTTTACTAATTGTTTCCTTTCTGTCTAATGTGCATTTTGTCTCTTGGATGAAACATAGGTCAAGTTGTTCCTTGCTCAGTCTATTTTTAAGGATTTGTTTCTTTCTTGGGATGTTTAGGATTCTTATATTACATGTTATAATATTCATTTAAACATGTGGGGGGGAGTTGGGGAAGAGATTTTTAATATTACCTGAGTTTATCAACATGGCTCCTAGTTCTTGTAGGGCTAGGCTATTTGATTTTCTTCCTTTCTTCCGCCTTTCCTGCTTGGGTGAGTGTTGTGGCTTTCCATCGCTTGTTTTGATTCCCAGGTGTCTTATTTCAACATGCATGTGCTTGATCCCTCTGTATTTTTCCTCCTCCCTTAGGAGGAAGAGATATTGAATACGATTGAGTTTCTCCGCTGACACATTGTCTACTCCCTGCCTTTTCCACTATTCCTTCCCTTTCCACAATGTCCCTGAGGTCTAGTTTTGGGTTTGTGTTTTGAGTGTTTTATTGCGATGATCAAATCATTTTTTCATGCGATATTACATATGCTATGATCTCATTTAGCCATTTTAAAGGTATTATCAAGCTTTATACATCAATTTTCCATGGAATCACACAAGGTATGTGTAATCATTGTTTTGCAATGGTTTTATGATTAATTCATATTCAGTTGAATAGTTACACTGATATATAGTTTCTTATTTGTTTGCAACATGTCAAAAATGTGATCTGACCTTCCATCTAGACCTTCATCCGAACCTTCATCCGACATTGTTCCAAGAAGAGAAATTACATCTTAATTTATGGGAAGAGGAAGATGAATCATAAACATCCAACACATGGGTTTTGTGCCAAATATGCCCAATTAGGTCCCATGCGGGCCATTTCCTAAAATTGTAAATAGATTTAGAGTAGTTCATGGTCCTCGATTCGGCCCTTCAATACTCAAATACTCCATTCGACACTCCATCTAGCACTCCATCCGAAACTCCATTTGACAACCCATTCGTCACTTGGAGCACAGAGAAGTTGGTGAACCACATATATCGAGGCACTGTTATGAAATTCGTGCACATGGGTTTTTCTCCCTTGGGATCCCTCTTACTCGGTGTCCTACCAGAATTTTCTTCCAGCCATTAAAGATGCCCGAGATCCATGGCCTATTTACTTACTCTGTTTCAAGCATTTAATGAAGATTCCTCAACAAAATTTTCTTTTTAATGATGTAACTTATTTTGTTATGAACATACTATTCTAAGATGATAAGAGGTCGACCTATCAGCTCTGTAAACACTCTTTAAATACCTATTGTCCATGCCAAGAAGAAAAACAGATTTGTATACATACACACATAAATTATTTTGATTTGGATGTAAAACTTTGTTTTCATGATTAATATCAATGCCATGTTAATTTTGTGACTGCGTCTTGCTATTGAAGGGTAGCCACAACCTGCTGGGGGGGCCACCAGTTGCTTGGGTGATTGTATAGATATTTATATTGTGTATTTCATTTTTCTTAGTTATAATTTACTTCGTTTCCTTGCTGTATGTATCTTCTAGTTTTAATTATTGTTCATGCTGATTGTAATTTAATTGTCTAATTCATCTTTTGCATATTGCTTATAAGAGTTGGTTATTTGTCATGTTGTGTTGCTTATTTCTTAGCAATTGGCCTACATGCTACTAACTTAGATGATGTGCTAATGTTTTAAATTTATTTCTGCAAATTAAAACAAAGTAGTATTTAAAACAGAGTATTAGTTTAAGATTGTTTGCAAGATTTGATAGATTAGTTGTTTCAAGTTTTGATAGCTTTAATTAGGATAGATTTAATTTCCATTTCAATTATTCTTTGTGGATCTATTTTGTTTATTGATTTTTCCTTAGTATGATAGGATATAAATAGATTTTGTATTATGATCTCTGAAAGCATTTTAGTTGATTTTGGATATGATTCTTAATGATAGTTTAGTTCATTTTAGATTATGAATTTTAATAAAGTCTCAGTAATAAATTTGAATTGTAGGTTTGTACATAGTGTTTTTATTGTCATTTTAAATATGAATTTGAATTAATATTTTTTAATTAAGTGTTAAATTGCGAGTTTATGATTTTATGGCTTTGCTTGAGTTAGTGATTTTAATAGAGTACTTTCTAGTAGTTATGTGATAGAGTGAATGATTGATGTTGAATCTTTTCATAGTGAGTTTTTCTTTAAGAATAGAGTTCACTATAAATAATTTCTTTTTAACGATAGTTTGCTTTATGAGTTCACTGCCCATGAACATAGGTTGTTTTTATTTGTTCACTTAAAATAATGAATTTATCATTCCTAGTTGTAGATTAATTTGTAAATTTAAAGTAAAGGTCTTCATTCTTTGAGTTTATTAGCATTAGATTAGATTAGGTGAGGCTAGGCTATATTAGAGCTCTAAAATTGCATATACAGTGTTGGAAGCTCGAAGATTATAAGCCCTGGGTTGACAATTTATTGTTGAATTAGATAACATATATTTTACTTGACATTTTTGGCACCGTTTCCGGGGAGGTGCTAAAGGGATTAGAGCTTAGGTAGGTAGGTTTCCTTTAATTAAACAACAAGGGGGAGGATAAACTTTAAGATGAGAGGTAAGAACCTGCACATCCATTTTAATGGGTCGCTTCAAAGCCTTGTTGTTCCTGTTCCGCAAGAGTGTTTACTTTTTCTGCAAGTTTTCTTACTTTTCTTAGTTTGTTTACTTTTCTCAGTTTGTTTACTTTCCTGCAATTTACTTTCCTGCAAGGGTGCTTTCTTTCCTGCACAATGTGCTTACTTTTATACAATTTACTTTCCCGCAAGCGTGCTTTCTTTCTTGCACAATGCGTTTACTTTCCTACAATTTAGTTTTCCTGCCAGTGTGCTTATTTTACTGCAAGAGTGTTTTCTTTTATTTCTTTTATGCAAGTTTTATTTCTTTCATGCAAGTGTGCTTCTCTTTTGCAAAGTGTGTTTATTTTTCCTTCCAGTGTGTTTACCTTCATACATGTGTGAGTTTGATTCCATTCCTGCAATCGTATTTTATTTTATGCTTTGATTTCTTTCCTGTAAGTGTGATTTATTTTATGCAAGCGTGGTGTGTTTGGTTTGCGCAAATATTCTTTAAATATGACTTTCATCTTTTAGGTAGTTGTGATTAAAAACTTAAAAAAGTCTATAATAATAAAATTCTTTTGGATGTTTTAAACCCTAGACATTAATCCCTATGTGAGGTAGGACCCATCAACCAACATAATGGATTCAAAGGTGACCATTAGTTTGGGAGAACTCTCTCAAATCCTAGCAGCAGCTGGGATCTCCTCTTTTCAAGAAGAACACATCTTGACAATAGTCAAGAAATTGTCTACCTCTACAAAAATATTAAAATAATCAAGGTCCTATGAGCTACAAAATGATTTTCCTTGCCAAACTACAAAGGAAGCTCAAAAATTATGGACTACATCCGGTGGAGAAAAATCACTAAGACCTGAGATTGAGGAGTTCTCAACATCCATCACAATAGATCCTTTATGCACTTCAGAAATCAATCATCTAGAAGAAGAGGATCTGCATAACATGATGAATGAGAGCATATAAATTATTGTTGATGAACATCAAGATTACATTGAAATTTGGTTTCAAGAGGTCATCAGGCCACAATACCATTCTCTTCTTCAACACCTTCTGATGCCAAAACAAGTACGTTGGTTGGTTCTTCATATCCAGATAATCACTGCGGTAAATTTTTCATATGCTGATATGGGTATGTTTCTTATCTTGGTTCTCACATGGTTACATTGGGAAAGTTCTTACACTTGAACAATGATTTTTATTTCTTTTTTAGGTAGGGTAGGATAGTAAATAAAAACTGCATGTTGTTAGTTTAGCTTAAAGTCTAATGAAACCTCATTTTACATTTTATTTTTAATAAAAGAACTATGAGATACATGTTCATGTGACTTGATCTCATTGATCTCATAAGTTTTTGATATTTAGAGTGTGGTTTTTGAAAAACAGTTTTAGCAAATTTTTGCAAGTATTAATCTAAACAACAAGTGGACAACTCCAAGGAGACAAAAAGGGAATTATTTTCCTTCGAAAAAAATATTGCTATATTTGAACCTTGTTGTCCACTAAGAATCAATTGAATAATGACTTGCTATAATTAGCCGTATTTTTTGCAAAGATTTCCATCTTATTTTTCTCAAGGCATCTTTAATAGGCAGTTGCTCTTAAACCTCCACCACTAGAGGATATAAGGAAGTGATACCTTGACTATCAAACTTAGAGGTTACTCATACAGTTTCCCCAAGAACCTTGAGTAAGTGAGTAAAGTATCTTTATTAAAGAGTAACAAGGAGGTCTGATTAGAGGTTAGCCATGGAAACATCACAATAACTTTAAAAAAAAAAAAGTGAGTTAAGACTAAAGATACCTTTTTGTTCTTTCCCAATGGTACCATCCACTACACACTAAAAATGATTAATCATACCATATCTTTAGATAGGATACGTCCTCTTAAGTACCCCTTACATTAGGAAAATCTCTAAGGAATACATAAACGAGAGTCATCCTGTAACCTAAATACCATCCCAATCTAAGAAAAAAATAAAAGTTTTTTTCAGAGCCGTCTCCCCATCTTATTGCACAAAGAAATCTTTATATTAAAATCTTAAAATATGGTGGGCCAGTCTTTGAGGGTGTAAGAGACTAACCCGTCGAGATACTAAACAAGTCTACTGGCAGCGGGTACCGGCCTGTGGTATGACTAGGTAAACTCGTCGAAGTACTGAACATGCTTGCTGGTAGCAGGGCATTCTTCCTAGCGAGGATGGTAATCTGACAAAAAAATAAGAAATTCCTAAATATTAAACTTTTCCTGATGTTTGACATTACTTGTAGACAAAGCTGACAATAAGTATGTATGGTTAAGCTAAGGTTAATGAACTCCATAAATCTTCCATTGGGAACTAACTTTGAGACTATATTAAGACTCTCTCGCCTACCTCTTCTTAACTATATGTAGGATATTCTATCCTATAGGTGGGTCCATATTCTAACCGTCTCGTCAGACTGATATGTGAAATTTATCTCTACACTTAACAAGTTGTAAATCTTAGGCTATTGGGAGAATTGTGTAATGAACCCTCTCGTTACGACGACAAACCTCTTATAACATGTGTTTTTTTTTTGTTTTTGTTTTTGTGTGAGCGTGTGTACAAGGATAAAAATTACATTCGACTCTGCATCACCATACGATGACGAACAAACAATGACAACACAACCCGATGACCTAAGATGCACATCAAGTAGCTGGAAGCATTAAACGACAATCGATTGACTATAAATAAGACTGACTACCCATCCATCCTACCCTACAATGGTTAGGACCTCCAAGACACATAAGCAACGCTCAAGCCCAGGTTCCCATCGATTTTAACCATTTAAGGTCTCAGGGCTGGCGACTGTTCTGAGGAACATGGAGGTGTCTATGTCCCGCCCGACACAAGCAGACCAAGCAACGAAATTATTACAAGAAGTACAACAATAATTAAGAGAACAACCCCGTCCTCTACAGAAGGCGCAAATCGGAAGGACTCCAACAATGCCCCTACATGGTTAAGACAAGGCATCAACGACGACACCATTGGTAATAATCACTGACTGAATTCTCCATTTAAATTCCAATAATTGACGTGTTACCCAATCAACCCTTGGGAAATAATGTAAATCCAACTGATTGTTATTCCTCATTTACAACTCATAATAACTGATTGCACTTAGATCATTGACATTACATTTTTGTGCTAACAAATCCAAAAATCTTAACAACATTAACCTGAATGATAGCCATATTACATTTTAATACAATAACTCTGCAAATAAATTATTAATCTCATTTCAACTTGTATRCTACCAATACCATAAAATTTCAGTAACATTACCACACAACATCACATTTTATACTATCATAACCTTGCCATACAATATCTATCACCTTACTTCTGGTATGTTATCAATACAAATTTACGATGATTTACCATAAAGCCATATTAACATTGCATTTTATATTGCCATAATTCTTGCCAATAAGATAACATTATATTACATTACAGTAGCTTCACACATCCATATTAAAATAATAATATAACACAGTTACGTGTCCCACCAACAACATATTCAATGACCTTACCCTTATGCATATTACAATAACGCAACATTACCATACCAACCTTTACCTTTACTATGCCACTATAAGTTATCAAGAATCCATAAAGTTCCATAACCGTGCAACAATAACCATTTCCTTACATGATGGATTGCCATGATATTGCAATAAATTAACATTAAAATTACATTTTAAGCTCTCTAACACTAACCTTACAGTCTATAACATCCCTCTTAAGTAATTCATTAATATTACAACTAATGTACCATGTAACCTTAACATCAAATCCTATATGAAATAGCTAGTCTAAGTTGATCGATAAATACCACTATAAGATTTACCAATCAACGCTATTTGTCGACACCGAACAAGATCCAGTAAAACACGGAGGATATAAACACAAAAATAATCATTTCTTAGCATGTGGTCTGGCACGATGCCATTCGGTTGCTGCCATTCAGTCGTGTATAACATTCTGAATTCAACGCCTCTGTCACCAGGCCAGCGCGCATCCCAGGGCAGCCATTACGGCGAAGATTATGGAAAAGGATAGAAACACCCAATTTCGGGGTTTCTGACTGTCATAAAAAAAGGTTAAGCAATAGGGCAGCATTTTGGGGGGGCACACCAGACCGAATGGGCACATGATGTGCATAGGCCAGAAATCACGCCTCACAGAGGCAACCATCAATGATAGCTGTCAGAATTTAAAAGGTTCGCCCAAAAAGCATGAGTGACAGTTGGTGACCTAGTAACGGGCTCATGCGTTGGTGAGTGCCATTCATAAAGGCACGATAAATCCAAAGAGGAAAGGGGGTGGCTGCGCATAAGTAAGAATATATACATTATTATTATTTATTTTTTTTGGAAAAGATAAAAACGTGGGACTAATTCCAAAACAAATTATTAATTTAAAAGTGTAAGTCTTCCAGGTAAAAGCACAGGGCTGTCAACAAGATGCAAGGTGAACAGGTGGAGTGGGGGGGTCCAACGTTTAAGGTTCAGAAATAAAAAAAAAACTGTGGAGAGCAACACGCTGCTAATAAAAACAGAGGGATCGCTAGGCATGCACCAGATGGAGACTAACTACCAAACGAGGAAAGTGACTCGCTGTAGCTGCCAGCTGATCGCAGGATATTAAAAAAGGTTCGATTTAATTGAGTCGATGTTGGTCTGTTGGAATCCGAGGTGAAAATTGCCAACAATACAGTGCTAACCCCAAATCGAACAGAGTCGAGGTTAAGTGTTATGGCTACAGTTTAATAAGTCGTTGCTCAGTGCCAGAATGGGCATAAATGCTGACATATCAGAGGAATAATCACCATTGCAATAAGAAGGGGGGATTTTCCATTTGGGTTATAATGTAAAAATTGCCAGTTAAAAATAAACTATACTATTTGTCATTAAAGCATCCAAACGCATGACAGACTCCAAAATATAACATTGTCGTGCCAATAACCATCCAATCGAGGTGCCAGTTTGCTATGTAATTCACATTCATAAGGGATCACTGTTGTTACACGTTATCACCTTCCACCTGGTATCTACGTATCAACATAAGATAAGAATCGAACTCTGATTACTCTGCCTCCATGCATATACAACCCAGAATTTTAACTATAATAGCTATGTCAACGGAGTGTAGAGCCACACATCTATAATTTAAGTGTGAATTTACCATATCAGGAATATACGACCTCGATGAATAATGAAGAAACATAATATTTCAACCTATGATCAGTAAAATCCCAGCCTGAACGCTGACCATACAATATTAGGTAATCACAGAAGGGTCAAAGGCATAAGACATAATTCATCCATTAATACTGTGCAGAGACAAATTGCAGAGAAAGACTTATCCGACGATCAAAATGCACATAAAGGAACTTCGCCATCACTCAAGTTCAAGGTTATCAACACACGAAGGAGCAAGAGAATCGAACCATAAATAAAATCCAACACAGATCGAAGTTAAAATATTTTTACATCTCTGGATACCCCTGTAAATAAACTGTTGTCCACAGTAAAGGAATGCCAGGGCCGTATTGAAGGAATTAAGTCAAGAAATCAATTTACCTACCAATACACATGCAGGACTAATCGTAATTCCTACTACATTTTAACATTTAAGAAGGAAACGTACCGTTGCCCTTTTTTCCTTCCCCGAGTGTCGTCCGTGTGCTCCATCCCGCTCCTGCTCGCCGACCGTCAAGACTACACCGGTACCTCCCAGCCAATCGCTAGGGGTACTCTACTTCCCCCTTAGCCGCCCGATCCGCAAAGGGGCAACACAATATCCAGATGGTACGTCTAGCTTCCCAGCTCGTCTCGCAAGGCTGATCTACCACTCCTATCCGAGCTGGGAAATCCCAACTCCCCACAAGTAATCAGTCAAGTCACAATTCTGGTAACGTAACGTTATGCTAACAACCGATCCCTTTCTTTCTCATCTTCCCTTTCTTTTATAGAGTTTTTAGAACCTCCAACTTTCCCTAAATCACATTTAAATTAAGTTTTAATAAAAATATTCTAAATATTCTCCTTCGCACAAGTGTCGTCCATCCCCCTCTTTCCTCCAATAATTATTTTCTTTAAATTTATTAATTGTCTCATTTCCCTCACCCACCTAGAGTTGCTCCTAAATTTACTCCTAGGTGTTCCTAGATTCCCTTACAGGTTTAAATACTTTCCCTAAAATTAAGTTGCTAATTTAGTTCATTTTAGAAGGTTCCTTATTGCAGATTCCTTACTATGTTGGCCTCGCTTTTTACCATAAGTTCCCCTCTTTCCATTATTATGTTTCCCCCCATTCCTTAGTTTCCTAATTTTTATTATTCCCTTCTTTCCCCTTTTATTAGGGCCAAAATGGCAGTTGCGCTATTTACTCTTTTCCTTTTATTATTAATTTGAAATCTTTTTACACTTTCACAAGCTAAATAAATTATTTTTTCTTTACAATTTAAAACCACGGATTTTAATTAAATTATTACCCTCTTCATTTTACCCCATAAATTTATGAAGACTAAAACTATTACTTAAGTGTTTTTTTTTTTTTTTTAGTTTAAATTTTATTTTTTATTTTTATAGGGCCTTTTTTTTAAGGTTAAACAAAAGTTTACCCTATAGAAGTTTTAGACTTAGGACTTAGATTCTGAATTGGGCGACATTTAATTAGGGAGGTTGTTTAAAAATTTCTCAAAGTGTTAAATGTCTTAGGGCCATCTAGGTTTGTTCCTTCATCAACGACAACGCGACGTGCCCTTCAGGACGCACCACGAGCTCCAAGGGTGCCACTCGCTTCATTTGCTTCTTTTGCGTGACGTGCCCTTCAGGTTGCACCACGTGCTCCAAGGGTGCCACTCACTTATTTTGTTTCTTATGCACGACGTGCCCTTCAGGATGCACCATGTGCTCCAAGGGTGCCACTCACCTCTTGACTGATTGGTAGACATCAATAACCCCTGGAGTCAACGCTCCACCAGGTGAACTTGTGGGAGACTAAGGGTTTCTAAGGAATAAGGCCCCCTCTTTATTGCGTGCCCCTTAGATTCATCGTGAGCAACTATCGTAGTCTCCCCTCACGGCATCGTGGATCCTCTCGAACTAGGTAATCGTTAACCTATAGTTCGAGCCACGACGAGAGTGCTAGTAGGCTGTGGCAAGGCTGCTGTCCACACCTCTCCCTCAACCTCTCTGGAAATCGTGTGTGGCCCCTTTACTCCATATGTGAGTCTAGTCAGCAAGCTATCATCAACCTGCATCATCAACAATCGTGTCAGAACATGTCCACATCATATCATCAAATCAAATGTACTAAAATCATAGTAAACAATCAACCCCAAAAGCACACTCCCTGACTCGATCCGAAGTCCAAGGGGTCCCATCGATGCCTCTGCATCCTCAAGGTCAAAAACCCTGCACACTCAGTAAAACTGAGTCAATAGCACCTGTCCATGCCAAAGCAGTAAACATCATGTCATTTATCATATCGCATCATAATCAAGGATAAATGTTTTCTTATGAAAGTCCAGATCACTTGCAAGCAAGTGTCCTCAAAAAATAAGTTGTCTCAGTGCACCAGAGCGGGATGTTACATACACCCCCTCTTGGTCTAAACTTCATCCCGAAGTTTCATAGTATAAATGCCGAAATAAGTGTATCACAGAATCATAAGTCTATCTATCAAACAAAAATGGAAACTGATGGCACATATCATATGCGTCCTCCCAGGTTGCCGAGTGCGGACTATAATTGTCCCACTGGACCTTGACTTGATCGACCGTTCGATGTTGTAACTGTCGAATGCAATGATCTAAGATGTAGACTGGCTCAGCGATGAGCGCTCCCTCGTTCAATACCTGGAAGGAACTCATGTCAATCACATGTGTAGGATCACTAATATAATGTCTCAACACAAATACATGAAAAACATCGTGCATATGCCTCAAAGAATCAGGCAAGGCTAGTCGATACGCGATGGGCCCCTTTCTCTCCACAATATTGAAAGGTCCCACGAACCTAGGAGAGATTTTAGCTCCCTTTCCAAACTTGATCGAAATCTTATGCGGTTTAACCCGCAAGAAGACTCGATCGCCGACCTCATAACTACGGTCGACTCGGTGCACATTGGCATAACTCTTTTGTCGATCCTGCGCTTCTTTAATCCTTTGTCTTATTGTTTTCATTTGTTCTTCCATTTCTTGGATCGCTTCTGGTCCCACTAGGACCCTATCCTCAAGTCGATCCCAACTCCAAGGCATTCGACACGGTCGCCCGTACAGAAACTCAAAAGGCACCATATTAATGGTGCTCTGGTAACTATTGTTGTAAGCGAACTCTACTACTGGCGGGAATTCTTCCCAATGCTTTTGTTGGTCCATCACGTACATGTGCAACATGTCCTCCAAGGTTTGGTTCTTTCTTTCGGTCTGTCCATTAGTCTCTGGGTGATACGCAGTACTAAAGTTAAGTTGGGTTCCCAAGGCCTCTTGGAAACTCGTCCAAAATGGTCTAGTAAACACCGATCCTCAATCAGATATAATCCTCTTAGGCACGCCATGCAGCCTCACAATCTCACTGATGAAAACTCTAGCTATGTCAGGTGCCTGATACGACGTACGCACAAGAATAAAGTGAGGACTCTTCATCAGAGTGTCTACTACTACAAAAATCGAGTCGTGTCTCCTTGCCGTCAGTGGCAATCCAATAATAAAATCCATTGAAATAACCTCCCATTTCGATTCTAGGATGCCATGTGGTTGAAGTAATCCTACTGGGTGTCTATGTTCAGCCTTTACCTGCTGACACTCTAGACATCTAGCCACATAGTTGACTATGTCGGCCTTCATTCCCTTCCAAAAGAATAAGGGCTTAAGGTCTACCCTCATCTTCGTGACTTTCGGGTGAGCCATGTAAACCGCTCTATGAGCCTCACTCAGGATCAACATCCTCAAATCGTCGTTTGGTGGTACGTAAATTTGAATTTTAAACCTTAACAACCCATCGCTATCAAATGAATATCCCTCATATCGTGGTACCATCATTGTGTTTTGTCCGATAAAACCCTCGACCTCCTTGTACCAATCATTGTCATGTTGTAAAGGGAGAATCTTCTCATGTAGATTCGTCTGAAGAGGCAACATTGAAAAGATGCATGGTCTCCGACTTAAATCATCCGCCACTCGGTTCACTGTTCCCTTTATGTAATTAATCACAAAGTCGTATTCTCTAAGCAATTCCGACCAACGTCGTTGTCGTGTGTTCAGGTCGCTTTGCATAAAAAAGTGTTGTAGTCCACAATGATCAGTCCTTAGTTCAAATTTTCATCCAACAAGGTAGTGTCTCCAAACCTTCAAGGCATATATGATAGCCAATAACTCCAAATTGTGCGTCACGTAGTTCTCCTCAAGCCTTCTTATTTTCCTCGAAATGTAAGCGATTACCCGTCCATCTTGCATCAAGACTCCACCTAAGCCTTCGTTGGATGCGTCTGTGCATACCAAGAAGTCTGCGTCCATGTCAGGGACCTTTAGTATCGGCGTTGTTGTCAACAACTCTTTAAGCCTCCGAAATGCTTCCGCGCATTTCTCGGTCCAAACAAACTTCTTGTTTTTCTTCTACAATTTCATGATCGGATTTGCTATCTTCGAAAATCCCTCGACAAACTGTCGGTAGTATCCTACTAAACCCATAAAGCTACACACTTATGTGACATTCATCGGCGCTGACCATTCCATAATAGCCTCAACCTTTGCGGGATCCACGACGATACCTTCACCGGAGATGACATGCCCTAAGTAGTGAATCCTCGATTGATAAAAAGAGCATTTGGACAACTTCCCATACAATTTGTGCTCTCACAGACACTGTAGTACCAAGCGCAAGTGCTCGTCATGCTCTTCTGTCGTCTAAGAGTAGATCAAAATATCATCAATGAATACTTGGACGAACTTGTCCAAGTACTCATGGAACACCCCATTTATCAAACTCATAAATACCCCTGGGCGTTTCTCAGTCCAAACGGTAAAATAGTAAACTCATAGTGTCCAAACCTCGTCTTAAAGGCAGTCTTAGGGATGTCATCCTCCTTGATCTGTAACTGGTGATACCCTGATCGCAAATCGATCTTGGAGAACACCGTCGCACCCTTCATTTGATCAAATAGATCATCAATTATTGGCAAGGGATAATGATTCTTGATCGTAGCCTTGTTTAGTTGATGGTAGTCAATGCAAAGCCTCCACGATCCGTCCTTCTTCTGAATGAAAATAATAGGTGCACCCCACGGTGACACACTAGGACGTATCAGTCCCAGGTCTAGCAACTCCTTCAGTTGCATTTTCAACTCTTGCAACTCCAGGGTCGACATCCTATAAGGTGTTCTTGCTATCGGTTTGGTCCCCGGTTTCAGGTCTATGGTAAACTCCAATTCCCTTTCCAGCGGCATCCCAGGTAACTCCTATGGAAATACGTCTACAAACTCTCTGACCACCGGAAGGTGTTCTAGACCTTCCGCTACTCCCTTCTCATTTAGCGCAAGGATCGCATAAAGCTTGAACCCCTTGCGCATACTCTTCCATAGCTGTAAGGAAGAGACAAACCTCAGGGAAACTCCCGGGTTCCATCATACAATCACGCGTCTCTGTCCTTCGTCACCGACCAAGCTCAATCGTTTTGTCTTATAGTTGAGTATCGCCTCATGCGATTCCAACCAATCCATACCAATTACGACATCGTAAGATCCTAAGATCGTAACATACATGTTGGCCCTCATGACAAACTCTCCCAGGTTAAGGGCACAGCCCGTAAATTTTCCTCCAACCTTCTGTTTATCTCCTGAAGCCATCTCTACGAAGCTAAACTCATTCTGATCAGCTGCCTTTACCTTAATCCTTTTTAGCGCTGCACCAAAAATGAAACTCTCAGTAGCAAAGGATCTATCAAAACACTAAGGGTCTGGTCAACGATGGTACCTGTCATCTCGAGCACAGTCGACTGGTGCTCTGCCTAGTGGTTATTCATCGCTGCATGAATTCGATGAGCCTTGCCCATATCTCCAACTGTAGTGGGTCGAACTGATCCGGAAACTTTGGTCCTCTCCACAGGACAGTCGCGCTAGTAGTGTGGCTCCCCACACGTCCAACACCCCTTCTTCGGCCCAGTAGTCCTGGTACCCGAAGTAGAAGATGACGACCCACCCACCGGCGTGGATCCTTGGTCTGTTCTGCTGAACAGGCTTAAACTGCTGCTACTACGGGCGATGCTGCTGCTGATGCTGTGGTCCCTGATAAGGTGTCCTCTGTTGAGGCGTCGGTCGCTGGGGTGTAGTGAAGGTGGATCCCCTCTGGAAGCTACGATATCCCGACGTATGTCTCACTGGGGTATGATGCTACGGTGTTCCAGATGAACCCTGCCCTGCTGGTCTCACTGGAGTCCTAGTCTGACCTCCACTGATAAGCTCCTCCTCTGCTATGAGGGCCTTATGGACGACATCGTGCAAGGGTCGAGGCATCAAAATCCTAACCCTTGCATGCAGGCTTCCATTAAGGCTGAACACGAACTGGTTGACCTTATGTTTCTTTGTGTTAAGGTGCAGAGCATACTGGAGCATCTCCATAAAATGTGCCTCGTACTCGGGCACCATATGACCTCCCTGTCGTAATGCATTGAAATCATTGAGTTGATGCTCAATGAATTCCTCTGAAAGGTACCTCTCTTGGAACCGTTCCTCGAACAGTTCCCATGACACGTCTTCGATGGCCATGTTCAGCTGCGGTAGGAGCGTCTTACACCATAGAAGGGAGCTCCCCTTCAACTGAAAGACCGCCATGCAGACCTTCATGTTGAAGGTATAATCGTGAAGTGCGAAGCACATTGCCTTGTTCTCCAACCATGCCTCGGTGGCAGTGTCGTCCGGGGCACCAAAGAACTTGGGAAATTTAACCTTCTCGAGTTCTCGGTGAATGCTACCAGTAACGGCCGGTGCAGGAGGTAGAACCTCAATGGGTGCTGACGCCCTGGCCTCATCTCTATCCAAGCAGCTGATCAGTGCCTCAGACATGCGCTGAAATGATCTCATCATCCCAACTACGTCACCAACTGCTATCTTCTCCTGTTTGCGAACCTACTCGTCTCCCTGGGGGTTAGACCCCTCAGGTGCGGATGCTACTGGAGGCGTCGCACCCCCTCCCCTAGCACCTCATCGTTTTCCTCTGTGACGTCCTCTAACAATGATTACCGTGCACACACAAAAATCAACTCGATCAACAACAGTATAATTAATTCATGTCAACGAAAGTCGTAGCGATCCCAAGTCGCGGGTCGAACCCACTCTGATACCATATGTAACAAACCCCCTCGTTACGACGACAAGCCTCTTATAACATGTGAATTTTTTTATTTTTTTTGTGTGTGAGTTTGTGTACAAGGATAAAAATTACATTCGACTCTGTGTCACCATACGATGACGAACAAACAATGACAACACAACCCGACGACCTAAGACACACATCAAGTAGTTGCAAGCATTAAACGACAATCAATCGACTATAAATAAGAATGACTACCCATCCATCCTACCCTGCAATGGTTAGGACCTCCAAGACACATAAGCAACGCTCAAGCCTAGGTTCCCATCGATTTTAACCATTTAAGGTCTCAGGGATGGCGACTGTTCTGAGAAACATGGAGGTGTCTACGTCCCGCCCGACAAAAGCAGACCAAGCAACAAAATTATTGCAAGTACAACAATAATTAAGAGAACAACCCCGTCCTCTACGGAAGGCGCAAATCGGAAGGACTCCAACAACGCCCCTACATGGTTAATACAAGGCATCAACGACGATACCATTGGTAATAATCATTGACTGAATTCTCCATTTAAATTCCAATAATTGACGTGTTACCCAATCAACCCTTGGGAAATAATGTAAATCCAACTGATTGTTATTCCTCATTTACAACTCATAATAACTGATTGCGCTTAGATCAATGAAATTACATTTTTGTGCTAACAAATCCAAAAATCTTAACAACATTAACCTGAATGATAGCCATATTACATTTTAATATAGTAACTCTGCAAATAAATTATTAATCTCATTTCAACTTGTATGCTACCAATACCATAAAATTTCAGTAACATTACCACACAACATCACATTTTATACTATCATAACCTTGCCATACAATATCTATCACCTTACTTCTGGTATGTTATCAATACAAATTTACGATGATTTACCATAAAGCCATATTAACATTGCATTTTATATTTCCATAATTCTTGCCAATAAGATAACATTATATTACATTACAGTAGCATCACACATCCATATTAAAATAATAATATAACACAGTTACGTGTCCCACCAACAACATATTCAATGACCTTACCCTTATGCATATTACAATAACGCAACATTACCATACCAACCTTTACCTTTACTATGCCACTATAAGTTATCAAGAATCCATAAAGTTCCATAACCGTGCAACAATAACCATTTCCTTACATGATGGATTGCCATGATATTGCAATAAATTAACATTAAAATTACATTTTAAGCTCTCTAACACTAACCTTACAGTCTATAAAATCCCGCTTAAGTAATTCATTAATATTACAATTAATGTACCATGTAACCTTAACATCAAATCCTATYTGAAATAGCTAGTCTAAGTTGATCGATAAATACCACTCTAAGATTTACCAATCAATGCTATCTGTCGACACCGAACAAGATCCAGTAAAACATGGAGGATAAAAACACAAAAAGAATAAGTTCTTAGCATGTGGTCTGGCACAATGCCATTTGGTTGTTGCCATTCAGTCGTTTATACCATTCTGAATTCAGCGCCACTATCACCAGGCCAACGTGCATCCCAGGGAAGCCATTACGACGAAGATTATGGAAAAGGATAGAAACACCCAATTTCAGGGTTTCTGACTATCATAAAAAAAGGTTAAGCAATAGGGTGACAGTTTGGGGGGGTGCACCAGACCGAATGGGCACATGATGCGTGTAGGCTAGAAATCACGCCTCACAGAGGCAACCATCAATGGCAGCTGTCAGAATTTAAAAAGTGCACCCAAAAAGCATGAGTGACAGTTGGTGACCTGGTAATGGGCTCATGCGTTGGTGAGTTCCATTCATAAAGGCACGATAAATCCAGAGCGGAAAGGGGGTGGCTGCGCATAAGTAAGAATATATACATTATTATTTTTTATTTTTTTTTGGAAAAGATAAAAACGTGGGACTAATTCCAAAACAAATTATTAATTTAAAAGTGTAAGTTTGCTAGGTAAAAGCACGGGGCTGTCAACCAGATGCAAGGCGAACAGGTGGAGTGGGGGGGTCCAACGTTTAAGGTTCAAAAATTAAAAAAAAAACTATGGAGAGCAACACGCTGCTAATAAAAACGAAGGGATCGCTGGGCGTGCACCAAACGGAGACTAACTGCCAAACGAGGAAAGTGACTCACTATAACTGCCAGCTAATCGCAGGCTTTTCAAAAAGGTTCGATTTAATTGAGTCGATGTTGGTCTGTTGGAATCCGAGGTGAAAATTTCCAACAGTACAGTGCTAACCCCAAATCGAACAGAGTTGAGGTTAAGCGTTATGGCTACAGTTTAATAAGTCGTTGCTCAGTGCCAGAATGAGAATAAACGCTGACATATCAGAGGAATAATCACCATTGCAATAAGAAGGGGGGATTTTCCATTTGAGTTATAATGTAAAAATTGCTAGTTAAAAATAAACTATACTATTTGTCATTAAAGCATCCAAACGCATGACAGACTCCAAAATATAAAATTGCCGTGCCAATAACCATCCAATCGAGGTGTGAGTTTGCTATGTAATTCACATTCATAAGGGATCACTGTTGTTACACGTTATCACCTTCCACCTGGTATCTACGTATCAACACAAGATAAGAATCGAACTCTGATTACTCCACCTCCATGCATATACAACCCAGAATTTTAACTATAACAACTATGTCAATGGAGTGTAGAGCCACACATCTATAATTTAAGTGTGAATTTACCATATCAGGAATATACGGCCTCGATGAATAATGCAGAAACATAAGATTTCAACCTATGATCAGTAAAATCCCAGCCTTAACACTGACCATACAATTTTAGGTAATCACAGAAGGGGCAAAGTCATAAAACAAAATTCATCCATTAATACTGTGCAGAGACAAATTGCAGAGAAAGACTTATCCGGCGATCAAAATGCACAACAAGGAACTTCGTCATCACTCAAGTTCAAGGTTATCAACCCACCAAGGAGCAAGACAATCCAACCATAAATAAAATCCAACACAGATCGAAGTTAAAATATATTTACATCTTTGGATACCCCTGTAAATAAACTACTGTCCACAGTAAAGGAATGCTAGGGCCGTATTGAAGGACTTAAGTCAAGAAATCAGTTTACCTACCAATACACATGCAGGACTAATCGTAATTCCTACTACATTTTAACATTCAAGAAGGAAACGTATCGTTGCCCTTTTTGCCTTCCCCGAGTGTCGTCCGTGTGCTCCGTCCCGCTCCTGCTCGCCGACCGTCAAGACTACACCGGTACCTCCCAGCCAATCGCTAGGGGTACTCTGCTTCCCCCTTAGCCCCCCGAGCCGAAAAGGGGCCACACACTATCCAGATGGTACGTCTATCTTCCCAACTCACCTCACAAGGCTGAGCTACCACTCCTATCCAAGCTGGGAAATCCCAACTCCCCACAAGTAATCAGTCAAGTCACAGTTCCGGTAGCGTAACGTTACACTAACAGCCGATCCCTTTCTTCCTCATCTTCCCTTTCTTTTATAGAGTTTTTAGAACCTCCAACTTTCCCTAAATCACATTTAAATTAAGTTTTAATAAAAATATTCTAAATATTCTCCTTCACACAAGTGTCGTCCATCCCCCTCTTTCCTCCAATAATTATTTTCTTTAAATTTATTAATTGTCTCATTTCCCTCACCCACCTAGAGTTGCTCCTAAATTTACTCCTAGGTGTTCCTAGATTCCCTTATAGGTTTAAATACTTTCCCTAAAATGAAGTTGTTAATTTAGTTCATTTTAGAAGGTTCCTTATTGCAGATTCCTTACTATGTTGGCCTTGCTTTTTACCATAAGTTCCCCTCTTTCCCTTATTATGTTTCCCCCCATTCCTTAGTTTCCTAATTTTTATTATTCCTTTCTTTCCCCTTTTATTAGGGCCAAAATGGCAGTTGCGCTATTTACTCTTTTCCTTTTATTATTAATTTGAAATCTTTTTACACTTTCACAAGTTAAATAAATTATTTCTTCTTTACAATTATAAACCACAGATTTTAATTAAATTATTATCCTCTTCATTTTACCCCAAAAATTTATGAAGACTAAAACTATTACTTAAGTGGTTTTTTTTTTTTTTAGTTTAATTTTTTTTTTTTATAGGGCCTTTTTCTTAAGGTTAAACAAAGTTTTACCCTAGAGAAGTTTTAGACTTAGGACTTAGAGTCTGAACTGGGTGACATTTAATTAGGGAGGTTGTTTAAAAATTTCTCAAAGTGTTAAATGTCTTAGGGCCATCTAGGTTTGTTCCTTCATCAACGACAACGCGACGTGCCCTTTAGGATGCACCACGAGCTCCAAGGGTGCCACTCGCCTCGTTTTCTTCTTTTGCGTGATGTGCCCTTCAAGATGCACCACGTGCTCCAAGGATGCCACTCGCTTCTTTTGTTTCTTATGCGCGACGTGCCCTTCAGGATGCACCACGTGCTCCAAGGGTGCCACTCGCCTCTTGACTGATTGGTAGACATCAATAACCCCTCGGGTCAACACTCCGCTAGGTGAACTTGTGGGAGACTAAGGGTTTCTAAGGAATAAGGCCCCTGCCTTATTGCGCGCCCCTTAGAGTCATCATGAGCGATTGTCATAGTCTGCCCTCACGACATCGTGGATCCTCTCGAACTAGGTAATCGTTAACCTACAGTTCGAGCCACGACAGGAGTGCTAGTAGGCTGTGGCAGGGCTGCTATCCACACCTCTCCCTCAACCTCTCTGGAAATCATGTGTGGCCCCTTTACTCCATATGTGAGTCTGGTCGGTATCGTCAGCCTGCATCATCAATAATCGTGTCATAACATGTCCACATCATATCATCAAATCAAATGTACTAAAATCACAGTAAACAATCAACCCCAAAATCACAGTCCCTAACTCGATCCGGAGTCCAAAGGGTCTCGTCGATGCCTCTGCATCCTCAAGGTCAAAAACCCTGCACACTCAGTAAAACCGAGTCAATAGCACCTGTCCATGTCAAAGTAGTAAACATCATGTCATCTATCATATCACATCATAATCAAGGATAAATATTTTCTTATAAAAGTCCAGATCACTTGCGAGCAAGTGTCCTCAAGGAATAAGTTTTCTCAGTGTGCCAGAGCGGGATGTTACAAATTGACTGGTTCCCTATATTTTTGATTTTGAGGTGTCACAATACTTAGTAGTGGGGGAGGGGTTTCATGAGCTAGCAAATGATAAATACTGACTATCTATAATCCACGAGAAGAGGAAGTAGAATCTTTGTAAAAATTCTGTTATATTGTTTTTATGATATTCTGGGCTATTATATCAACAATTGTTTTTATTAAAATGATAAACTTTATACTGCTAACATAATTTGTGTGTATAATTAATAAACCTGTTGTGCATTTTAATTTACAGTTTTTCTTAATCTATGTTTTGCAAGGGAAGACTGCTTACACTCAAATGATCCATGCAACAGTTGCAGATCGATAACAAAGGAAACTTGATCAAATCTGAACTTATCACACCAAGTCTTCCTCACAAAAACAATGTTACTCCTTCTTCCCAAATGCCTACACCATATTCTAAAGTTGATATACCTAAGCCTTCCTCTCTTGAGCCATATGATCAAACCCTAGATATTGATAAATTGCAACAAAAAAATGCTCAGTTTCTTCAACACTCGGAAGGGCAAAAAATATGTATAGGCATCTACAAAAAATCATAAAAGGCCAGAGACAAAATCCCCAGGACAAGAGGGAGAAGTTTCTAAATCCAATCCAGCCCCTCCTTCACGAGTCTATTTATGTCGAGTGATTCATCTTTGTTTGCAGTGGGACCTACAAATCCTTAGGCATGGGGGTAATGTTGGGTTCATGTTTTGACTGTTTTATTGCGATGATCAAATCATTTTTGCATGCAATACTACATATGTTATTGTTATCACTCCAAGATATTCTTCTCGGTTATACTTCGAAGAAGCTTGGTAACTTACTAATTTCTCAATGTTTTAATCAAATGGATCGAGATGGATGACTCAATGAAAATCTCACACACTTTAGACATATATGAATACTTTCAGAAAGATAAGGATTTCAACCAAAGGTGTTCAGAAGGTTTAATAAATAGTGAAAGTATGGAGAATACCTATAATACTAGTAGAAACATCTACACAAAGTACATATGAATGTCTAGATAAATTAAGTGAAGTACTTGCAGATTATATGTTTATGGATGTAATGACAAGTTGACAGTTATCATACATCAGACAAACAATAAACAACGAACATAATATTTAGATACAAGTAAGATAAGAGGGAATGTGAAAGTCTGAACAGAGATGGAAAAAGAAGCTTATGTCTAATATGTATTTAAAAAGTCTGAAGAATACAATAGTAGTGGTCAAGTCCCCATAGTCGAACCCCATGCAGAGTGTGGCCTCTATTCGTTTAAATAAGTTTAACAAAATAGTTTTAGATCCTCAAATCATGGATCTAAGAATTACAAGTGAGTACAAATCGAATCAATTACACGATTCTAGGAAAAAGATCCTATTCTCAAGGAGAAATTTGATTCAAAATTTGATATTCAACATATTCCACCTCTTCATCAAACTTCTAGTGATGACAAGGCAACTTGAGATCCTTCTTTGATAGAACCAAAAATTGGAAAACTTCATAACCTATTTGCCTTTTATATGCCTCGAATCTCTGATAACCTTTATAGTCTTCGAAAGCTGGACAAGTCTTCATTAGCTGCTGGACAAAGTTGAAAATGCCAACTTGATAGATAGGTCATTTTTTACCAAAATTAGGCAACAAACACAATCTTCTCCTCTTGCTGGCACCCTTTAAAACTGGAACATAAACCCAATAATGATGCCATTAATTATAATATATCATTAAAAACCATCTTCATGGCATTCGGATCAAGGAAATTCAAATCTGTGAAAAACGAGTGCTTCTCTGCCCTGTCTATGCTTTCGGTGGCTTGTGAGCCTCAATTCTAACTTGTAAGCCACTGAAAGCTCTTCTTTCGGTGGTTAAGAACGCCTTTTACAACCTATGCAAGACACCGAAACTGCAAGCTTGTGAAATATTTTTAAAAACTTTCTCCTAGACCTAGAATTTCATTCATTCTTATCCAAATCACTTATGGGTGATCCTGTAGGGCTCGAGAGTAAAAGATATCTCAATCTTATTCGTTGCAAGCAAAGTGTATTTGGGCTGCTCAACCTATGACCCGATCAATGATAAAATTCGTGACGCTCACTATCTCCTAAAAGGGAATCTCACCCTCATCAGGTCTATGGTAGAACAACACATCCAAATACTCCAGTTGCAGTCTTCTCAATGAGGTCTTTGCTCTTTCAGTCAAGTAATCAACAGGTTTTAAACTCAACAATTGAAATTTATTTAGTATATCAACCTTTGTGATTGTGCAAATGATGTTTTTGAAAGTTTTGACTTTGTCAACTCGGCGTAAAACCTAAATCTCTTCAATAATGCCTTGATTCTGGCAGTTTCAGTGGATACCTTCAAACCTTGCATCTCTTAGACCACAATTTGACACCTGTAACTTTCACACCTGTGAGATTAGCATACAACGTATAAATTTTCTTCCTCATGACTCTTTGGCACTTTGAAATTCTCTGCTTGCAATTTAGTCATCTGGTATTTACACCTGTGAACACACTTAGTACCATTGCTTTGACACCTGCGCACTTGATGTGTAGAGGAAAACCTCTAAGCCCCTTGTATTGGATAACCTCCTCTTCCTCCTCGTGACTTTGTGTTCAGTCTCTCCATGTGGAACCTCTTCACAATAATACCATCCCGAAAATGACTGCAATACCAATCATATGCCAAATGTTGCAGATAATTACTGTGTCGACATGATCTATGTCTGCGCACCAAGACCACGAGTCATAAAGATTTTTGTGACTCCTCAGCTGGAGAAAAAAGTAGAAGGCATATGCTATAAGCATAATACTGTTGTTAAATTTTGAAAGGGATAATTCTGATCGTCTAGCATGCAATTCCGTGTGCCTATATCGAGACAAGCATGAGCCATACGAATAGATCTGCTCGAATTCAATCACACTTGTATTTTACTGCTTCCACCGTCCTCAATTTTTGAAAACAGTCTTGAGAGATTATCAATGTGATTTAATAACTAGGGCTCAAAGATGGCAGAACAAATTCGAAACCTAGAGGTTCAAACCGACATCTACCATGTCTATAGAAATTTAACAACTGACATTCCTACCTCTTCGTGGCACTTAGACATCAATTGGGCACCTGGTAGTGGTCTTCATTTTGTGTTTTATTATTATAAACTCTCTCACTAGGTATATCCCGCATACATGGGATTTTGAAGATTGTGATCTCTATCTCTGACAAATACTAACATTTATCATTTTGATGAATCATGTAGAGTATAGTCTTACAACTTTACTTTGGGGAAATTTTAGAAATAAAAATATACATTTTATTTCAAAATATAAAAGACAATAAAGCTAGAGAATAACTTTATTTGTGTCTTTTGTATTGTAGGTTAAGAGGCATAGTACCAAAGCAGTTTTAGGCAAAGAGCTTAATAGGAGCTTATCAAAGATGATTGGAAAAATGGAGGTTTAGGCATGGGAAAATACTTTGAGGGATTTTGTAACTTTGATAAACAAGATGAATATGCTTTAAAAATTCAATGAAAATTTCGTGCGTTAACAAGAGATTTGGTCAAGAACAAACATAGGACTTTAAGATGGGAAAATTTAGCACAAATTGGATAAAGGCATTGAAAATTTCCTAGTACATTTTAAGTGCTAACATCTGGCTCCAACTGGGATAGAGACCTCCGTGCAAGGTTTCCAAGAACCTAGTAGTTCCAGTCATTTTTACTATTGGTCATGGAGTCATCTGGCCTTTACCATTGGGCTATGGAGTTATCTGGCCTTCACAACTGATACCCTGCAAACCTGTAGCCTACCTGTGAGGTTTCAATAACAAGCAAACCCGTGCCTGTCCACTTAACCTAAAAATCCTGCAACCTTCTCAACAATCATCCACAATTTGTATTGTGTCTAGTCCATTGGGCTATGGAGTCTTTTAATGCCGACACTAGATATCTACAATATTTATTCAAACTCTGAATGTAAATTTCAGTGCTGCAAACTAACAAAATAAAAAGAATCTCCAACCATGCTTGATGGCGAGCTTATTCTCTACCTATTCCTACTCTTAACCAGTAAGAACATGCTCATCATGTGACATCTTCGCATGTAGATAAATTTCAAAGAACACTTCATGTCTTGCAACAAAATTTCAACTTGCAGAGCATACTTACAATCATCATTTGCTTTGATTCCAAAGATTTCACATCTGAAGATTTCTGAAAAACATAGCTCAATATAAACGACTACCAGATCATAGAAAGAAGTTAACTCTGTTTGCTGCTCAAGCCATTCTTCTCCTTTTGATATATGGATCTGCTCATAAATGGGTTTTTGCAATTCTGAAAATAGCAGTGAGTTGATTTGACTACTAACCCTTTGTTTGATATCTTCTTCATAAATGATATCGGTCTTTTGTTCATGCGATGCTACAAACATAAGAGAAGATCTTAAATCTTCAGGCAGATTAAACTCATCATATTTAATGTCTTCTTCAAACATAGAATGGATGATTTCAACATGATGTTGTTCCTTGATGGGAAAAGAAAAAGGCTCATCAAAATCAAATCCGTAGCTACTATATATTGGCTGGTTGTTGCTCAAGTCAACATCATTTGTTGTAGAAATCTGTTCTTCTTCATCTTCATGTCTGCTGCAATTCCCCTTTGTCTTCAAATCTGAAAGCTGAGGATTGTCCTTAGTATTTGCTGCAGATTTGAAACTATCATTTGTTGATATGTCAATTTGCTTATCATTTTTCAAGTTTTCAAATGGGACAATCTGATCTTCATGACAATTTAAGAAAGTAAATGCATTTGGTACAATGTCAAAATAATCTATACTATGGATATCATCATGAAGATCATCAATGTCTCAGTCACAATGAGAGGTATCCCCTATAACAACATACTCTTCATGGATATCTGAATCTTTAGGCAATAAATGAAATTCATGACAACATTCGGGATATAGAACATCAACTGAAAATATTTATTTGCAAAACAAATGAAAGACAACATGAAAATCTGCCAAAGAGATGATACTGGCAATAGGGAGTGACCGATACCAATCATGAGAAATACCCTCTAAGGAAAACCCGAAGAGCTTGATCTGAACATCCTCATGCACAATTTCAAGCCGATGAATAAAGTCATGAAAATCCAACAAGTGTTCAGCTGGCACTTCCCACTCTTCTCCTCGAAATTTGGGAATACTTCTTTCCAATTCATCTCTACTAGGTAATGGATTAGGAAAACTAACAATCTTGGAAAAATCATAGAAGGAATACCTCTTAGTTAAGATCTTATTCATTTCATGCCAGTGGAGTTGCCAACAGATTTTAGAACAATGGAGCTGCCACTGAATCCGTCCTTCATGGAATCGCCACTGAATTTGTCCTTCATGGAGTCGCCAGATAGATGATTACAACCAAAAATGTGTCTAGACTTTGTCTATAATCAAAGCTTGATCTTGTCGTTTCTCAAGGAAGCTGAGCTTCAATCTCCTCTCCCCGGCAACGACGCCAATTTGTTATCACTCCAAGAAATTCTTCTAGGTTGTACTTCAAAGAAGCTTGGTAACTTACTAATTTCTCAATTTTTTATTCAAATGGATCGAGATGGATGACTCAATCAAATATCACACACTTTAGACATATATGAATACTTTCATAAATATAAGGCTTTCAACCAAAGGTGTTCAAAAGGTTTAATAAACAGTGAAAGTATGGAGAATACCTATAGTACTAGCATAAACATATACACAAAGTACATATGAATGGCCAGATAAAATAAGTGAAGTACTTGCAGATTATATGTTTATGGATGTAATGACAAGTTGACAGTTATCATACATTAGACAAACAATAAACAACGAACATAATATTCAGATACAAGTAAGATAAGAGAGAATGTGAAAGTCTGAATAGAGATGGAAAAAGAAGCTTATGTCTAATATGTATTCAAAAAGTATGAAGAATAGAATAGTAGTAGTCAAGTCCCCATAATCGAACCCCATGGAGACTGTGGCCTCTATCCGTTTAAATAAGTTTAACAAAACAGTTTTAGATCCTCAAATCATGGATCTCAGAATTACAAGTGAGTACAAATCTAATCATTTACATGATTCTAGGAAAAAGATCCTATTCTCAAGGAGCAATTTGATTCATAATTTGATCTTCAACATATTCGACCTCTTCACAAAACTTCTAGTGATGACAAGGCAACTTGAGATCCTTCTTTGAAAGCTGGTCATATCTTCAACCGAAAATTGGAAAACTTCATAACCTATTTGCCGCCTCGAAATCTCTGATAACCTTTATAGTCTTCGATAGCTGCACAAGTCTTCATTAGCTTTCGAACGAAGTTGAAAATGACACCTTGATAGACAGGTCATTTTTTTCCAAAATTAGGCAGCAAACACAATCTTCTCCTCTTGCTAGCACCCTTTAAAACTGGAACAAAAACCCAATAATGATGCCATTAATTATAATATATCATTAAAAACCATCTTCATAGCATTCAGATCAAGGAAACTCGAATCTATGCAAAAAGAGTGTTTCTCTGCCCTGTATGTGCTTCCGGTGGCTTGCGAGCCGCAATTCTAACTTGTAAGCCACCGAAAGATCTGCTTTCGGTGGCTAAGAACACATTTTACAACCTGTGCAAGCCACCAAAACTACAGGATTATGAAATCTTTTTAAAAAATTTCTCCTAGATCTAGAATTTCATTCATTCTTATCCAAAGAACTTTTTGGTGATCCTGTAGGGCTCGAGAATAAAAGATATCTCAATCTTATTCCTTGCAAGCAAATTGTATTTGGGTTGCTCAACCTGTGACCCGATCAATGATAAAATTTGTGATGCTCACTGTCTCCTCCAAGGGAATCCTGCCCTCATCAAGTCTATGGAAGAACAACACATCCACATACTCCATCTGCAGTCTTCAAAATGAGGTCTTTGCTCCTTCAATGAAGTAAACAACAGGTTTTAAACTCAGCAACTGAAATATATTTAGTATCTCAAACTTTGTGATTGTGCAGTTGATGTTTGTGAAAGTTTCGACTTTGTCAACTCGGCGTAAGACCTAAATCTCTTCAATAATGCCTTGATTCTAGTAGTTTCGGTGGATGCCTTCAAACCTTGCATCTCTTTGACCATAATTCCACACCTGTAACTTTCACACCTGTGAGAATAGCATACAACGTATAAATTTTCTTCCTTGTGACCCTTTGGCGCTTCGAAATTCTCTGTTTGCAATTTAGGCATCTAGTATTTACACATGTGAATACACTTAGTACCATTGCTTTGACACCTGCTCACTTGATGTGTAGAGGAAAACCTCTCGGCCCGTTGTATTGGATAAGTTCCTCCTCCTCCTCGTGACTTGGAATTCAGTCTCTCCATGTGGAACCTCTTCACAATAACACCAGCCCGAAAATGATTGCAATACCAATCATCTGCCAAATTTTGCAGAGAATTACTGTGTCGACATGATCTCTATCTGCGCGCCAAGACCATAAGTCATAAATATTTATGCCACTAGTCAGTTGGAGAACAAAGTACAAGGAATATGCTATAAGCATAATACTGTTGCGAAATTCTGAAAGGGCTAATTCTGATCATCCAGTATGCATTTCTGTGTGCCTATATCACAACAAGCATGAGCCAGACGAATAGATCTACGCGAATTCAATCACACATGTATTTTACTGCTTCTACCGTCCCCAATTTTTGACTCTGCTTTCTTCTCAAGCCATTCTTCTCCTTTTTATATATGGATCTGCTCATAAACATGTTTTTGCAATTATGAAAGTAGCAGTGAGTTGATTTGACTACTAACCCTTTGTTTGATATCTTCTTCATAAATGATATCAGTCTTTTGTTCATGAGATGCTGCAAACAGAAAGAGAAGATCTTAAATCTTCAGGCAGATTAAACTCATCATATTTAATGTCTTCTGCAAACATAGAATGGTTGATTTCAACATGATGTTGTTCCTTGATGGACAAAAAAAAAGGCTCATCAAAATCAGATCCATAGCTTCTATATATTGGCTGGTTGTTGCTCAAGTCAACATCATTTGTTGTAGAAATCTGTTCTTCTTCATTTTCATGTCTGCTACAATTCCCCTTTGACTGCAAATCTAAAAGATGAGGATTGTCCTTAGTATTTGCTGCAGATTTGAAACTATCATTTGCTGATATGTCAATTTGCTTATCATTTTTCAAGTTTTCAAATGGGACAATCTGATCTATATGACAATTTAAGAAAGTAAATGCATTTGGTATAATGTCAAAAGCATCTATACTATGGCTACCATCGTGAATATCATCAATGTCTCGGTCACAATGAGAGGTATCCTCTATAACAACATATTCTTCATGGATATCTATATCTTTAGTCAATAAATGAAATTCATGACAACATTCAGGATATAGAAGATAAACTAAAAATATTTCTTTCCAAAACAAATGAAAAACAGCGTGAAAATTTTCCAAAGCGCTGATACTAGCAACAAGGAGTGACCGGTACCAATCACGAGCAATCCCCTCTAAGGAAAACCCGAAGATATTGATCTGAACATCCTCATGCACAATTTCAAACCGATGAATAAAGTCATGAAAATCCAGCTAGTGTTTAGCTGTCACTTCCCACTCTTCTCCTCGAAATCTAGGAATACTTCTTTTCCATTCATCTCTACTACGTACTGGATTAGGAAAACCAACAATCTTGGAAAAATCATAGAAGGCATACCTCTTAGCTAAGATCTTGTTCATTTCATGCCAGTGGAGTTGCCAACAGATTTGAGAACAATGGATCCGCCACTGAATCCATCCTTCATGGAGTCACCATTGAATTTTTCCTTCATGGAGTCGCTAGATAGATGATTACAACCAATAATGTGTCCAGACTTTGTCTATCATCAAAGCTGGTTCTTGTCGTCTCCCAAGGAAGCTGAGTTTCAATCTCCTCTCCCCAACAACGACGCCAATTTGTTATCACTCCAAGAAATTCTTCTAGGTTGTACTTCGAAGAAGCTTGGTAACTTACTAATTTCTCAATGTTTTATTCAAATGGATCGAGATGGATGATTCAATCAAATATCACACACTTTAGACATATATGAATACTTTCAAAAATATAAGGCTTTCAACCAAAGGTGTTCAGAAGGTTTAATAAATAGTGAAAGTATGGAGAATACCTATAATACTAGCGGAAACATATACACAAAATACATATGGATGGCCAGATAAAATAAGTGAAGTACTTGCAGATTATATGTTTATGGATGTAATGACAAGTTGACAGTTATCATACATCAGACAAACAATAAACAACGAACATAATATTTAGATACAAGTAAGATAAGAGAGAATGTGAAAGTCTAAATAGAGATGGCAAAAGAAGCTTATGTCTAATATGTATTCAAAAAGTATGAAGAATACAATAGTATTCAAGTACCCATAGTCTAACCCCATGCAGACTGTGGCCTCTATCCGTTTAAATAAGTTTAACAAAACAATTTTAGATCCTCAAATCAAGGATCTCAAAATTACAAGTGAGTACAAATCTAATCAATTACATGATTCTAAGAAAAAGATCCTATTCTCAAGGAGCAATTTGATTCATAATTTGATCTTCAACATATTCAACCTTTTCAACAAACTTCTAGTGATGACAAGGCAATTTGAGATCCTTCTTTGACAGCTGGTCATATCTTCAACCGAAAATTGGAAAACTTGATAACCTATTTGCCTTTTATATGCCTTGAATCTCTGATAACCTTTATAGTCTTCGATAGATGCACAAGTCTTCATTAGCTGCTGGATGAAGTTGAAAATCCCACCTTGACAGATAGGTCATTTTTTGCCAAAATTAGGCAGCAAACACAATCTTCTCCTCTCGCTGGCACCCTTTAAAACTAGAACAGAAACCCAATAATGATGCAATTAATTATTATATATCATTAAAAACTGTCTTCATGGCATTCAAATGAAGGAAAATCGAATCTGTGGAAAAAGAGAGCTTCTCTGCCCTTTCTGTGCTTTTGGTGGCTTGTGAGCCGCAATTCTAACTTGTAAGCCACCGAAAGGTCTGCTTTCGGTGGCTAAGAACACCTTTTACAACCTGTGCAAGCCACCGAAACTGCAGGCTTGTGAAATCTTTTAAAAAACTTTCTCCCAGATCTAAAATTTCATTCATTCTTATCCAAAGCACTTGTTGGTGATCCTGTAGGGCTCGGGAATAAAAGATATCTCAATCTTATTCCTTGGAAGCAAATTGTATTTGGGCTGCTCAACTTGTGACCCGATCAATGATAAAATTCGTGATGCTCACTGTCTCCTCCAAGGGAATCCCACCCTCATCAGGTCTATGGAAGATCAACACATCCACATACTCCGGCTGCAGTCTTCTCAACGAGGTCTTTGCTCCTTCAATCAAGTAAACAACAGGTTTTAAACTCAGCAACTAAAATATATTTGGTATCTCAACCTTTGTGATTGTGCAGTTGATGTTTGTGAAAGTTTTGACTTTGTCAACTCAGCGTAAGACCTCAATCTCTTCAATAATGCCTTGATTCTGGCAGTTTCGGTGGATAGCTTCAAACCTTGCAGCTCTTTGACCACAATTCGACACCTGTAACTTTCACACCTGTGAGATTAGCATACAACGTATAAATTTTCTTCCTCGTGACCCTTTGGCACTTCAAACTTCTCTGTTTGCAATTTAGGCATATGGTATTTACACATGTGAATACACTTAGTACCATTTCTTTGACACCTACGCACTTGATGTGTAAAGTAAAACCTCTCGGCCCCTTTTATTGGATAAGCTCCTCCTCCTCCTCATGACTTGGCGTTCAGTCTTTCCATGTGGAACCTCTTCACAATAACACCAGCCCGAAAATGACTGCAATACCAATCATCTGCCAAATGTTGCAGAGAATTACTGTGTCGACATGATCTCTATCTACGAGCCAAGACCACGAGTCATAAATATTTCTGCGACTCCTCAGCTGGAGAACAAAGTTGAAGGCATATGCTATAAGCATAATATTGTTGCTAAATTTTGAAAGGGATAATTCTGATCGTCCAACATGCAATTTTGTGTGCCTATATCCCAACAAGCATGAGCCAGATGAATAGATCTGCGCGAATTCAGTCACACTTGTATTTTACTGCTTCCACCATCCTCAATTTTTGAAAATAGTCTTGAGAGATTATCAATGTGATTTAATAACTAGGGCTCAAAGATGGCAGAACAAATTTGAAACCTGGAGGTTCAAACCGACATCTACCATGTCTACATAAATTTAACAATTGACATTCCTACCTCTTCGTGGCACTTAGACATCAATTGCGCACCTGACAATGGTCTTCATTTTGTGTTTAAACTCTCTCACTAGGCATATCCTGCATACATCAGATTTTGAAGATTGCGACCTCTATGTATGACAAATACTAACATTTATCATTTTGATGAATCATGTAGAGTATAGTCTTACAACTTTGCTTTGGGGAAATTTTAGAAATAAAAATATACATTTTATTTCAAAATATAAAAGACAATAAAGCTAGAGAATAACTTTATTTGTGTCTTTTGTATTGCAGGTTAAGAGGCATAGTACCAAAGCAGTTTTAGGCAAAGATATTAATAGGATCTTATCAAATATGATTGGAAAAATGGATGTTTAGGCATGGGAAAATACTTTGAGGGATTTTGTAACTTTGATAAAAAGGATGAAGATGCTTTAAAAATTTAATGAAAATTTCGGGCGTTAACAGGAGCTTTGGTCAAGAACAAATAGAGGACTTTAAGATGGGAAAATCTAACACAAATTGGATAAAGGCGTTCAAAATTTCCCAGTACATTTTAAACGTTAACATCTGGCTCCAACTGGGATGGAGACCTCTCTGCGAGATTTTCAAGAACCTAGTAGTTCCATTCGTCTTTACTATTGGGCCTGGAGTCATCTAGACTTTACCATTGGGCTATGGAGTTATCTGGCCTTCACAACTGATCCCCTGCAAACCTGTAGCCTGCCTGTGAGGTTTCAAGAACAAGCAGACCCATGCCTGTCCATTTAACTTGAAAATCCTACAACCTGCTCAACAATCATCCACAATTTGTATTGTGTCTAGTCCATTGGGCTATGGAGTCGTTTAATGCCGTCACTAGATCTCTACAATCTTTATTCAAACTCTGAATGTAAATTTCACTGCTGCAAACTAACAAACTAAAAATAATATCCAACCATGCTTGATGGCGAGCTTATTCTCTACCTATTCCTACTCTTAACCAGTAAAAACATGCTCATCATGTGACATCATGCTTCCAATGAAGCCATGATAACATCGAACTATTTACAAAATCTCTTCACATGTAGATAAATGTCAAAGAACACTTCATGTCGTGTAGCATAATTTCAACTTGCAAAGCATACTTACAATCATCATTTTCTTTGATTCCAAAGATTGCACAACTGAAGACTTTTGAAAAACATAACTCCATAGAAATGGCTACCGGATCATAGAAATAAGTTAACTCTGCTTGCTGCTCAAGCCATTCTTCTCCTTTTGATATATGGATCTGTTCATAAACAATTTTTTTCAATTCTGAAAATAGCAGTGAGTTGATTTGACTACTAACCCTTTGTTTGATATCTTATTCATAAATGATATCAATCTTTTGTTCATGAGATGCTGCAAACAGAAGAGAAGATCTTAAATCTTCAGGCAGATTAAACTTATCATAATTAATGTCTTCTGCAAACATAGAATGGTTGATTTCAACATGATGTTGTTCCTTGATGGGCAAAGAAAAAGGCTCATCAAAATAGATCCGTAGTTGTTATATATTGGCTAGTCGCTGCTCAAGTCAACATCATTTGTTGTGGAAATATGTTCTTCTTCATCTTCATGTCTGCTACAATTCCCCTTTGTCTACAAATCTGAAAGTTGAGGACTGTCCTTAGTATTTGCTGCAGATTTGAAACAAACATCTTCTGATATGTCAATCTGCTTATCATTTTTCAAGTTTTCAAATGGGACAATTTGATCTTCATGACAATTTAAGAAAGTAAATGCATTTGGTATAATGTCAAAAGAATCTATACTATGGATACCGTTGTGAAGATCATCAATGTCTCGGTCACAATGAGAGGTATCCCTTATAACAACATACTCTTCATGGCTATCTGAATCTTTAGTCAATAAATTAAATTCATGACAAGATTCTGGATATAGAAGATTAGCTGGAAATATTTCTTTGCAAAACAAATGAAAGGCAACATGAAAATCTGCCAAAGAGATGATACTAGCAACAGGGAGTGACTGGTACCAATCACGAGCAATCCCCTCTAAGGAAAACCCAAAGATCTTGATATGAACATCCGCATGCACAATTTCAAGCCGATGAATAAAGTCATAAAAATCCAACAAGTTTTCAGCTGGCACTTTCCACTCTTCTCCTCGAAATATGGGAATACTTCTTTCCCATTCATCTATACTAGGTATTGGATTAGGAAAACCAACAACCTTGGAAAAATCACAGAAGGCATACCTCTTAGCTAAGATCTTGTTCATTTCATGCCAGTGGAGTCACCAACAGATTTCAGAACAATGGAGTTGCCACTGAATCTGTCCTTCATGGAGTCGCCACTGAATTCATCCTTCATGGAGTCACCAGATAGATGATTACAACCAAAAATGTTCCCAGACTTTGTCTATGATCAAAGATGGATCTTGTCGTCTCCCAAGGAAGTTGATCTTCAATCTCCTCTCCCCGGAAACGACGCCAATTTGTTATCAGTCCAAGAAATTCTTCTAGGTTGTACTTCGAAGAAGCTTGGTAACTTACTAATTTATCAATGTTTTAATCAAATGGATCGAGATGGATGACTCAATCAAATCTCACACACTTTAGACATATATGAATACTTTCAGAAAGATAAGGCTTTCAGCCAAAGGTGTTCAAAAGGTTTAATAAATAGTGAAAGTATGGAAAATACGTATAATACTAACAGAAACATATACGCAAAGTACATATGAATGTCTAGATAAAATAAGTGAAGTACTTGCAGATTATATGTTTATGGATGTAATGACAATTTGACAGTTATCATACATCATACAAACAATAAACAACAAACACAATATTCAGATACAAGTAAGATAAGAGAGAATGTGAAAGTCTGAACAGAGATGGAAAAAAAAACTTATGTCTAATATGTATTCAAAAAGTCTGAAGAATACAATAGTAGTGGTCAAGTCCCCATAGTCGAACCCCATGTAGACTGTGGCCTCTATCCGTTTAAATAAGTTTAACAAAACATTTTTAGATCCTCAAATCATGGATCTCAAAATTACAAGTGAGTACAAATCTAATCAATTACATGATTCTGGGAAAAAGATCTTATTCTCAAGGAGCAATTTGATTCATAATTTGATCTTCAACATATTTGACCTGTTCAACAAACTTCTAGTGATGTCAAGGCAAATTGGAAAACTTCATAACCTATTTTCCTTTTATATGCCTCGAATATCTGATAACCTTTATAGTCTTCGACAGCTGCAAAAGTCTTCATTAGCTTCTGGATGAAGTTGAAATTGCCACCTTGACAGACAGGTCATTTTTTGCCAAAATTAGGCAGCAAACACAATCTTCTCCTCTTGCTGGCACCCTTTAAAACTGGAACATAAACCCAATAATGATGCCATTAATTATTATATATCATTAAAAACCATCTTCATGGCATTCGGATCAAGGAAAGTTGAATTTGTGCAAAAAGAATGCTTATCTTCCCTGTCTGTGCTTTCAATGGCTTGTGAGCCGCAATTCTAACGTGTAAGCCACCGAAAGCTCTTCTTTCAGTGGCTAAGAACGCCTTTTACAACCTGTGTAAGACACCAAAACTATAGGCTTGAGAAATAGTTTTAAAAACTTTCTCCCAGATATGGAATTTCATTCATTCTTATCCAAAGCACTGGTTTGTGATCTTGTAGGGCTTAGGAATAAAATATATCTCAATCTTTTTCCTTGCAAGCAAATTGTATTTGGGCTTCTCAACCTATGACCCGATCAATGATAAAATTCATGATGCTCACTGTCTCCTCCAAGGGAATCCTGCCCTCATCAGGTCTATGGCAGAACAACACATCCACATACTCCAGCTGCAGTCTTCTCAACGAGGTCTTTTCTCCTTCAATCAAGTAAACAACATGTTTTAAACTCAACAACTGAAATATATTTAGTATCTCAACCTTTGTTATTCTGCAGTTGATGCTTGTAAAAGTTTTGACTTTGTCAACTCGGCGTTATACCTCAATCTCTTCAATAATGCCTTGATTCTGGCAGTTTTAGTGGATACCTTCAAACCTTGCAGCTCTTCGACCACAATTCGACACCTATAAATTTCACATCTGTGAGATTAGCATACAACGTATACATTTTCTTCCTTGTGACTCTTTGGCGCTTCAAACTTCTCTGTTTGTAATTTAGGCATGTGGTATTTACACCTGTGAATACAATTAGAACCATTGCTTTGACACCTACGCACTTGATGTGTAGAGGAAAACCTCTCGGCCCCTTGTATTGGATAAGCTCCTCCTCCTCCTCATGACTTGGCGTTTAGTCTTACCACGTGGAACCTCTTCACAATAACACTAGCTCGAAAATGACTGCAATACCAATCATCTGCCAAATGTTGCAGAGAATTATTGTGGCGACATGATCTCTATCTGCGTGCCAAGACCACGAGTCATAAAGATTTCTGCGACTCCTCAGCTAGAGAACAAAGTAGAAGGCATATGCTATAAGCATAATATTGTTGCTAAATTTTGGAAGGGCTGATTTTGATCGTCCAGCATGCAATTTCGTGTTCCTATATCACAACAAGCATGAGCCAAATGAATAGATCTGCGCGAATTCAGTCACACTTGTATTTTACTGCTACCGTCCTCAATTTTAGAAAACAGTCTTGAGAGATTATCAATGTGATTTAATAACTAGGTCTTAAAGATTCCGGAACAAATTCGAAACCTGGAGGTTCAAACCGACAGATACTATGTCTACAGAAATTTAACAATTGACATTCCTACCTCTTCGTGGCACTTAGACATCAATTGGGCACCTGGCAGTGGTCTTCATTTTGTGTTTTATTATTATAAACTCTCTCACTAGGCATAACCCACATACATGGGATTTTGAAGATTGCGACCTCTATGTCTGACAAATACTAAGATTTATCATTTTGATGAATCAGGTAGAGTATAGTCTTACAACTTTTCTTTGGGGAAATTTTAGAAATAAAAATAAACATTTTATTTCAAAATATAAAAGACAATAAAGCTAGAGAATAACTTTATTTGTGTCTTTTGTATTGTAGGTTAAAAGGCATAGTGCCAAAGCTATTTTAGGCAAAGAGCTTAATATGATCTTATCAAAGCTGATTGGAAAAATGGAGGTTTAGGCATGGGTAAATACTTTTAGGGATTTTGTAACTTTGATAAAAAGGATGAAGATGCTTTAAAATTTTAATGAAAATTTCAGGCGTTAACAAGAGCTTTGGTCAAGAACAAACAAAGGACTTTAAGATGGGAAAATCTAGCACAAATTGGATAAAGGTGTTCAAAATTTCCCAATACATTTTAAGCGCTAACAAATATGATCTCATTTAGCGATTTTAAAGGTATTATCAAGCTTTATACATCAATTTGCCATGGGATTGCACAAGGTATGTGTAATCATCGTTTTTCAATGGTTTAATGATTAATTCATATTCAATTGAATGGTTACATTGATATAACATTTCTTTTTTGTTTGCAACAGGTCAAAAATGTGATCTGGCCTTCCATCCAAACCTTCATCTGACACTATTCCAGGTAGTGAACTTAGATCTTAATTTATGGGAGGATGAAGATGAATCATAAAAATACGGCACATGGGTTTTGTGCCCAATATGCCCAATTAGGTCCCTTGCTATCCGTTTCCTAAAACTATAAACATATTGAGAGTAGTTCATGGTCCTCGATTTGACCCTCCAATACTCGAATACTCCATCTGACACTCCATCTGGCACTCCATCCAACACTCCATTCGACACTCGAAGCACAAAGAAGTTGGCGATACACATATCACGGGGCACCTTTATGAAATTCGAGCACATGGGTTTTTCTCCCTTGGGATCCCTCTTGCTCGGTGTCCTACCATAATTTTCTTCTAGCCATTGAAGATGCCCGAGATCCATGGCCTATTTACTCACTCTGTTTCAAGCATTTAATGAAGATTCCTCAACAGAATTTGATTTTTAATTATGTAACTGATTTGTTTATGCACATACTATTCTGAGAGTATCAGAGGTCGACCTATCATCTTTGTAAACACTCTATAAATACTTGTTGTCCATGCAAGGAAGAAAAATAGATTTGTATACATACACACAAAAATTATTTTGATTTGGTTGTAAAACTCTGTTTTTATGATTAATATCAATGCCATGTTAATTATGTCACCGCGTCTTGCTGTTGAAGGGTAGCCACAACATGCTAGGGGGGCCACCAGTGGTTTGGGGGACTGTATATATAGTTATATCATGTATTTCGTTTTCTTACTTAGAATTTACTTCGTTTCCTTGCTGTATGTATCTTCTAGTTTTAATTATTGTACATGCTGATTGTAATTTAATTGTCTAATTCATCTTTTGCAGATTGCTTATAGGAGTTGGTTATTTGTCACGCCGTGTTTCTCATTTCTTAGCAATTGGCCTCTAGGCTACTAACTTGGATGATGTGCTAAAGTTATAAATTGATTTTTGCAAATTAAAACAGAGTAGTATTTAAAACAAAGTATTAGTTTAAGATTGTTTGCAAGCTTTGATAGATTAGTTGTTTCAAGTTTTGATAGATTTAATTTAGACATATTTAATTGCCATTTCAATTATTCTTTGTAGATCTATTTTGTTTATTGATTTTTCCTTAGTATGATAAGATAGAAATAGATTTTGTATTATGATCTCTAAAAGCATTTTAGTTGATTTTGGATATGATTCTTAATGATAGTTTAGTTCATTTTAGATTATGAATTTTAATGAAGTCTCAGTTATAAATTTGAGTTGTAGGTTTGTACATAGTGTTTTTATTGTCATTTTAAGTATGAATTTGAATCAAGATTTTTTAATTAAGTGTTAAATTATGAGTTTATGATTTTATGGCTTTGCTTGAGTTAGTGATTTTAATAGAGTACTTTCCAGCAATTATGTGATAGAGTGAATGATTGATGTTGAATCTTTTCATAGTGATTTTTTCTTTAAGAATAGAGTTCACTATAAAGAATTGATTTTTGGCGACAGTTTGCTTTATGAGTTCACTGCCCATGAACATAGGTTGTTTTTATTTGTTCACTTAAAATAATGAATTTATCATTCCTAGTTGTAGATTAATTTGTAAATTTAAAGTAAAGGTCTTCATTCTTTGAGTTTATTGGAATTAGATTAGATTAGGTGAGGCTAGGATATATTAGAGCTCTAGACTTGCATATATAGTGCTGGCACCTCGAATCTTATGAGCCCCGGGTTGACAATTTAATGTCGAATTAGATAGCATATATTTTATTCGACATCTGGGTCTTCTATTCCTACCTTGCTTGGTGTCATCTCCAAATCTCCATCTACCTCCTACATTGGGGTGTTGTCATCTTTGTTTCCTCCTTCCATAGGACTTGGGTTGCCTCCCTGTTCTCCCTTGTTTCTTGGAATTTCTGTGTTCTCATGAGTTGTTTGTTCAATCTCTACCTTAGATTTCGTCTTTTCCTTCCCTCCTTATTCCCCTTGGTTGGGCATGCCTCTTCCTTCTGTTCTAATCCTATCTTTTGGGTTTCTTCCTGTTGGGGCATTGCCTTGTCTTTTGTTTCCTTTTCTTTTGTGATCTGGCTTCACAAAACCGTCCTCATCCTATTGTAGCTTGGTGTTTTCCGTTTCTTTTTTTTTTTTATTGAGAGGGAATTCTCTTAGTAGGTGTCCATGTTCATGACATATTCTACAACAAAACTAGATCTACTCGTAGTCTATGCTTTGTATGCATTCCTCATCCCTAAACTACAGGATTATGGCTTTCGGGAGTGCCCTCGACACATCCATCTCTATGAAGATCCTTGTGTAGGATGTATATATGCATTTTAAAGTAGATTTCGTTGTCTTGACAGATTTTTCAAGCTTGTTCCCTATGGCTTCAAAGGTGGAAGACAACCAGTAGGCTAGCGGTAAGGAGTAAAGCCTTACCCAAACTGGGACATTTTTAAAGGTTTCTTTCTCAGGAGAGAAGTTTTCCTTCCATGGATGCATGTGCAGTCTCGCTGAAGCTTGAAAATATGCCCCTCCCCCCCTCCCCCCCCTCAAATACTTTATCCCTGTCCTCTAGGTTCATAAAGACTACTGTGAAGAATCCTTTCGAGCCCAGGTGTAGTTCAACTTCCCCACTTGGATTCCAATGGTATTTTATCTAGTTGCACAACGTTTTTTCAGTGGCCCACATGCCCATGAACTTGTAGATCAATGCATGCATCTTCATCCGATCTTGGAAGAGTTTTGTTTGGGGGTTTTCCAGTATAACCTTAGGTATGAGTGTTGTTTTAGGTTTACACGGGTTGCACCCATTTACCCCATTGGGTTTCACCATTTCTTGCACACCATTATGGGCTTCTCTGGCTTCTTCCCCCACACGATCACTTTTTTCTTGGTTTCCCTCTTGATTATTTTTTGATCTTGATCCCGAGGTGCCTATCAGAGGTTCTTTGAAACCGATGCCTCATGGGCCCTTCTCTCTGTCCACCACTACCTTCTTGTAGGAGGGGGTTCCATTCCCTCCCCCTTTGGTAACCATGTTGGTCGCTGCTGAGATCATGACTATTAAACCCTAGCTTGAATTTTTCTCCAGATCTGCCTACAACTCACTGCAACCCTTGTTCGACAACTGAGAGGGGGGGGGGGTGAATCAGTTGTTACTGTGCTTAAAAAACTATGCTTCTTTTAAAATATTTACAAGGCACTCAATGATGATCACAATAATGCAGGGAAATAAACAATGGCACATTCAACATCAGTCACATATATGAGAAACACAAAGACAGATATTTCCCAAGGAAACCCATTCTGGGTAAAAACCTCTTCTTCTTTATATGATAAGTATTATTTACATTCTTTACATTATCATACATATGAGCACCAACTCATTGTGACGCTACAACCTCTGTTTTGCAAGCTGCAACTTGCTGAGAGTACCAACTCTTTGTTTCTCTCTAGCACCCACTAGAAGGAAGCACCAACTCCCTGGTTTCTCTAGCACCAACTAGAAGGAAGCACCAACTCCCTGGTTTCTCTATCACCAACTAGAAGGAAGCATCAACTCCCTGTGTTCAAGCACCCACTTGAACCTCTGAGGAAACCAGTCCTCCCTAGAACCTCCCAACCACCCTGGATTATGAATATGAAACATTGAAACCTATTACAGTGATATAGTGTTCAATAACAACTTACCAGTCTCATCACTGTTCTGCAAGATTTTTCTACTCAGACTTCCTCACTGTCTTCCAGCATGCATACGCTGCCCATTCTGTTCTTCTTCTTTTTATGCTCTATGTGCCATGTCCATTCACTGCACAATTCTTCTTCTGTTCTATTCAGCTGCTGCACTCTGCTCCTTCTTCACGCATGAATCACCTTCAACAACAACATCCACAACAACTCCAACAACAACAACAACCACATCTCTTCTCTGTACCGTGTATATATAGCTTATGTGCACCTTCTGCATGCAATATTTTCCATTCCTCTACATGCTCACACCGCGCCAATTTCCTCCACATCTCAAGTGCTATGCCTGATCATCATCGTGACTCTTCAGCTTCTTTGGCAGTTCAACCCTTGTGTCTATCATCACTAGGTGTTTTGCCGAGATTCATTTTTCTCTCTGGCAGTTGAGACTCTTCGTCTTCTCTGTTACAATCGAGGTCATCCTTTTTGTTTCAGTTACGAGCTCCAACCCTCATCCAACTGCCAATTTCCTCCACGAATCGTCTTCATTCCACTGGCAGATTCCTTGTAACTCTTCAGCTCCTCTGGAAATCACACATAAGTCTCTTTGCCTCCTCTGGTAGAAACCATCAATGGTTTCTAGTAGTTACACTATGAGGATCAACATTATCCCTTTGATTGTGCTCATGTTCACCTCCATCATTGGATTAACTTTGATGAGTTCTTGCGTTATTTACCCGTTTCAGACTTTCGCAATTCAGAGATTCTGCGATGAGACATCTTGAGTCTCCATGTTGCGATCTCTAAAACTCCGAGACAAAGATTTTCTACGCTAGCTCCTTCCTTGATATGACCATGGCCATGACCAAGTGCTTGTTCATAATGTGCTTTTCACGATTTCGCATTTCGCCTTTTTCGTTAATTCCGTTGTGAAGTTTCTCGACTTTCCAAGTCGCGATCCCCGAAATGCCTAAAAGGAGCTTGTCTTCATGTACTCTTCTCTTCATCTCTTCGATGGTGTGACCACCGACTGAGACCACAAGCCTTAAAGTATTTTTCATTTTGGCATTTCAGAACTCTTGTGGTTATGTTTCTTGCCTCTCCAAGTCGCGATTCGTGAAACTCCGAAATGTAGTCAAATCAACGGTCCAGAATCTTGGTGTAATGACGGTACAGATCTTATCATGAGTTTTCATCTCATGATTCCTATGATGGAGGTTCTTGTCACTCCAAGTCGCAATAGGCGAAGCTCTGAGATGGAGCTTAGATCAACGGTCCATGTTCTTGGTGATCCGACGGTCCTGATCTTTTTGCGATCTCGCATCTCGCTGTTCCTTATATGGAGGTTCTCGTCACTCCAAGTCACGATAGGCGAGACTCTGAGATGGAGTTGGATCAACGGTCCAGAACAAACCTCGATCTGACAGCTAAGATAGTTTCATGATTTCACATATCGCAAATTCGAGAGGTTAGGGAGCCCTGTTCCTTTGACTTTCCAGTCAGCGACACGACGATCTTTCACCACATGTCCTATGATTCGACGGTCCAGATCTGATCTTGATTCAATGGCTCAGATCATATCGTGATTTCGCATATCGCGATTTCGGCATTCTTGTTGCAAAGTGTTTCGACACTCCAACTTCCGATACCCGAAACCCCGATAGCCAAAAATCCGAAATGGAGTTGGACCATCGCTTCGATCTTTTAATTTAAAGAACATGAAGGTTCTTCCTGATCCAATGATGGTCAGAACCTGCACTCAGATCTAATGCCAGAGATCTGTCCTCCATCTTTGTGCTCCTCCTGTCTAGATTCAGATCTGACGGTCATCGAGAATTTTGATTGGGATCCAACGATCAATGTCGCTTCTCTGCCCGAGCTTAAGCATCCTCCTTACTTAGAATAATTTCTAAGTGTCAAAGGCCTCAACCTTTGATCCGCCTGAGATCCTGAGTACGCTATCTCTCTTGAGCTTTGGCAATGAGTTAACCTCGTCCCTAGTGCACACCTACACACTGCGTGTGACTCTGTGCTAATCCTCCTTAGCTTACGTTGTTCCTATTTTTCCATCGATGCACACTCTGATCTTGCCATCAATGAAAAGAACACACTGTCTATAAAACATGCCAACAATCTCCCCCTTTGGCATTGATGGCAACGAAGGCACCCCTGTTCTTTTCTCCCCCTTTGACATCAATGTCAAATAAAACACGCTCCCCCTGAGCCGTTGCATTAATTTTAGGAGGTATCATATATGCCACCAATATAGGACTCCCCCTAACAGGATGGACTCTCTTAGATGTGAGACGGGATGACACCCAACTTCTATCTGAGATATTCAAATGGTGTCTTGGCTAGGGGTTTAGTAAAGATGTCTGCAATTTTTTCTGTAGTGGGAATGTAATGGACCTGAACAATCTGATTGGTGACCTGCTCTCTCAGAAAATGATATTTTATGGGAATATGCTTGGTCTTGGAGCAGAAGAAAGGATTTTTAGACACACTGATGGCACTAGTGTTATCACAATGAATTGGGATTGATGAAGTGTATTTTACCTCCAAGTCTGCAACTATTTGAATCATCCATAATACCTGAGTGCAACAGGTAGCAACAAAAATGTACTTTGCCTTTGTGGTTGATAAAGAAATGGAACCTTTCTTTTTACTAAGCCAGGCTACTAAGGAGTCACCCAGGAATAATTCTCCTCCACTGGTGCTTTTTCTCTCATCAACACAGTTTGCCCAATCTGCATCTGAATAAGTAGTCAGTTGAAGATTTTGATTTCTGGGATACCACAGACCATAAGTCATTGTTTCTTTCAAATACCTGAATATCCTTTTGACAGCTTGCAAATGACTCTGTTTAGGTGTAGCCTGATATCTTCCTACCATTCCTACAACATGCATTATGTCTGGGCGAGATGCTGTGATGTACAACAGGCTGTCTATCATTGATCAATATGACCTTTGATCAACATTAGGTGAATCGTCATCCTTGCTTAATTTACATCCAGTTAACATAGGTGTACCCACAGGTTTATAATCTTCCATTTGAAACCTTTTCAACATTTCTCTTAGATATTTTTCTTAAGAAATGAACACCCCTTCGGATCTCTGAGTAATTTGCAGACCAAGAAAAAATGACAGTTCTCCTATCATAGACATTTCAAATTTAGACTCCATGGTAGAAGCAAACCATTGTACCAATGAATCCTTATTACATCCAAAGATGATGTCATCTACATAGACCAATACAATGAGCAAATCATTATCCTCTGTTTTAATATACAGATTGTTGTCAGTTGTTCCTCTCTTGAACCCTTTGTCTTTGAGATACGTATCTAGTCTGTGATACCAAGCTCAAGGGGCTTGTTTTAAACCATATAAATCTTTCTTCAGCTTGCATACTAAGTCAGGGTTATCAGACAATTTGAAACCCTCTGGTTGTTCCATATAGACTTCTTCACTTAAATCTCCATTTTGAAAGGATGACTTGACATCCATTTGGTAGAATTTAAACCTTTTATGACAAGCATAGGCAAGAAACATTCTGATAGCTTCTAATCTTGCTACAGGTGAAAATGTTTCATCAAAATCCAGTCCTTCTATATGAGCATAGACTTTACAGACTAACCTTGCTTTGTTCCTGATAACTTGTCCTTGCTCATTCAACTTATTCTTAAAGATCCATTTGGAGCCAATGACGTTTTTACCTTTAGGTCTTTGAACCTCTCCCACGTATTGTTTTTCTCAATATGATCAAGTTCTTCATTCATTGCTTTAACCCAGTGGTCATCTTTGCTGGCTTCATTAAAATTCTTGGGTTCCATCATGGATATGAAGGCAATATGAGATTGTTCGATGTTTTTGATTATATTTCTCCTGATTTGTACACCTTTTTCTTTTTCTCCAATTATTTGACTTGCAGGATGATTCTTTTGAATGATTCCGGAGGAGGAATTTGTAGTTGAGTACTGATTTGTGTCTGTCTGAGTGTCTGAGTCTTCATCTAATTCAGAGTCTTCATTTTCTAATTCTTGGACCTGTTCATCTTCAGCTTTAGTTGTGTCTTCTGTAGAAGACTCATTACTGTACACCTCTCTTGTTGGGATTCCTTCATCAATTTTTACATCAATACAATCAACCATTTTATGCAGCCTCTTATTATAGAATCTATATCCTTTACTATTTGTAGCATACCCTAATAAGATACCTTCATCAGCCCTGTCATCATATTTTCCGAGGTTCTCATCATTATTCTTTATGTAGCATTTACTCCCAAAGACTCTGAAGTGTTTGATTGAGGCAGGTCTTCCAAACCATAATTCATAAGGTGTCTTGTCACTTTGTGGTCTGAGGTGGGCTTTGTTAAGCACATGGACTTTTGTGTGTATTGCTTCTACCCAGTAGGTTTGACCAATGTTCTTCTCATTCATCATTGACCTGGCCATTTCCTGCACTGTTCTGTTTTGCCTCTCAACAACTCCATTTTGTTGTGGAATTCTTGGGATTGTGTATTCTCTCTTGATTCCATGTTTATCGTAGAATTCCTTGAAGTCTCTTGACATAAACTCTCCTCCCTGATCTGATATTACTTCCTTTAACCTCTTGCCTGTTTGAGTCTCTGTTAAAGCCTTAAATATTTTAAACTTCTCAAATGATTCATCTTTTTCTTTGAGAAAGGCAACCCAAGTAAGTTTGGAGTAATCATCGATAATCAACATGAAGTAGTGTTCTTGCCCTGTGCCTTCCTATCTTGATGGTCCACATAAATCCATATGAACTAGTTGGAGTGGTTTCTCTGTAGAAGTAAAGCTCTTGGAATTAAACCGTGTCCTGTTTTGCTTCCCTACTTGATAGGGTTTACACATTGAATCTTGGGGCTTTGATATTCTCGGAAGATCTTTTACTGCCTCGAGGTTTTTGAGTTTGATTAAGTGGTCAAAGTTTAGATGTCCAAGTATCCTATGCCATAACCAACATTCATCATGTTTGCTTAGATGACATTCTTCTCTATTTTCTTTCAGCACATATACATTATTTTTTGTCCTTATGTCTTTGGCCACCACTTGTCCTGAGTTTACAGACTTTATCTTGCAGTCCTTGGATGTGAACAACACTTCACATCCTTTGTCACACATTTGAATTACACTGAGCATATTATGTTTCATCCCATCCACAAGTAGAACATCTTGGGCTTTTCCTTTTCCATTACTTAAGCTCACCATCCCTTTGCCCTTTATTTTCCCTGGAGCATCATTTCCAAAGGTTACGTTTCCTGATTTTCTTTCACTTAGAGATAGAAACTTTCCTTTGTCTCCCGTCATGTGTTTGGAGCATCCACTGTCTATATACCAAGGGTTCGTTTTTCTTTGAGCGGACAACACTAAACCACACTTGTCACTTTCCTTCTTCTTCCAAAACTTGACATTTTCAGCAGGAGATTTTGAATCTGGTTCATATTCCCTTAAACAATAGTCAATAGATTTGTGTTCATAGTTATGATAGATGTAGCATTCAATCTCATTGTTCAACAGGTCAAACTTATTGGTGTAGCGTTGTCTACTCATTGATTGTTGATTATTTCTTGACCTCTTTAGTTTCATGTCCCTGGACTTAATTTGGCAATTGGAAATCAATGAAGGTTTGTTACTTGGCTGCATCATTCTTTGTTGTGGCAAGTACTTATTCCTTTGAAATCTTAATTGCTCATGTCTAAGTCTTAAGGAACAATTTACAGCTTTGTGACCAGAGTTAGCACAGTAGAAACAATATCCATAGAAAAATTCTTTGTACCTGGAAAATGGTTGTCTTCTTTGAGAAAATCGATTTCTTCCAGGCTGATGACATCGTTCAGCAGTGAGCACATTACTTATTTGTTCTACAGATTCAGATCTGGCATCTTTTACCTTATTCAAACTGGGTGGCTGATTGTCTTCCTTTGTTTCTGTAGGATTTTTATTGTCATTGGTTGTACTTTTGACAAACTTGATGGGTTCTTCATTTCCTGGCTTACCACTGCTTGATCCCTCTTCATACCCCAAGCCATTTTTCAGCTTTGGATTCCTTTTCTGACTCCGAATGGTGCCCAATCCTTCTGAGGATTTGATACTTGACATATTCTGATTATACAAGGCTTGAAACTTCTCCATTTATTTCCTCATTTTCACTACTTCTTATTCTAATGCTTCACATCTTGCCTTCTTTTCTGATATCTATTGTTTCAGAATCTCTTCGATTTTGTTTGCCTCTTCCAATTCTACTTTTAGTAGGACAAGGTCTTCATCAGGTTCTTTATTGCCTTTCTCGAACTGTATCAACAATTGTCTTTTCTTTCTATTCTTGATTCTTAGTCTATGAATCTCTTCCAGTGCATTGATCAATTCTCCTTCCATGTCAACCACAACTTCTTCTTCATCACTCCCTGTGCTTTTCTTATCATAATCCTTTTTGGCCATAAGTATGAAGTCATTTAGTTTATCTTCAATAGAGGAGTCATTTTCTTCATCATCTGAAGGATCATCATCATTGTTTACGCACAAAATTTTCTTCTTAAAGTTTTTCTCTTTAAAGAAATTTTTGTGTTTGTACTTCTCCTCATCATCACATGTCTGATCCTTTCCTTTGTGGGGACATTTATTTGCAAAATGACCTATCCTACCACAGTTGAAACATTTTAAAGGAAATTTACCTTTGTATTTGCCTGATCCCTTCTTCAGTCTCTTCACAAATTTTGCTTCAATTTCATCGGGCTCAGAATCCTCATTCTTGTCTTCTTTAAATGATGCTTCTATGGAGGTAGGTTTATCTTTAACTATTCTCATTTCATATGCAGTCAATATTCCTAGCAGTTGATCAAACTCCAAGGTTTTTAGATCATTAAGTTATTCTATAGCAGAGACCTTCAGGTTGAACCTATTTGGGAGAGTTCTCAAGATTTTATGAACTAAAGAAGGTTCATCAATTGTTTCACCAAGTGCCTTCATTGCATTTACCATTTCTTCTACTCTCAGAAAGTATTTTCCAACAATTTCATCTTCCTTCATCTTCAGTTGTTCAAACTGTATTCTGTAGGTTTGAAGCTTTGCATCCTTTACC
>ML778929.1:839881-874356 GCA_009831015.1 Picea engelmannii | reverse complement strand
ATCACAATAATGCAGGGAAATAAACAATGGCACATTTAGCATTAGTCACATATATGAGAAACGAAGAGACAGATATTTCCCAAGGAAACCCATATAGGGTAAAAACCTCTTCTTCTTTATATGATAAGTATTATTTACATTCTTTACATTATCATACATATGAGCACCAACTCATTGTGAGGCTACATCCTCTGTTTTTCAAGCTGCAACTTGCTGAGAGTACCAACTCTCTTTTTCTCTCTAGCACCCACTAGAAGGAAGCACCAACTCCCTGGTTTCTCTAGCACCAACTAGAACCAAGCACCAACTCCCTGGTTTCTCTAGCACCAACTAGAAAGAAGGACCAACTCCCTGTGTTCAAGCACCCACTTGAACCTCTGAGGACACTAGTCCTCCCTAGCACATCCCAACCACCTTGGATTATGAATATGAAACACTGAAACCTATTACAGTGATATAATGTTCAATAACAACTTACCAGTCTCATCACTATTCTGCAAGATTTTTCTACTCAGACTTCCTCAATGTCTTCCAACATGCATCCGCTGCCCATTCTGTTCTTTTTCTTTTTATGCTCTGTGTGCCATGTCCATTCACTGCAAAATTCTTCTTCTGTTCTATTCAGCTGTTGCACTCTGCTCCTTCTTCACGCATGAATCACCTTCAACAACAACATCCACAACAACTCCAACAACAACAACAACCACATCTCTTCTCTGTACCGTGTATATATAGCTTATGTGCACCTTGTGCATGCAATATTTTCCATTCCTATGCATGCTCACACTACGCCAATTTCCTCCACATCTCAAGTGCTTTGCCTGATCATCATCGCGACTCTTCAACTTCTCTGGCAATTCAACCCTTGTGTCTATCATCACTAGGTTTTGTGCCGAGATTACTTTTTCTCTCTGGCAGTTGAGACTCTTCGTCTTCTCTGTTACAGTCCAACTCATCCTTTCTATTTCAATTACAAGCTCCAACCCTCATCCAGTTGTCAATTTCCTCCATGAATCGTCTTCATTGCACTGGCAGATTCCTTGTAACTCTTCACCGCCTTTGGAAATCACACAAAAGTCTCTTCGCCTCCTCTGGTAGAAACCATCAATGGTTTCTAGCAGTTACACTATGAGGATCAACATTAGCCCTCCGATCATTCTTATGTTCAGCTCCATCGTTGGATTAACTCTGATGGGTTCTTGCATTATTTACCCATTTCACACTTTCGCAATTCAGATATTCTGCGATGAGACATCTTGAGTCTCCATGTTGCGATCTCCAAAACTCCAGGACAAAGGTTTTATGTGCTAGCTCCTTCCTTGATATGACCATGGCCATGACCAAGCACTTGTTCATAACGTGCTTTTCACGATTTCACATTTCACCTTTTCGTTAATTCCGTTGTGAAGTTTCTCGACTTTCCAAGTCGTGATCCCCGAAACGCCAAAAAGGAGCTTGTATACACATACTCTTCTCTTTATCTCTTCGATGGTGTGACCACTAACTGAGACCACAAGCCTTAAAGTATTTTTCAATTTCATGTTTTGGCATTTCAGAACTCTAGTGGTTATGTTTCTTGCCTCTCCAAGTCGCGATTTGCGAAACTCCGAAATGGAGTCGGATCAACGGTCCAGAATATTGGTGTATTGACGGTCCGGATCTTATCGTGAGCTCGCATCTCGCAATTCCTGTGATGGAGGTTCTCGTCACTCCAAGTTGCAATAGGCGAAGCTCCAAGATGGAGCTTAGATCAACGGTCCACGTTCTTGGTGATTCGACGGTCTTGATCTTTTCACGATATTGCATCTCGTTGTTCCTTAGTTGGAGGTTCTCCTCACTCCAAGTCACGATAGGCAAGACTCCAAGATGGAGTTGGATCAACGGTCCAGAACAAACCTCGATCTGACGGCTAAGATAGTTTCGCGATTTTGCATATCGCAAATTCGAGAGGTTAGGGAACCTCGTTCCTTTGGCTTTCCAGTCAGTGACATGACGATCTTTCGCCACGTTTCCTATGATTCGACAGTCCAGATATGATCTTGATTCAATGGCTCAGATCATATCGTGATTTCAACATTCTTGTTGCAAAGTGTTTCAACACTCCAACTTCCAGTACCCAAAACCCTGATAGCCAAAACTCCGAAATGGAGTTGGACCATCGCTTCGATCTTGCACTTTAAAGAATGTGCAGGTTCTTCCTGATCCAACAATGGTCGGACCCTACGCTCGGATCTAATGCTAGAGATCTATCCTCCGTCTTTGCGCTCCTTCTGTTTGGATTCAGATCTGACAGTTATCGTGAATTCTGATTGGGATCCAATGATAAATGTCGCTTCTCTACCCAAGCTTACGCATCCTCCTTACTTAGAATAATTTTTAAGTGTCAAAGGCCTCGACCTTTGATCCACCTGAGATCCTGAGTATGCTATCTCTCTTGAGCTTTGGCAATGACATAACCTCATCCCTGGTGCACACCTACACATTGCGTGCGACTGTGCGCTAATCCTCCTTAGCTTACATTGTTCCTGTTTTTCCATCGATGCACACTCTGATCTTACCATCAATGACAAGCACACACTGTCTGTAAAACATGCCAACAACCATGTCTTCCAATCAAGTATCATTGGAAGGTTAATTTAATAAGGTCAACATTTTAATTTAAATTGTTAGTTTCAAAATACAGAGAAAAAATGTAGAAAAAATTATTCTCTAGTACCAAATGGATCTGATGGAATAGATTCCCTCAACCATGACTTGTCATAAAATTTAAAGAGACACAATGGAATATACATAGGAATGGGTACATATTAAATATTTGGCTGGAATTTTGTAAATTGGTTTTCAATAACATAATTCATATCTAGTTTGGTAGTGAAAAGTTAGATCAAAATCTGTACCAATTTCCTTAAATAATGTATCATATATTTCATTTGAATCTCCAAATAATTAATAACTCCATCTTTGTTTCATTATGAGTTGTCACAAACTTATAAGAAAACATATTAAACCTTTTTATCTCCAACACATATTTAGTTTGGGACATGGTAATGTTGTTGATTGGTTTTCCTGGAATATGGAGCAATCTTTAAGTAGATATCTGAATATGTTGGCTTAGTATTTATTGTGAAAAATATGTGAATAAATTCATGATTATATGATATCCTAGAGGTATATTTGTGCATGAGTGATCTTACACTATATTGCATACTAGAAATGCATAATGCTTGACTGTAGCTTCGAGAAAACTTGATTTCAATTCATAGAGTTTGTTGCTACTTGGACAGTAAGAATATGATTAAGTCTTAATTAGGGCCATAATATATATTAGTAATATTTCATTAACATAAATTTAGAGGAGGGAAATTTAGAGGCAAAAACTAAAGAACTAACAAGTTGGAGTGTCCTTGAGATTGGAACTGGGAATGGACTATTCCTCCAAGCACTTGCAAAAGCAAGGATTTTAGTACCAATCACTATTTGAAGCCTTATTACTTTAAAAGAGAACAAATGACAAACATATCTAGATTAAGCAATGTGTTTCATCATTGCAAAGTGCTATAAGGGTCAGGATCTAGTGTGGTATTGGTATGGAAACAAGAAATATAGAGGTTCCTAATTTTAATGGGGAGTCCAACATATAGTATCCCATGTACAAAGAAAATTTTACCCACTTTCTCACCTATTATAAGAGAATATAACAATTTTACTTCTGAGCTGATAAATTATTTATCTTACAAAGAAATGCAAAGGGAATTAGAATGTAAATTTATTTGTTTTCTTTATCAACATATCCAACAAAAATGCATTTTTCATAGGATAAGAGAAACAAGATGAAGAAGCCATGTCTAAGGGAGGTTGTGGAGGTAGCACAGGGAACAAGTTCAGGATGTCACTGGGTCTGGCAGTGGAAACCATAGTGAACTATGTAGATAACATTGTAGCCAAGAACTTGTACATAATTTCTTTGAAGGGAATCAAGGGTCGTCTCAACAGACTTCCTGCGACTTGTATTGGAGATATGGTCATGGCCACTATCAAGAAGGGAAATATTGACCTCAAAAAGAAGGTTATGTCTATCATCATTGCTTGCCAATAGAATACCTGGTGCCGAAAGGAAATCATTTATATGTATTTTGAAGATAATGTAGGCGTCATAGTAAATCCAAAGGGAGAAATGAAAATTTTTGTTATCACAAGGCCCATTGGGAAAGAGTGTGGTGATTTGTGGCCTAGATTTTCCAGTGCAAAAAATGCTATTTTTTAATTGGAGGGATTGTGCAATATGCTTAATAGTTTTTTTGGTAACATATTTTTGGGGATTTTGATAAAACTAGAGATTTTAAATATGCTCAATTTATGTTGCAGTGGGATAACTTAGTCTAATATTATAGAGTATTTCTTGAACTTCAAATCTACTCAATCTATATCGCAATAGATTATAGGACTGCATAGTATTCCATCAACTCTATATGTAAATTTTTCAGGTGCATTTTTTATTTAAAAAAAAACATATCCATCAAACAAACCATGTTACACCAATAATAAAAGTATACTTAACAATTTAGAATGTCACTGCCATCCAAAAGTGATTGGAACTTTACATAGATTTTTTTGAAACGATATTTTCTAACAAATATATTTTACATACTTGAATTTCTCACTCACTCAGGTGTCGCTCTGGTTGGACGATAGCTTGGGTGTCGCTCTGGTCGAGCGGTAGCTCGAGTGCCTCTCTTCTCTGGTTGGATGATATATTAGGTGCCTCTATGCTTCGGTTGGATTATATATTGGGTGCCTCTTTTCTTTGGTTGGATGATATATTGGGTGCCTCTCTGCTCTAGTCAGAGGATAACTTAGGTGTCTCTCTAGTCTCTGTTAATGGAATATAGTTGAGTGATAATTTGAAATTTTGGCAGAGCCAATTTAGACGATATATATATATATATATATATATATATATATATATATATATATATATATATATATATATATATATATATAAACAAACATTTAGCTGAAATATGTTTTTGGTTGAAAAAAAAATTCGTCCGAAAAACATCTTTCGGTCATGTTACCCCCCCCTCCCCAACAATCCTAGGGGTAACTAAGGAGATGATTTATCGAGGCCCACATGTAGCATACATGGAGTTTCGAGAGTTGGATTGATAGTGAAACCCACATATCCCCTATTCTTCACCCTGCTTCACCATCATCATTAGCATCAGAGAAGCATCCACCACACTAAATTGATCCACAAAGGGTGACAAGTCTTGCTTCATGAGATAACTAGTCATGTTTCATGGTAAGTATTGTTTTAATACTTGGGGAATTTAGATAAGTTTCAAATGTTTCTTTCTGATTATGAGATGTTTTCTTGGAAGTTATTATTTTTACTATTATTCATCTTGGCGGTTATCTTGGGGTTCCTAGTAAGTTTGTCATCCCTTAGAAAAGGGGTTCTACTAGGGGTCCTTGTTGATGGGTCATCGTTTCATTCCTAGCCATATTTTATCACTTTTCATCTTCATTCCTCTATGTATCCTCACCTTTTTGATTTTAGGGTTATATGTACCCCAAAAGGGGATTATACCTCATTCTCTTCTATGAAGAAGGGGATAAATGCCCATAGGTTTTTGTAGCCAACATTAACAAATAAATAAAAGAAAAAAACATCCACGATCAAAATGTAGTGGTAGGGATAAAAGGGACACAAAAATCCATAATCCAATAACTTGAGCTCTACCTTTCTAGGCACTCACCCCAATTCTTGAGTGCGAATGAATGCCTCACCTATTTGAAAAGAACGTAAAAGTGTCCCATGTGAAAGGAAATGCATTTAATGCAAAAAAATCAAGAAACCTTGTAAATTGGACTTATAAATCATCTAAAGAAAATATAAAAAAGGACAATTATGGGGCTGGAAAAATGTTTCAACCCAAATTAAAGGTAACTCAAGGATGCAACACACCCTCTACAAAGGCACCCATGGAAATGAGACCATATGATACCCTTGGATGCCAATGACCCCATGCCCAAAAGTTTCTCCCTCATCCACCTCACATTGATCACATGGCCTAGATAGGGTTCACCTGGGAAACACTTCTCTACTTGGAGAATTGGCTTACCCAATAGGGCCTTTTTGTGATTGTTGGGCCTCAGAAATGTCACATTTTCATCTTATTTTCCTTTCCCTATTCCTCCCATTTATCCATATTCCATTAATCCATTATACCGTTTTCATAAATACATTTGGTTTTCACCTTATTATTTTCCACTTGATTCACTTTAGTATTAAAAGGGAATTTATGATTAAATATTAGAAAATCAACATGTTTTCATATATATATATATATATATATATATATATATATAATCTGTGAGCCTTGTAAAGTGTAGGAATATGTGAAGGATTAATTCAAAATACTTCTCGAATATCTCCTCCACCATTTCAAGGAGATAATTATTCAAGCCTATTCCAAGGAGAAGATCATGGACATTTGGATAGCATATCTTAACCAATGATTAAGAGAGATATGTGTGAGGATTTAAAGGGATCATATTTTGTAATAATGGGAAATTGGTTGAGAGAATAGTGGATCTATAATTATGATATGCTTATCTTCTTTTCAAAGATCTCATGTATAAAAGAGAGTGCTCTCTCTTCATGAGGGGGGGGATTTGTTATGATGTAGATTGGATTCATGAAAAAACTCTTTTTGAAAACCTACTTGTTGAAGATTAATGCAAGTTTGAATTCAATGATCTTGTGTGTCTTTTAGAATTTAGCATCTGCTGATCTAAAATATTCCATGTTGGCATCGACAAGGGCCACCGATCCAACTTGGTAAGCTCATTGTAAATTATTAGTGTATATTTTCATTTCATGTACCTGTTATTTTGATTTCATGTTATTTTGTTTTGATTTCACTATTAGAACTTGTTTCAAAGTGTGGCAGTGTAGAAACAGTTGGATCTCCATATTTCACCATAAATGAGCCTTAATGGATTATCCCACTACACTTATATTTCTTTTCCATAATTTATTAGGTTACACCTTGCTAACACATGCACAATCAAGACCTCCATCTCTCAACCTACATGCGCCTATAATGGAGTGTTGTGAATGCACAAAGTGTTAATTTATGTTAGTTTAGTTGCTCCAAAAGATAGAATCAAAGTTCATATTTTCCTCTCATGAGCCATCAATGAACAGGTCCATCACTTGAGCAAGATCTTTAGATCATATGCTTGTTTAGTTTTTCTTTCTGAATTTTGAAACGTGTGGAGAGTGTTATCTTTGAAGTGTGAAAACATAGTGTTGAGTTTCAAATGTATATTCTTTATGATATAATCATCAGACATAGATAAAAATCCATTTGTCGGCACATATACTGCATAAACTCTACTGATTATGAATCTCGGTTGATAATTTATGTTTGGTAATATATTATGCATATAATTGCACCAACATTTTGGCACCGTTGTTGGGGAGTTGTAAACGGTAATAGGTAGCATTTGAATTAGATTTCTTTAATTATTTTGGATTGGTTTTATGGAAAACCTAAGGGCGGAGAGAAGATGGTAATACATGAGGGAAGAGCCCACACATCCACTTTAGTGGGGTTACTCAACATTTTATGCACAAGTGTGTTTCTCCGTATTTTATGAAAAAGTGTGTTTTTATTTATGAAAATTTAGTTTTTTATTATGATGAGATAACTTGAGTGAACCGATAACCTGGTTACAACAAGGTCCCAGTAATGCAAGGAGTTCAAGTTTGGTGTGTTTTATTTTTACAAATGGTTTTAATTTCTTAGTTTTAAAATTCAAATCTTTGATGATAAATCATTTTTGGGGTGTTGTAAGAATATCCTTTTTTTAATATGGTTTAACTATGAGTATAAGCTTGGAAGAGCTCACTCAGATCCATGCAAAGGTCGGGATCTCCTCTTCTAAAAAAGATGATATCTTGACAGCATTAGAGGGCTTAATTACTCCTCTAGCAATGAACGAGGAATCAACATTTGAGGGATCCTACACATTTAATGAAGAACAATTATGCGAGCAGGAGGTTGATGCAGGAGCATCGCCCACGTCAAGCGAGCCAGCGTGAAACAAGGAGACAGCTGGACAAGCTAGCACATATTTCTTTTTGAATTTCACCTTGATATTGTTGCGCAAGTCTTTAATGAAGACATTTATGAAAATGCACTTTGTATATTGTAATGGACTTTGAGCGGATAAGCTCTCGTCCTTAGGTAGATGAGGTATTTAATAGATTTAATGTAGGTAGGTAGGATTTTATTCCAGAATAGACAGTTTAGAGTTCGAGAGGGAAAACGGATATAGACACCCTCTTTTGTACATTGTAACAGTTAGTCATCATTCAGAAGCATTCAGGAGAAGAGAAAGAGCATGTAGAGAAGTGTATGAAGAATACCCCATGTACAAACATTGAATTAATAGAAGAAAGCTTTGATTCAATTCCATGGTTGTGTTATTCTTTGTGTATTGTTGAATGTTTGCTTCTTGTCATACATTTGCTTTTATATGCTGTGTATGCGATTTCATGGTTGAATTGAAGTCTGTGAGACCAAGGAGTTAGTTTCAATTGTTTCCCTATCTCGAACTAGAGAATTCCTTCAAGGAGTGCAGTTGAATCATCCGCAAGGAGTGCGTTGATAGAAGGGTTCAGATAGAGGTAACTTTTGTTCTAAGTTCTCAGAAGTGCAGATTTGGCACCAGAGCCGTGCAAGGCGTGCGCAGGCTAGAAGAAGTCTCAGAGTTGCGATTCTGAGCAAAGGAAGTGAATGACTACTGCTGCAGATGTGAGCAGAGTCAAGAAGACTTCAACACTTAGTCATGTTTGAAGATTCATTGCAAGGAGTGTGTGCAGGGAGTTTCCGGAAGGGACTCAAAAACTATGAGAAAAGCTCAGAAGGAATAGGCCTTCAAAGTTGTTGAAGGGCAGTGGAGAGAAGTTACGTGAGCAGGGTGAACAGACGAGTCGCAGGGTGACGAACAAGTCTCGTGGAGAGACACTTCTTGTTCGTGGATTTCCCCAAGGAGAGGAGTGGACGGTCTATATTCTCCATGGAGGACAGTGAGTTTCAGGGAGTCGTTGGATCTCTCAGAGTTGCAGGGAGTCTATAGTGCAAGAATGGAAGGAGGTTCAAAGCTCGGGAGAGCAGGAGCCGTCGATCGGGATTACGAGGAGCATTGATTCTACTCGTGGATCGGAATATCGGGAGTTCGTGAGGTAAGAATCCAACTTTACGCAATGGAAGTTGCGAGATTGCGACGTGCGACGTTCCGACAGCCACACAAGTAGTGTGGGTCACAGGTGATAGTGGAAGACAGGTGGCGTAGACTATCGGAGGTTTGGCATCTCGGGTATCGGGAGTCGACAGGGAAGTTAGTTGGACTCGCGAGTAGCGAAATCGCGAGGTAACAATATTTCAGGTATCGGTGCCTCGGACCTTGGGAGTCGAGGTTGGAGTCAATTGATCTCACAAGTAGCGAAGTCACGAGGAAGCGCGATTGTGATTTCGGCATCTTGACGCATCGTGTATAGGAGGTTGAAAACTTGAGAGTTGGTTTCCGCGAGTGGCGAGACTGCGATAAGGGCAGAAGTCCCGACAAGTGGGAGAAGGTCAGCACTAACTGACACATTAGGTCTCGGGGATTCGAGAGCCTAGTCTATCGATAGTGAATTCACGAAGCTGCGAGTTCCGATTTTCCTGACAAGTGAACAAAGTGAAAGTAGCGTGAAGGAACTGTGGGTGCAGATCTTCCGATAGGGAGATAGAAGAGCATTGACGCTCTTCGGGCCGAGAGAAGAAGAAGGTCCTGGAGGAGGCGAATGTGCTCCGAGAAGAGTGTGCTTGCTATCAAGTGGTATCAGAGCGAGTCTATGTTTGTATACTTCAGACAGAGGGAGAAAGAGGAAGAAATCAGAGCGAGAAATTCTTTTCTTTCCATAGCAGAGGAAAGAATAATTCACCATGCCGCCCAAAAGAGAAAGGCAATCTCCTAATCCAGAGGACAAGGATGTGCGAAGAAGAGGTAGGCCGGCAGGGAACCCAGGGATGGAGAGGCAGATACGTGATCTTCGAGCGAGGCTGGAAGAGATGGAGACAACTCAAAGACCCGGAGTTGGTGCAGGGGATCTTAGTGATTCCAAAGTTGAAGAGGAAGTTGGACATGAAGGAGAAGTTGCAGCTGAAGATGCAGCCAATGAGAGGTTAATTAAGGCTATCGCTCGGATGAGTTCAAAGACCAAAATGGATATTCCAACTTATGAAGGAAGTCTGGATGCAGAAGAGCTGTTGGATTGGATTAGAGCTCTTGACACCTACTTCGATTACGAAGACATCGAAGAGGACAAAAAGGTAAGACATGCTGTCACGAAATTGAAAGGACATGCAACATTATGGTGGGACGAGCTTCAGGCAGATAGATGTTCCAAAGGCAAGCAACAAATGAAAATTTGGGATCGAATGATTACAAAGATGAAGGAAAAGTTCATCCCAAGGGACTATCAGATCACACTATTCAGGAGGATGCAGAACCTAAGACAGAAGTTGATGACGGTGAAGAAGTACACCGAAGAATTTTACAAGCTCAATATCAGAGCAGGTCATCGGGAGAGCGATGATGAAAAAGTAGCCAGGTATATGAACGGCTTAAGATACGATATCCAGGACGAGATGAGTATGAAAACCATCAGAATGGTAGAGGATGCATATCAGATGGCTTTGAAAGCTGAGGAAAAGTTGATCCGTAAGATAACACAGCGAGGCCGAGGTAAGAGCCAGTCAAGAGGTAAATCAGTTGCCCAAGACAGGTTCCAGAAATCTAAGGATGACTGGAAGAGGCCTCAGGGTAAAGTTGAAAGAGGTGGAACCTCACAGCAAGGACCACATGCCGAGCAGAGAAGGCATCAAAATGATCAGTGAGGAGATTATGATAATGCAAACACTTTTCCTCATACTAGAGGTCGAGGTAGAGGAAGAGGTGGAATCATCACATGATATACGTGTGGAAAGAGTGGACACAAGGCAGTTGATTGTCTAGACAGAAAGAAGGATAGAGGAGAAGTTCACATCGCAGAAGCGCAAAGGCAAGACGCGGATACAGAAGACACAGAAGACGGAAGGTCATTGATGATGCATAAAGTTCTCTTAACACCCGAGGAGGAGGTGGAGGACGCAGCTCAGAGAAGCAGACTATTCAGAACTGCATGTAAAACCAAAGACAGGAAATGCAAAGTGATCGTGGATAGTGGAAGCACAGACAATCTCGTTTCAACCGAGATGGTGGAGAAATTAGATTTGGAGACGAATGATCACCCGAGTCCATATAAAGTCTCATGGATACAGAAGGGACATCAGGTGAGTGTCACTAAATAGTGCTTAGTTGACATTAAAATAGGGGGATATAATGACAAAATTTTGTGTGATGTCATTCCTATGGATGTTTTCCATTTACTGCGGGGAAGATCATGGAAGTATGATAGAAATGTCATTCATGATGGTAAGATGAATACATATACCCTGGAGAAGAATGGGAGAACACACATGTTACTTCCGATAAAAGATAAGGAGGTAAAGATGGAAGTGAACAATAGGGTACTCCTCATGAGTGGGAAGGAGATTCTTACAGAAGTTAAGAAGAAGGAAGATCCACAATTCTTTGTGGTCAGAAAACCCAAAATCATTTTAACCAGCACAAGAGTGGATGATTTGCCAGAAGAAATTCAGGAACTACTTGAAGAGTTCGCTGATATAGTGGTGGACGAATTACCTCATTCGTTGCCGCCAATGAGGAGCATAAGTCACCACATAGACCTTGTACCAGGAGCTAGTTTTCCAAACAAAGCTGCGTACAGGTTGATGCCTCAGGAGAACGAAGAGGTTAAGAAGCAGGTACAAGAACTGCTAGATAAAGGACTGGTCGGGGAAAGTTTGAGTCCATGTGTCGTTCCAACGGTACTCAGCCCAAAGGAAGATGGAGGCTAGAGAATGTGTACAGATTCCAGAGCCATTAACAAGATCACCATCAGGTATAGGTTCCCATTGCCAAGAATGGATGACTTGATGGACTGTTTAAGTGGAGCCAATTTTTTTTCAAAAGTCGATTTGAAAAGTGGATACCATCAAATTCGCATGAGGGAAGGCGATGAGTGGAAGACAACCTTCAAAACCAATAAAGGGTTGTACAAATGGCTAGTCATGCCGTTTGGCTTGACGAATGTGCCAAGTACATTCATGAGGCTAATGAATGAAGTGCTGAAGGAATTCATAGGTAAGTTTGTCATTGTTTATCTAGATGACATATTGATTTTCAGCAAAACGAGGGAAGAACATCTGAAGCATTTAGCTGCAGTAATGAAGAAGCTACAACAAGAGAAGCTGTTGATCAATGTGAGGAAGTCTTCATTTATGAAGAAAGAACTCATTTACTTGGGATTTGTCATATCGGAAAATGAATTGAAAATGGATCCAAGTAAAGTGGAGGTAATTAAAAGTTGGTCGTCACCAAGAAATGTTTTTGAGGTGAGAAGTTTCCATGGACTGGCGAGTTTCTACAGGAAATTCATCCGAAATTTTAGCGGAATCAGCGCAACAATGATGGACACAGTCAGGAAAAGACATAAATCTTTTCATTGGACTGAAGAGCCAGAGAAGAGCTTCAATATGTTGAAGCGTAAGATCACAGAGAAACCGGTGTTGGTGTTGCCAGATTTCCGAAGGACATTCCAGGTGAAATGTGATGCGAGTGGCTTTTCCATAGGAGCAGTCTTGAGTCAGGAGGACAGATCGATTTCTTACTTCAGCGAGAAGCTGAATGAGGCAAAGGAAAAATACTCCACATATGATAAAGAATTTTATGCCATCATACAGGCATTGAAAAAATGGAGACACTATTTGATTCCAAGGGAATTCATTTTATATAGTGATAATCATGCATTGCAGTATGTAACTCAGCAGGAGAAATTAAATCAGAGGCATGTTAAATGGGTAGAATACATGCATAATTTTACATTTGTTATCAAACATATTTCAGGTACTGCTAACAAAGTGGTTGATGCTTTGAGCAGGAGATGTTTGCTGTTGTAGGAGTTCAAAGTCAAGACTTTAGGCTTTGATGATCTCAGGGAGATGTACGCAGGTGATGCAGATTTTGCAGAGGCGTATGGAGCAGCGGAGAATCCAGTTCTCAGAGACAAAAGTCAGTGGATAGATTACATGATCCAAGATGGCTTTCTATTCAGAGGAAATCAGTTGTGTATTCCAAATTTCTCCATGAGGGAGAACTTGTTGAAAGAAAAGCACAGTGGAGGCTTAGCAGGGCACTTTGGCCACGACAAGACATTCGCAAAGCTGAGCGAATCATATTTTTGGCCAGGGATGCGGTCATAAGTTAAAAGGTTTGTTGACAGGTGCAGAATTTGCCAACATTCTAAGGGCCGAAAGCAGAATGCGGGATTCTATCAACCATTACCTGTACCCGACAGGTCGTGGGATGAAATCAGCATGGATTTCGTGTTGGGATTACCGAGGACGCGAAGAGGACATGATTCGATATTTTTGGTAGTTGACAGGTTTTCAAACATGGCACATTTTATTCTGTGTCGGAAAACCAGCGATGTGACACACATCGCGAATTTGTTTTTCAAAGAGGTTGTTAGACTTCATGGTTTACCCAGAAGCATTGTATCGGATAGGGATACCAAATTCATTGGACATTTCTGGAGGACACTCTGGAAGAAGATGGGAACTAACTTAATGTTCAGTTCTGCCTATCATCCATAGACAGATAGGCAGACAGAAGTGGTCAACAAAATCCTAGGGGACTTGCTGAGGAGTTTAGTGATGGAACACCACAGTAGCTGGGATAGCGTATTGCCACAGGTAGAATTCGCTTACAATGATTCGGTGAATCGAAGCACAGGGAAAAGTCTATTTGAGATAGTATACGACAGATAGCCGAAAGGTGTTTCGGAGCTGAGAGATTCAGAGCAAATAATGACTCAGAGTGCAAGCGCTAAATAATTCGCAGAGGCGATGGAGGATCTTCACAGCAGGGTGAAGCAACGATTGATAGAATCAAACCAAGAATATAAGCGCAGAGAGGATCAACATCAGAGACAACTTCAATTTGAGGTTGGCGATCTAGTTCTTGCACATCTGAGGAAGGAAAGGTTCCCAAAGGGAACGTACAACAAGCTGAAAATGAAGAAAATTGGGCCATGCAGAGTCCTAAAGAAATTGGGAGACAATGCTTACGAGATTGAATTGTCAAATGAGATCGGAATATCTCCGACATTGAATGTCTCAGACTTATATCCATATAAGGCTGAGGAAGCAGGAGCTGGGAATGATGAACAACCAGAAGTCCAGTGGCAGAAGCAAATGCCGACTGCAGAAAGGCCACAGATGGAACGTATACTTGACAAGAGAGTGAGCAAAAAGACCAGGCGGAAGCAATATTTTGAGTATATGGTCAAACGGAAGAACCATACAGTGGAGGATGCCAGTTGGGAGACAGAAGCAGTGATTCAGAAGCATGGACGGACCGTGCAGGAGCTCATGGACAGGAGCCCATGAAAATTTTCAAGCGAGGGAGTATGATGCAGGAGCATCGCCCACGTCAAGCGAGCCAACGCGAAAGAAGGAGACAGCTGGACATGCCAGCACAGATTTCTTTTTGAATTTCACCTTGATATTGTTGCCCAAGTATTTAATGAAGACATTTATGAAAACACACTTTGTATATTGTAATGGAATTTGAGCGGATAATCTCTCGTCCTTAGGTAGATGAGGCATTTAATAGATTTAATGCAGGTAGGTAGGATTTTATTCCAGAATAGACAGTTTAGAGTTCGAGAGGGAAAATGGATATAGACACCCTCCTTTGTACATTGTAACAGTTAGTCATCATTCAGAAGCATTCAGGAGAAGAGAAAGAGCATGCAGAGAAGTGTATGAAGAATACCCCATGTACAAACATTGAATTAATAGAAGAAAGCTTTGATTCAATTACATGGTTGTGTTATTCTTTGTGTATTGTTGATATTATGCTCATGAATGTTTGCTTCTTGTCATACATTTTCTTTTATATGCTATGTATGCGATTTCATGGTTGAATTGAAGTCTACGAGACCAAGGAGTTAGTTTCAATTGTTTCCCTATCTCGAACCAAAGAATTCCTGCAAGGAGTGCAGTTGAATCGTCCGCAAGGAGTGCGTTGACAGAAGGGTTCAGATAGAGGTAAATTTTGTTCTAAGTTCTCAGAAGTGCATATTTGGCACCGGAGCCGTGAAAGGCATGCACAGGCTAGAAGAAGTCTCAGAGTTGTGATTCTGAGAAAAGGAAGTGAAAGACTACTGCTGCAGCTGTGAGCAGAGTCAAGAAGACTTCAACACTTAGTCGTGTTTGAAGATTCGCCACAAGGAGTGCGTGCAGGGAGTTTCTGGAAGGGACTCGAAAACTGTGAGAAAAGCTCAGAAGGAATAGGCCTTCAAAGTTGTTGAAGGGCAGCGGAGAGAAGTTACGTGAGCAGGGTGAACAGACGAGTCACAGGGTGACGAACAAGTCTCGTGGAGATACACTTCTTGTTCGTGGATTTCCGCAAGGAGAGGAGTGGACGGTCGGTATTCTCCGTGGAGGACAGTGAGTTTCAGGGAGTCGTTGGATCTCTCGGAGTTGTAGGGAGTCTACAGTGCAGGAGTGGAAGAAGGTTCAAAGCTCGGGAGAGCAGGAGCCGTCGATCGGGATTACGAGGAGCATTGATTCTACTCGTGGATCGACATATCGGGAGTTCATGAGGTAAGACTCCAACTTTACGCAACGGAAGTCGCGAGAGTGCGAGGTGCGACATTCCGACAACCACGTAAGCAGTGTGGGTCACAGGTGATAGTGGAAGAAAGGTGTCGTAGACTATCGGAGGTTCAGCGTCTCGGGTATCGGGAGTCGACAGGGAGGTTAGTTGGACTCGCGAGTAGGGAAATCGCGAGGTAACGATATTTCGGGTATCGGCGCCTCGGACCTCGGGAGTCGAGGTTGGATTCAATTGATCTAGTGAGTAGCGAAGTCATGAGGAAGTGCGAAAACGATTTCGGCATCTCGGCGCATCGTGTATAGGAGGTTGAAAACTTGAGAGTTGGTTTCCGTGAGTGGCGAGACTGCAATAAGGGAAGAAGTCCCGACAAGTGGGAGAAGGTCAGCACTGACTGACACATCGAGTCTCGGGGATTCCAGAGCCCAGTCTATCGATAGTGAATTCGCCAAGCCGCGAGTTCTGATTTTCCCGACAAGTGAACAAAGGGAAAGTAGCGTGAAGGAACTGTGGGTGCAGATCTTCTGATAGGGAGATAGAAGAGCATTGACGCTCTTCGGGACGAGAGAAGAAGAAGGTCCTGGAGGAGGCGAACGTGCTCCGAGAAGAGTGCGCTTGCTATTAGAGGTCGAGGAGGACAACGAGGAGTTGTAGCATGATCTGAAGGAGGGAAATCGCGCCTACAAAATCCTTATTGAATGATGGTTTCAAGCGAGTACGAGGTTAGATCCATTTAGTTTTTCTTTTTATTTTCTTTCACTTAGAATAAGTATGCTCTCCTCTGCGCTTCGTGAGATCCCGAGGATCATAAAGTAGGATATCCTTAACTTTTTTAGGAATGAATAAATTGATGTTTTGAAAACATGCCTAATCGATTTCATCCTTAATTTGAAAATCATTTATCTCCATTTTCTAAAAAAAAATCAATTTGTTTTACATTTTTCAGTTTCATTTTTTAGAAACAAATATAAAAATAATGAAAATAAAATTATTAAAAAAATTAACTTAAAAAATGTTTCTCGTCCATCCTGGACTTGCAAGTAAGAACAATAAAGCATTAGATGAGTAAAACAAAACTGGTTTGCAAATTTAGGCAGATGAATTCTTTGAGCTTTTACAGACTGAAACAGTGGTTGAAGCTATATCCCGGTTGCAATCGGTTGAGCTGAGTCTTCTCGTTTTTAACATTCGGACTGGTCCATTTCTAGTTTTGAGTAGCAGTACTGCCCTCTACATCCTATTGCCACCTGGAAATTAAACCTGCAATAAAACAAGAGCAATAAAATGACAATACCATGAGTTCCAATGATGTGGTAGAAATTGTTTTGTTGAACATGGAGGCTAGAAAATTAAGAACATAATATCAGAGCTGGGTGAAATCCGTATCCCAGATTCTCAAGCCCCACCTTTTCAAATTCGATTTCATTCCTTGAAAAATTTCTAGTCCAGCTCATAAAACTGCTTCTTCGTTGCTTCCTCTCAATGGAACCTTATCACAGAAGTGTGTTATGTGATAATATTTCCTCGGAGAATAAGGGATAGGTAACCAAGGTTGTTGACTGCCGGGTTTTGATGAAATTTTTCCAAAACAAGAATGCCAATGTATTGGACTCTAATTTTGTAATATCTAACAATATACATGCCGAATATTCTGGCACCCGTCGCTCCCCTATTAGGTTTATTGTTAGATCTCAATACACGGATTTGAAAACCATTTTCTGATATTTTTGATAATTGTTTTATTTGTGGTGTCATGGCACGATATTTGATTTCCAGTGCCTTTACACAAGCCATCCATAAAGGAGGGAACCGATAGAAAAATAATAATATATGTGCTTCGCCCCAACCATCGGTCGAGTTCATGCGAGTAAACACATATCCCTCTACATTTTTGATGATTGATTGTTAGATTTATCCCACACTTCTTTTCTTCTTGGGAATGAATCAATGATCCAACAAGAAATATGGAAGGTTTATAATTAATTTCTTGTTTTGATTACGACGTATGTTGAATACCAATTCAAGATTTTGAATCTTGTGTTCCACCAACAACAATATTTTTTTTTTTTGTGTTTCTATTGCGTCCACTCTGGCATCTGTGTTGCAAGAATCCAAGTAAGCAACACGTATCCAAACTAGCTCTGAACTTGTTAGAATAGATAGAGAAAGGGATATAACGTCGTGTTACTCTTTCTCTCGTTACTATTCCATTATCAGGGTCAACCATAACTGCACTTTATAGAATGATCAGTTGGGTTGGTCCTACCATTTGATATTATTGGATGAGTGATCACCGTGGGAACAAGAATTGACTCAAAAATACTGTATTGGGGCAGACCTTTGAACAAAATTGGCATCTACAAAGAAGGAAATTGAATATGGAGTATGGAGAAAAAGAAGAGATCGATAAGGCCGATTTATCACTCTTCGGGTGAAAGCGTGGGGCTACAACACATGAAAATGACCATTTAATTTGGTTTTTGAGCATCAATGGTTGATTCCCCCAAGGATTAAAGTTATGTTACAATGTGCCAAACTGGTCATTTGATTGGGTTATGTCTCAAACTCTTAAGCCTATCACTTACCTGTTGCTTATCACTTACTAGAAACGCAAAATTGATGTAGAAAAGATGATGTATGAGAATTGAGTGGCGAGGAGTTTATGAGCAATAATGACCGTGATTATGAAACAGGAAGTGGCATTAAATTATATGCGCAATGGTAAACATAATTCCTGGGAAAGTGTGAATGAATGGGGGTTTAATTTGTCTTTTCTTCAGTCTCTTTCAGATGTGGATACTGATACAACATCAAAATGGGAACGGTTTAGAGACTGACATTTAGATATTAGTTCGAGATTCTTTTTTTTATCTCCGACCTTCCTTTATTTGGATGACCTTGAATTCCTTACCATTCCAATAAGTTTTAGGCTATCCCATCTCCATATACTTACTATATGATCCTCGCTGTTTCATTTTTTGGATGATCGGAGAGAAAGACAAATAGACTTAAGGTTGATTCCAGGCTTACTGGTGTCGGTTGTTTTTGCTTTACCTTTCAACCACTATTGTTGGTGTTGATTCTGACTAAAGACCAAAGAATGAAAAATTGTTTTAGTGCGCTAAGTTGATAACTTGTCCTCACCATTTTGCATGAACAACTCGCTCACTATAGGATCAAAGAGCAATTCTTCCTGCCTCTTATTGCTTCGTGTAAATACCCATCTAGAGAGAGAAATGAATTGGTGTGTGCCTCCTCACTATTTTTCATGAATATTTACCTAAATAAGCGAACCATAAACTGTTAATTGTTGAATCATCTTGCATTTATACAAGTCGTGTTTGATTTTGTTCATCTTTTTGCCCATATTTTTCAATCACATGCACTTGAGCTGAACGTCAAAATACTATTTCTGGGGCTCCACGGCAATGATTAGACCAACTTTTGGAAAATACAACAGACCGCAAAATGGACCATTGATTTATATATTTACAGTAGACACCGCAGAAGCCAAAAGGCACATAGATTCAACTACTACAATATTGGATGTGCAGGGTGTGGGCATGGAGAATTTTAGCAAGGCGATCACATTTAAAATAGGTGGCTGCCATTTTTTCCATAATTTGGTGCATGTTGAGAAACTAACGTTTGAATGTGCACAAAGTTTTTGAAATGCCTACTGATATTTTTAAAAGAGTCCATACTACTGGATCTGAAGATTCAAATCATTAATTGAAATTGATAAACAATTTTTTCTCATGAGCACCAGAATATAGCAAACCACGAACTCATAGAACAGAATGGAGTTTCTGATATGCTTTGAACTAATTTGGAATGCAAATCTGCCGGTGAAGATTTTGATTTTGTGAATTTTTTTTATATAATAAAGATTTGTTTGCCATTTTTATTTTAAGCATAGTTTTTTATTAATAGAAATAAATAAAACAACATAGTCTCTTTTCATTTTTTTTTTGGTGTGTAATATAAACGATGAAATACAAAACAATAAAAATCATTTCATGTATTTTGTTTTTAAATAATAAACAAGAATTAAAATAATAATAAATTAAAACTAAAAATATAAAAATATAAAAACACACATAAAAAGACACGAAAATGATTCTCTGATTCCTGAAAACAACCTCAAAACATGTTTTTATGCTTAAGACGGATCTCTTTTTTTAAATCACTTTACATCGCGATCAACGACAACATGTACAAAAACGCATTTTATTTTTTTCATTTGTTGCATTGGTACTTCTTTTTGTATGCTATGTTTTTTGAACTTCTCACAAGTTTTCATGCAGGAATTTGTACTAAGTTTTTTTCAAGTTTTGGACACACTGGTGTTTCATCTTGAAGTGATTTTTAGAAATCACCAATATTTTCATGAAAAACATGTTTTAAGGAACTTCTTTTCACCATACACATCATGACGTTTGTTGTTACACCAAACCCATATCATAAACACCATTTTGCGTCATGAATTCTTTCCTTGAATTTCTCCTTCAAAGCATATTAGTCATCCCTGTGTTGAAGCCCATATTCCATTTCCTTATTCATCATGACTTCACACAGGCCTATCTTTCTGAGTTGCATATATTTCTTTATCTTTTTTAGTTCATCTTTTTCCTTACGAATAAAACCATTCAGTTCCTTTCCATGACTACATTGCATTGTTTTCCTCACCATACAAACCTGTTGCTACTGAGATCCTTTCTTATTGTCCTACCAATCTTTCTGTAAAATCTCAAGTTGACCGATGTGGGATTCATTAAGGCCCACCTTTCAACAAGTATTTCCCCATCGACCTCAACACCTTATCTAGGATATAGACTAGAGTTCCTTTCGAGTACCTGGAGGCTTGCATGCCTTAATGGAAAGTGTTCTCACTGAAAATCATGGGAATACATCACTATCCCTTGATTGTCAGATATTACAAGTGGATCGACATTGGAAAATCTATTCGCACTTCGCAAGATGTACTCGGGTACCTTGGCACTCATTGAAATCAATGGTGAGTTTGCCTCGCATTGGTTAATGACATTCATCAATGGTCGGTAATCCAATGAATTCTCTTCATGCTCGACATCGACACATTCATTCACATGACTAGATTTGTACCATCGAGGTTGTATCAGGTGAAGACTATGCACTTTTTCATGACTCCCTTAGCAGTTACAATAGCATGACTTCAACTATATGAGAGTAATACAGTTCTACCTTCATACTTCCTATTTTCCATGATTCATCAACAACAATTCAGATTCCTCCACTTCACATTCTCTGATCCAACAGTTTCAGCTACAACATTCGCAGTTACATTTTCATGATCCTACAACAATGACACCTTCCATGTTGCAACAGTCGCATTATCCATATTCCTATTGCATAGTTCACCCACCTTTTGGGTAAGTGGAGGTTTGTTATTTTCTATACTTTAATCATGTAATTTCTCAACTTCTAGGAATGAATAATTTGGAAAATTCCCTCACCAAGCTCCATTTCCTTTTCACATCTATGATCCATGCCAAGTTGCATGCAGACATGGAACACAATCAGTTGGGGGGGGGGGAGGACTTTATTCACTATCACCACTCCCTTTTTCCACTATCATCATTCCATTTTTCGTCTCATTTACCATTTACCAACACACACACACACACACACACACACACACACACACACACACACACACACANGGGGAGGACTTTATTCACTATCACCACTCCCTTTTTCCACTATCATCATTCCATTTTTCGTCTCATTTACCATTTACCAACACACACACACACACACACACACACACACACACACACACACATATATATATATATATATATTAACGATACTTTATTGCAGTTTGCATCATAAGCATTGATATACATATTAACATATATGAAAAAGGGATTTCTTATGCGCAATGATGTTTTCCTAAGCACATTGATAGCTTATATTTTCAAGTGGGTATATGGGTAAATTATTATTACAGCAAGAGAACAAATAATGAAATAAATGTTGTTAACACAAGAACCAACATTCTTTATATTCATGGTTGTCACAAAAGAACCAACCATAAGAAAATGTCAGTTGTTACTAATGTAAATCCCATCATGGAAACATTCATTATCATCAATCAAAGCCAAATTTCAGTTGCCAAAAATTGAGAAGACAAAGTTTTTATGCAAGGTTGCATGAGGACGTGCAACAAGTTCAGTTGGGGGGAAATGTTGGGCCTCAGAAATGTCACATTTGCATCTTATTTTCCTTTCACTATTCCTCTCATTTATCCATATTCCATTATTCCATTATACCGTTTTCATAAATACATTTGGGTTTCACCTTATTATTTTCCACTTTATTCATTTTAGTATTAAAAGGGAATTTATGATTAAATATTAGAAAATCAACATGTTTTCATACATATCTCAAAAATGTGTGAGCTTTGTAAAGTGTAGGAATATGTGAAGGATTAATTCAATAGAATTCTCGAATATCTCCTCCACCATTTCAAGGAGATAATTATTCAAGCCTATTCCAAGGAGAATATCATGGAGATTTGGATATCATATCTTAACCAAGGATTAGGAGAGATATCTCTGAGGATTTAAAGGGATCATATTTTGTAATAATGGGAAATTGGTTGAGAGAATAGTGGATCTGTAATTATGAGATGCTTATATTCTTTTCAAGGCTCTGATGTACAAAAGAGAGTGCTCTCTCTGCATGCGGGGGGGGGGAGTTGTTATGATGTAGATTGGATTCATCAAAATACTTTTTTTGTAAACCTACTTGTTGAAGATTAATGTAAGTTTGAATTCAATGATCTTGTGTGTCTTTTCGAAGTTAGCATCTGCTGATCTAAAAGATTCCATGTTGGCATTGACAAGGGCCACCGATCCATCTTGGTAAGCTCATTGTAAATTATTAGTGTAGATTTTCATGTCATGTACTTGTTATTTTGCTTTCATGTTATTTTGTTTTGATTTCACTATTAGAATTTGTTGCAAAGTTTGGTAGTGCAGGAACATTTGGATCTCCATATTTCACCATACATGAGCCTTAATGGAGCATCCCACTACACTTATCTTTCTTTTCCAGAATTGATTAGGTTACACCTTGCTAACACATGCACAATCAAGACCTCCATCTCTCACCCTACATTCACCTATAATGGAGTGTTGTGAATGCGCAAAGTGTTAATTGTTGTTAGTTTAGTTGCTCCAGGAGATAGAATTAAAGTTCATATTTTCCTTTCATGAGCCATCAATGAATAGGTCCATCACTTGAACAAGAGATTTAGATCATATGCTTGTTTGGTTTTGCTTTCTAAATTTTGAAACATGTAGACAGTGTTATCTTTGAAGTGTGAAAATAGAGTGTTGAGTTTCAAATGTCTCTTCTTTATCCTATACTCATCAGACATAGATAAACTACCTGTTGTCGGCACATATAGTGCATCAAATCTACTGATTACGAATCTCGGTTGATAATTTATGTTGGGTAATATATTATTCATATAATTGCACCAACAATGTGTTGATGGGACCTGAATCCCATGGCTCAAAAATAGGAACCAAATTCACCATTGAGGCCCAATTAGACTCTATAGCATTTGGAGTGGAATTGTTCTCCAGATCTTGCGATCTGGCCAGACTATCGATGGGCTTTGTATTTTCTGGTGAAGTTTCTTCCTTCAGCTAGGACAGTTTTTTTTGTGTATTTCTCTTGGGTGGGATCAGTATGAGAGATGCAAGCTAGTATAAACCAACTTGACAAATAACATGATAGAATTTTTAACTGGTGGGAAGAGGTCGAGCTTGGGATAACCTGTTGCTCAAACATGCAGACAATGATTCTATGCCATAGGGCCTAGTACTAATACATTAACCAAATGAGCATCCAACTATTGTCTGAGAAAACTAATTAACAGAAGAAAACACATATGTAATTGAGATCATGGTAAGAAAAATAATTCATATACCATAACAATCATCACATAAAAACACAACGATTTATTTTCATGATTAAAGCAAAGAACATCAAGACATTGCACCAGATAACTTGACAACATAATTAATTGCTCTTACTCATTTACTGCATCATTCATGGAATAGGAAAGGAAGTAATTCTTCTCCAACTCCAATCACATACATCTGATGAAAATAGTTTGTCTTTGGTCCAGAAGGATTTCTCAATTCACAGCAGTCTCAAAATAATTATCAACAACCAAAAAGGAAGAGTTCTTACAACAACCATCGACCCTCGACTAATCAGTCGATGTCTCTATTTATAATCTAAAATTCAACCGAAATTAACAGCTAAATATAGTTCGGACCAAACAAAAATCACCACGTGGCATGGTCATCCAATAGTTTCTTTCAACAGTCCACCTGAGATGCCTCTTGAAAAGGGTGGCTTCTTTCATATTCAGACTAGCTAATAAATAGATCTTCACAAGTTTGAGCCCATGGGAACTTGTGTTGTTCCATAGGGGTAGCATATACTCCTATGATATCAACTGCATGCGTTCAAAACTTCATCAAACTATCTTTTATTAGTTACAAAATAGTTTGAGCTTTGATCGGGTATTTCACGAACAATTGTACTCGTCTTAGCTTCATATCGGCTATCTTTGAAAATCTTTCAGCCCGCAGCAAGTCTAGCTCGGTGGGTGTCTTGAGTCGATAACTGACCGGGGATGCCGTACTCGGAGAGCCCAAAAATATTTATTGTGTCGATGATTCAACTTCGGTGTTCTCTTTGAATCCTTCGGCAAAATCATAGGATGAAATTTGTTCGGTAATCAGGGAGGTTTCTTTCCTACAATTAAGACGACGGAGTTTATCGATTTCAAAGCAATTTTTGATAAGACGTAAATAAATTGAAAAGACTAATGTGTACCTGTGTAGCCCACTAGTTTTAGCCATTTAATACTTACTTGATCTCAGTTGCTCCTTCAAATGACTTGTGATGACCTGGAAAAACTCATTGCTCCTTTGGTTAAATGGATTTACGTCAACGCATCATGGGGTGGAAAATCAAGTATAACATTATGAACGTTTTTAAATAGTCATATTAATTATTCGACCTTTGGTGCCCAAAAGAGACGTCAAAGGCGAGCGTGCGCGTGTATACTTCCCAAAGGGTTGGACACCATAAAAGGAAATTCGTTAAATGCTTCCAGAATCTGTATTATCAAGCATGTAAAACATCATTAGTTGAATAACGGAGGTGTGGAGCAAGGTCAGGAGGATCATACCAGACGTTACCTGCAACTCTGTTTGGTTGCGTTTACATGCTCTGGATTTCATCCAATGAACAAATATGGTGCATCGAGTGTTTAATCACCATGTCGTGGGGCACGAGTGTCTTATTGGAACGCTCTATTTCTCTCCTCTATTTTTTCTATAAATTCGGGGAGTTCTGGGGAAAACTTACGCTCATGCTGAGCTTACATTCTTGTGAGTTATGGTATGGAAAATTTTTGTCTTGGTGAAGTCCTGTATAGATGTTCCCTGTCCTCTGCAGATGCCCGAGTTGTCACGTTGTTGCATAATGGGATCCCCTTTCAACAAATGGGCGGGGTTTGCGGTTAGCCGGAGTGCCAAGCCCAAGCCCCAGTGTGCTTGGGATTCTTTTAGGTCAACTTCCCATGTCTTTGAAAACCCAATAGGAGGTGCAGGTTTTGGTTCAGAGATGGTGTCGGCATCCTCAACAGAGATTGAAGCTAAAAAGGGTGTGTCTGAGGAAGGTATGCTTGTAAATGTGTCTTCTCAAGAGCCGAAACCACGGAGAAGAGGGAGGCATAGAAAGGATACGACCAAATGGGGGAAAAACTCACCTTTTGACTACGCTAAGTGCACGTCCTGATGTTGAGGAGTTTGTGGAACTTCCTCACTTGTCGAAGCCAGTTGGGATTATCGACAGACGAGATGAGAGATGAAAGGGAAGGGGAAAAGCACCGGGTCCTTGCATCAAGATTCCCATTCAACAGTTAGAGTGGGATAAACTTGCGATAGTCGAACTCTACCAAGAAAATAGAGAGTTATGACATCAGTCGACGGCAAAAGACCAGGAGATAGCATCGTTACAGGGTCGCGCAGGAAACACGGTTTGGCTTCAAAAACGGCTCCAGGAAGCCCAAGATACAATTGTGTAGGTGCGCGAGGTGTAGCATGCGGCGGCGGAAAGGAACACAATGCCAAGCGCCAGTAGTGGTCTGGGGAAAGGTTCATGTGAGGGAAAGACATAATGGGTGATCCTACACCTTACATTCTTTTGGATGTCATTCTAGACAAATTTTCCCTTTTTGTTATTTAGTTGTAAAGGTACTCTTGGGTTTACTACTACCGGGCCGGTTGGTCGCGACGTGGCTTAGTTGTATGTGATATAAACTTGGCAGGAGCCCTTAATATTAAATATCGCAAGTATTTTGAATGTATTAAGCTTTCTCGTAGGCAGTTAATCCATGTTTTCTTATCACAAGTTATTGGTTCGCACACATTATTAAATTTTGCAATCGTATTGTTGTACTGTGGTTTTGTTGATAAGTTTCTTTGTGTGAGATGTCTGATATCAATTGATTCTTACATGGCATTATCAACCCTAGGCCATTAAAAATAATTAATTATAAAAGGAATTTGTTGGTAGGGAAGTATCTTACTTGGGACTTTGCTTGTGTCAACGTATCGGGGATTGGTTGTTTACTCCTTACCTCTGCGCGGTGTTTACTATTACACTTTTCTGCCGAAGCCAAATGGATCAGTCTTCGACGAAATAATTCCTGAGGTTTTTCGTAGGAAAGAAATTCTTTTAACGACCAACATCGATAAACATCGGTACTCGACTACTTTAACTTCCCAAACGATTTTCACCACGATCGCATTTTGCCTATGCTGAATTTGTTAAGCGAGTCAGGGAAACTTCTGGGTCACTTATTCCTTGAGTAGTTGTTAAGTATTTTAGAGTTAAGATGATTCTTTGTTGTATGTTCAAGTGAACTTTTAATAAATTAAAACGTGAAACATATAAGATAAGCGAAGGATTAGTTTCAAGCCGAGGTGAAAACAGTCAATGGTAAAATATAGGGTGGTACCCAAAAGGAAATGGTCACAGAACTTTTAGGGTGAGTTGAGTACTCAACAAATGGCGATTTATTGGGTAGACGTAGAATCTTTGTTCCTCTTTCATTTCCCCTGAGGTATTACTGAACCTCAGAAGATATATCTTCAATACTTCTTTTATTCGTACTAACCAAAGTTATTATTTTGCCCTTTTATTTATTTATTTATTATCTATTTATTTTATTTTATTATTGGAAGTATTGTTTTAGGGATTGACCATTCACTGGGAGGGCATCAGGTTCCCCCATCATATTTTTCAATTGATAAGTACCTACCCCAATCTTCTCATCCCCTGGAAGGGGCCAAACCATAGGCTTTGAAACTTAGAGTGTTTTCCCTTAGGTTCGTTTTCTTTGTCCCACTTAAGAACTAAGTCTCCTACCTCGAAGGCCTTTTCTTTAGCCTTATGCTTATCAAACCATCGTTTCAATATTTGTTGGTGAGCAAGGAATTTTGACTTAGCCTTTTCTCTCTCTTCCTCCAACATGAGTAGCGTGTCAATTCTCTATTGCATGGCTGATGAGGGTTCTTCCTGGGAGTCTTGGGCCAATTGAAGAGATGGTAGATAAAGCTCGTTTGGGAGGATGGCTTCCTGTCCATAGACTAGAAAGTATGGGGGATTTCCTATGGCTTGTTGGGACGTGACCCTATCGGCCCATAGGGCATTATGAAGTTGATTATGCCAGTTTCTTTGGTTTTCTGTAACCGTCTTCTTTAGTATACTTACCAGGTTCTTATTGGTTGATTCTGCTACACCGTTTCCCTGAGGGTAATAATTTGCAGAGTACTTGATTATGATTCCTTTTTCTAGAGAAAACTCTATCAATAGGGTAGAAGAGAAATAAGCTACATTATCAAAGACTAGAATAGAGGGGACACCAAACCTTGTGATTAGTTGTTGTTCTATAAATACGATTTCTATTTTCTCATTTACGTGAGTCAGAGGAATGGCCTCTGCCCATTTTTTGAAATAGTCGGTGGTAGTAAGAATGTACTTGTGCAGTTTGGAAGAGCTAGGAGAAATTTCTCCTATGATATCCAACCCCCACTGCTCAAAAGGTCTAGAGATAGTCACAGGCCGAAGTGGGATTGTTTCCCTTTTCTCCTTGCCAAAACTTATTTGACAAGTCTTACAATTCCTAGCATAAGTAGGAGAATCTTTGAACAAAGTGGGCCAATAATAGCCAACTCTCAGAATTTTATGAGTAGTGGTGTTCCTTGCAAATTGTCCTCCGGTGGGACCATCATGGATTTCCATCAGCACCTTGTCGACATCTTCTCGTTCGAGACATCTGAATAATACCCCATCATAGTTGATCCAGAAGAGTACTGAATTTATAAGACGATACTGTGCATATTTCAATCTTAGGGCTCTCCTTTCCTTAGGGTTGAGGTTCTCGGGACAAGCCCCGTGATGCAATAGATAAGTCAAATCCTTGTACTAGGAGTCTTGTGTTGGGGAGATGTATGATACTTCGTTGCACCATAGTGCCATTTCGTTTTCCCACATGGAATATTCTTTGCTTGATCTTAGGCTTCGACTGCGAGCTGACACAGACCTTGTCCTTTTAATATCATGGCAGGTTTTATATCTAGATCAAATTCCTAGACTGCTTCCATCTAGTTCCCTCTCCTTTCCCCCATTTATTGTTGAGTAAATAGGGATCGGACCGCAGGGTGCGACACAATCACCTTAGTGTGATTTTTTAGAATGTAGGACCTGAAATGTTTTACTACCTTGTAGACTGCGTAGGCCTATTTATCTGTGGAGGGATAATTGAGCTTGGCTCCTTGAATATTAGTACTCATAAAGGACACTAGGGCTTCATTGTTGTGTTCATATTTTGGGTCAAAACCACGACGAGTGATTGGTCAGAGGCGAAAGTATACAAGTTAAAGTCCCTATTGAAATCGAGACTTCACAACACTGGGGTTCAGGAGATTGCGGCTTTGATATTGTTGAAAGAGTCTTTTCGTTCATCCTCCCACTTAAATTTAGAATCCTTGTGAATCATATTTTGCAAGGGTTTGATGATTTTGGCGAAGTCGGGAGTGAACTTCCTCACGAAATTTATTTGCTCGAAAAAGGACTGCATGGACTTCTTGTTATGGGGTAGCAGGAGTTGATCTATGGCCTTAATCCTTTTGTGTTCTATGTGAACCCCCACTTGAGATATAATATGACCTAACAAATTACCTTCCTTGACACCGAAGATAGATTTCTTAGGGTTCAATGATATACTGTATTTCCTGCATCTCTTGAAAATCTGAGTTAAGTGTTGGATGTGTTCTTCTCTATTCTTCGAATACACTGTTATGTCATCTAAATAAAGTACCACACACGTGTTGATAAGTCCCCAGAAATCCACATCCATGTCCCTTTGAAAGGTTTCTCTTGCGTTAATTAAGCCTAAAGGCATGCGCTTATAAGCGAAGGTTCCCCATTTGGTTCAGAAGGTAGTATTTAATCGGTCTTCCTCCAAAACCAACACTTGGTTGTATCCTGAGAAATTGTCTAGTAGGGAGAAAATATCTGAGCCTGACATGGTCTGTAGGATTTGTTCCATAAGAGGGAAGGGATAATTGTCCTTTTCTAAAGCTCTGTTGTGGTTCCGAAAATCTACACATAATCGGATTTCTCCTGACTTCTTCCTCACTAGAACAAGATTTGCTACCCAGGTGGAATGCCTAACTTGGAAAATTATCTTCGCATATAAAAGCTTCCTTAACTCTTGATACATGAGAGGTTCCAGGGATGGATGATACTTTTGGAGATTTTGTTGGAAAGGTTTCATTTCGGGTTTCAACGGGATAGTGTGTTGAATAATGCGGGTGTCATACGTTTTTAAATCCTTATAGGACAATGAAAAAACATCCTGGTATTGTCTGAACAATCTGAGGTAGGCCTTCCTCTCTTCCTTAGATAAAAATTTTCTGAGATTTACATTCTTTGGGTTCTCTGGAGTCCCAAGATTCACAGTTTCATGGAGGGCGCAAGAGCTACCAGTCTTCACATTTTTGGGTCCTTTAAAGCGATCCTTTAGATCAAACAGACTCTCTAGATTAGTTATCCCCTTTGGGATTGTGTGAGATTTCATCTTTTTAACATGTTGTCCTATTTGGGGATTAGTTTCAGTTGTCTGCTCTCGGAATTCTTCATCATCTATGACTAGGTCTTTGAAATTGTCTTGGTTGGTCAAGAAGTTTATGATTTTCTCGTCACCTTTAAAGACTTTCCAATTGGAAATATTGTTCGACACCGACAGTTTGTAGAGAATTTCTACCGTGAATCGAGAGGCTTCATAATCTTATAAAGGCGAGAGTCTAGAAGCAACTGTGGCTAGGGAGTTGGCAAGGATATTCGTTTCTCTAGGAGTTGTGGTTATATTGAAAGCCTCAAAGTGTTCTATTAGCCTATGCACCTCCTGCTGGAAGTTCTTAAGATGAGGTGAATTGCAATGTATAATATTTCTCACTTGTCTAAAAATAATATCAGAATCTCCGAAGACTTTTAATTCCTTGATACCCAAATCTATGGCTTTCTTTAACCCTTGTACTATAGATTCATACTCGATGGTATTGTTTTTACACGCAAATTCTAGTCTACAAGACAGGAAATGACGTTTACCCTTCTGATTGATGAGTATGAACCCGACTCCTGACCCTTCTTGTGCTTTAGATATATCAAAATAGAGGGTCCAAATTTGCGAATGATAATTTCTCCTTTCTCTCTCTTTTCTCGTGTTCTATTCTCCGACCTTTTCCTCCAGATGTCCTAGCGTAGGGTTTTGATAGAAGAGAGAATATTCTATCGGCATCAGGGATTCTTCTTGAAAGATCATTTTAGAGTTTTGAGTAAGCAGAACATTGGACAGGAGAGGATCAAAGTTGTCAAAGTGAGAATCAGAAGAATATTTTCCAATATGGGGAAGTTGGTAGAGGCTGGTTCATTCGAGGTTTCCAGATCAATGACTGTATGTTTCAGATATATTTCCCTATCGATTCTGATCATGTTCTTGTATCCCTTTAGTGGTAGACAAAGGTGTGCCCAGTCGGTACTGAAATATCCATTCATCTTTGTAGACCAATCTCGGCTCAACAATAGCCCATATGCCTCAGGGATATCCACCACAATGATGTCAATCACCTGCACGAAATTAGGATGTGTTGCTATCCTGATCATCACATCTTTGAGCGCTCCCATGACCTTGACCTGGGTTCTGTCTATTTGTATGACATGTTTATCACTTTTGAGAGGGACAACACCTAATTTATTACACATGGCCAAGGGCATGACATTAGAGGATGCCCCCAAATCAACCAGACAATTGTTGAGATTCTTGTTGAAGACTTCAAACGTCAAAAGGAAGGGTGGTACAAAAGGCCTTTCTTTCCTACCTTCCAAGTAGGTGTTTACGGTTGGATTTCTCACCATATCTATTGGGGGGAGAGTCTTGTTCTAACTATCGTCGTTGGTCGGGTTTCCTACCAAATTTAGAGCTTGCAATAGGAAGTCTTTCTGTTGAGGAATTATACATACATCCATAACTGATATATTAGCCTTTATCTTTTTCAAATCTTCGAATATGTTGTAATCCAGCTTGGAAAATTCATTGGTATGGATGCTTATAGTCTTTTCACTATGAGAGAAAGGTATTTTCAGGCGATCGGGAGTTAACTTACATTGCGGGGCCTGGGCGACGTCGACAATTTTTAAGATGGGTTGACCTTTACTATTCGTTTGTGCTATCAAAACTTCTGTGTGTTGTTCTTGAGACTCAAAAAGATCATTCGAAGATGCGATTACGTCGGGATCCCATATCAACATGCCTGTGTCTCGTGGTGGGTCAACTTCTTCCTGATCGAAAATATTAATGGTCGAACTGCTTGACTGTTCGGTGAGTGGGATTTCTCCAGAAAATGATTGGCCATTAAATTCATGTCGTGGGCCCATTGAGGGAATTCTCTTTCAGAATGGTTCTCCTCATGATAGGTGCAGAAAGAATCAGACGCAACATTCCCTAGGTCAATGTTTAGGTTGGCTGGGGGAGGCTCAACTGCTTTGAAAGGTTGGTTTCTTTTAAAGAAAGGATTATAGGGTCTTTGGCCTTGGTTTCCTTCCCCTGCGCTTATTTTCATGTCTATAATCTCATTTGATAGTGTCTTGACAATGCACTGCAGATCATCTATATCTCCATTACCTTTATCAGGAGCCCGTTCAGCCGGTTTCCTCGGCGGTCTAGTCAGAAGGAGCCCTCTCCTAGGAGGGGGTTGAATTTCTTTTCTTACTAGAGAGGCTTGGCCCTCTTTACATCCTTTCATCTGAAATTCTATCGTCTTGGCCTCTTAGAAATTCTCCGTGAGGGTTTTCTTGGTGGCTATTTTAATGAACATGGAAATACAAGCCGGGAGCATGTTGGCATAAACCTCGATTTGCAACTCTTGAGTTGGTTTCTCTAGGGAATGAAATTTGTTTAGGATGGTCGTGAATATTTGATTGAAATTTTTGACCCTCCCTTTTGGGGTCATGGTGGATGCAAACAACTCAACCATTAGGGCTCCTATAGTAGTTTCTTCCACAATTGTTTCTAGAAAATCCTATTGGAAATTAGTCCAGCTGGTTATGGATCCTACTGGCAGATTAAAATACCACGTGGAAGCTGAATTTTCAAACATGTATGGAAAAAGTCTGCATACTACGTCTTCATGTTGAATGTTCATAATCCTGATTGCAAGTATGAATTTATTGATGTGATCTTTGGGAAAACCTGAAGTTTCAAGATCATACTTTGGGAGAAGCTTTTCCGGGTGTCGGGGAAGATTATGTAGTTGTCCTAGGATGGCCACAGCGTCTCCGACCAACCAAGGTTGGTTTTCTTGAAGTGGAACTTCTCTTTCCTCCCCATGACCATTTTTCCCTTCCATATATTCGAAGTCAGATTCAAACTCTTATTCTTCCGAAAACTCGTTAGGTTCGGAGATGTTGTCGACTGGCGTCTCGGGTATTAGATCAAGAGGTTCCTGGATTTTGGTAATCGAGAAATCTATTAAGTCTTCGACGAAGTGTACAAAAACTTCGTCGGGAGTGCTGAATACTAATTTGCTATGTTGTTTTGTTCGAGGGAGGATGGGGGTAAAGGGAAATGCACCGATTTGACGAGCATAGGCTCTGGTAATTCTCCTGAATTGATTCACTTCCTTGTGAGGGAGGTCGTAAGGTATTTCAGAGTGAAGAGGTCCTTCCTCGAAATGTGGTGAGTTATCCACTTCAGGAGTACTCAGTAAACATGGGATGTATGTCAGATGACTAGCCATGCATGTGGACCGTTACGAATCTGTAGGTTGTTTGAAATGTTATATAACTTATATATTCATCCATTCATTTTCAGGCCCTCCTTCTAGAACCAATTATGTTGATGGGACCTAAATTCCTTGAATCAACAGTAGGAACCAAACCCGCAATCAAGGCCCAATTAGACTCTGCAACATTTGGATTAGAATGGTTCTCCAGATCTTGCGATCTGGCTAGACTATCGATGGACTTTGTGTTTTCTGGTGAAGGATCTTCCTTCAGCTAAGATAGTTATTTTTTTGTATTTCTCTTGGGTGGGGCTGGTATGAGAGATGCAAGCCAACATAAACCAACTTGACAAATAACAGGACATAAGTTTTAACTGGTGGGAAGAGGTTGAGCTTGGGATAACCGATGCTCAAACATGTAGACAGTGATTCTATGCCACAGGGCCTAGTGCTAATACATTAACCAAATGAGCATCCAACTACTATGTTAAGAACCAAATATCAATATAACATAGAAAATCCTCAGAAAAAGTACTCAACGCCTTGAAAAAGAGAGAATTCCAGATAATAAGCCTCTTCTAGGGGGAAACCTCCTTTTACCCCACTTAAATGTTCAAGTACAAGATGATTCAAAATGAAAATGTCTCCTTGGTATATATAGGAGACTAGGAGGTATAATTACAACTAATGGCCTAAAACCGACATAAATAAAATAACATTACTAATCTAATATGCCCCAATTAAGGGGTAATGAGCCAATATTAGGGCTTAACATGCCCCTCCCCTTGAGACAAGTGGTGTCCGCAACGCTTGAATAACTCTAGATGCTTCTGTATAAAAGACTCATCTTCCCAAGTGGAATCTTCAGCCGGTAGTTTCCTCCATTTAATGAGATACTTTGAAATGGATCTATTCCTCAGTTGGTGAATTCTTGTGTCAGTGATGGCTTCAGGCTCCAATATGATTTTTCCTTCCTCACCAAGTTCTGGAAATATAGTTTGAACTAGGATCTTGTCGCCTATAACCTTCTTTAAGCATGAAACATGGGAAACTGGGTGTACTTGTGAAGATGCAGGTAGCTCCAATTTGTATTCCATAGTACCAATCTTTTGCAACACCTTATAAGGGCCATAGTACTTTGGTGATAATTTATTATCCTTCTTGTCTTGCTTGAGGGACATCTGTTTGTATGGTTGTAGTCTTAAA
>ML778929.1:783765-820165 GCA_009831015.1 Picea engelmannii | reverse complement strand
TCCATTGAATCCATATTAGCTTCCATTGAATCCATCTTATTTTGTAGTTCATTTATGTCCCTACGCATTTCTTCACCTTCATCAAGAGTCCAAGTAGGATTTTATGGAGGCTTGTTTGGTGTAGAAGTTCCCTTTTTGGGTGGCATCTTGGCCAAGTATCACTTTTGAACCTTGATTTTGAGGTGGTTCTACTAGACAATATTTTTTCTATTGTATATCCCAAGTTTCGTCCCTTCTAGGTATGAAAATTTCTGTTATGTATTTCTCTGATATTTCTTCTCTGCAATGCCATAGGTCTGATCAAAATTGGATGTGCCAAGTGGAATTTATGGTAACTTCCCACAACTTGCTAATTTTTGGCCTTTCCAGGAGATCTCACTTGTATAGTGTGCCCCGCACAAACTAATTGATATAAAATTCTGGAACTCGCACCCGAAATACTATAGACTGTCTGTGATCCAATGCAACCAGTCCCACCCAATTTGGATACTCTAGAAAGAAGTTATGATTGTTTTACCTGGAACACCTTCTTGAGACTAGTCAATGGGACTAGTCAGATACCCTATCTTACACAGGGTGTATCTACAAATTTAAGATGACCCAAAATCTTAACTTTATACCACAGATACCTTATTAATTTCTGTAAATATCCTCTAGAGCTCAAGGTCTGAAACGTTACAGAAAATATTTTATAGCAAAAATTACGTAATGATGCATTTCAGGATGATTCCAGAACCCTATCTTGTACAGGCTGTATCTATGAAAGTATAAGGCCTCAGGAGCTGAATTTTGAACCCAAAGTACCTTGATTCATATACTAAATATCCTCCAATCCATTCCTTCTGAAACAATGTAGAACAAAAGTTATAGCAAAAATTCCAAGGTGTCTCAGATGTAGCAGCGAAACCCCAAGACCTTGAGCTCTGATACCATATGTTAAGAACCAAATATTAATATAGCATAGAAAATCCTCATAAAAAGTACTCAACGCCTTGAAAAAGAGAGAATTTCAGATAATAAGCCTCTTCAAGGGGGAAACCTCCTTTTACCCCACTTAAATGTTCAAGTACAAGATGATTCAAAATGCAAATGTCTCCTTGGTATATATAGGAGACTAGGAGGTATAATTACAACTAATGGCCTAAATCCGACATAAATAAAATAACATTACTAATCTAATATGCCCAAATTAAGGGGTAATGATCCAATATTAAATCCCCTGACTCAACTGCAGGAACCAAACCCGCCACCGAGGCCTAATTAGACTCTGCAATGTTTGGATTAGAATGGTTCTCCAGATCTTGCGATCTGGCCAGACTATCGATGGGCTTTGTGTTTTCTGGTGAAGGATCTTCCTTCAACTAAGATAGTTCTTTTTCCGTATTTCTCTTGGGTGGGGATGGTATGAGAGATGCAACCCAACATAAACCAACTTGACAAATAACAAGACATAAGTTTTAACTGGTGGGAAGAGGTTGAGCTTGGGATAACCTGATGCTCAAACATGTAGATAGTGATTCTATGCCACAGGGCCTAGTACTAATACATTAACCAAATGAGCATCAAACTACTATCTGAGAAAAATAATTAATATAATAAAACACATACGTAATCAAGATCATGGTAAGAAAAATAATTCATCTACTATAACATTCATCACATAACAAAACAATGATTTATCTTCATCATTAAAGCAAAGAACATCAAGAAATTTCACTAGATAAGTTCACAACAAAATTAATTGCTCTTACTCATTTACTGCATCATTCATGGAACAGGAAAGGAAGTAATTCTTCTCCAACTCCAATCACATACATCTCATGAAAATAGTTTGTCTTTGGTCCATAAGGACTTCTCAATTCACAGCAGTCTCAAAATAATTATCAACAACCAAAAAGGAAGAGTTCTTACAACAACCATCAACCGTCGACTAATCGGTCGATGTCTCTATTTATAATATAAAATTCAACCAAAATTAACGGCTAAATACAGTTCGGACCAAACAAAAATCACCACATGGCGTGGTCATCCAACAGTTTCTTTCAACATTATACCTGAGATGCCTCTTGAAAACGGTGGCTTCTTTCATATTCAAACCAACTAACAAACATATATTCATAGGTTTGAGCCCATGGGAACTTGTGTTGTTCCATAGGGGCAACATATACTCCTTTAATATCAACTGCATGCGTTGAGAACTTCATCAAACTATCTTTTAGTAGTTACAACATAGTCTGAGCTTTGATCAGGTATTTCACGAACAATTGTACTCGTCTTAGCTTCATATTAGCTATCTCTGCACATCTTTCAGCCTGCAACAAGTCTCGTTCGGTGGGTGTCTTGAGTCAATAAATGATCGGGGATGTCATATTTGGAGTGCCCATAAACCTTTATTGTGTTGATGATTCAGCTTCAATATTCTCTTTGAATCCTTCAGCGAAATCATAGTATGAACTTTGTTCAGTAATCGGGGAGGTTTCTTTCCTGCAATTAAGACGACGAAGTTTAGCGATTTCAAAGCAATTTGTGATAAGATGTAAATAAAATGAAAAGACTAATACGTACCTGTGTCGCCCACTAGTTTTATCAATTTAATACTTACTTGATCTCAGTCGCTCCTTTGAATGACTTGTGATGACCTGGACAAAGCCATCTCTCCTTTGGTTAAATGGAATTACGTCAGTGCATCATGGGTGGAAAATCAAGTACAACATTATGAATGTTTTTAAATAGTCATATTAATTATTCGACCTTTGGTTCCCAAAAGAGACGTCAAAGGTGAGCGTGCACATGTATACTTGCCAAAGGGTTGGACACCATAAAAGGAAATATCTTAAATGCTTCAAGAATCCGTATTATCATCACTCCATTTTTCCACTATCATCATTCCATTTTTCGTCTCATTTACCATTTACCAACATATATATATATTTTTTAACGATGCTTTATTTCAGTTTGCATCATAAGCATTGATATACATATTGGCATATATGAAAAAGTGATTTCTTATGAACAATGATGTTTTCCTAAGCACATTGATAGCTTATATTTTCGAGTGAGTATATGCGTAAATTATTATTACAACAAGAGAACAAATAATGAAATAAATGTTGTTAACACAAGATCCAACATTCTTTATATTCATGGTTGTCACACAAGAACCAACCATAAGAAAATGTTAGTTGTTACTAATGTAAATCCCATCCTGGAAACATTCATTATCATCAATCAAAGCCAAAGTTCAGTTGCCAAAAATTGAGAATAAAAAGTTTTTATGCAAGGTTGCATGAGGACATGCAACAAGTTCAATTGGGGGGAAATGTTGGGCCTCATAAATGTCACATTTTCATCTTATTTTCCTTTCACTATTCCTCTCATTTATCCATATTCCATTATTCCATTATATCATTTTCATAAATACATTTGGGTTTCACCTTATTATTTTCCACTTTATTCATTTTAGTATTAAAAGGGAATTTATGATTAAATATTAGAAAATCAACATGTTTTCATATATATCTCAAAAATGTGTGAGATTTGTAAAGTGTAGGAATATGTGAAGGATTAATTCAAAAATTCTCAAATATCTTCTCCACCATTTCAAGGAGATAATTATTCAAGCCTATTCCAAGGAGAATATCATGGATATTTGGATATCATATCTTAACCAAGGATTAGGAGAGATATGTGTGAGGATTTAAAGGGATCATATTTTGTAATAATGGGAAATTGGTTGAGAGAATAGTGGATCTGTAATTATGAGATGCTTATCTTCTTTTCAAAGCTCTCATTTATAAAAGAGAGTGCTCTCTCTTCATGAGGGGGGGAGCAGGGGGGAGTTGTTATGATGCATATTGGATTCATGAAAATACTTTTTTTGTAAACCTACTTGTTGAAGATTAATGCAAGTTTGAATTCAATGATCTTGTGTGTCTTTTATAAGTTAGAATATGCTGATCTAAAAGATTCCATGTTGGAATTGACAAGGGCCACCGATCTATCTTGGTAAGCTCATTGTAAATTATTAGTGTAGATTTTCATTTCATGTACCTGTTATTTTGATTTCATCTTATTTTGTTTTGATTTCACTATTCGAATTTGTTGCAAAGTGTGGTAGTGTAGGAATAGTTGGATCTCCATATTTCACCATACATTATCCTTAATGGAGCATCCCACTACACTTATCTTTCTTTTCTAGAATTGATTAGGTTACACCTTGCTAACACATGCACAATCAAGACCTCCATATCTCACCCTACATGCACCTATAATGGAGTATTGTGAATGTGCAAAGTGTTAATTGTTGTTTTTTAGTTGCTCCAGGAGATAGAATCAAAGTTCATATTTTCCTTTCATGAGCCATCAATGAACAGGTCCATCACCTGAACAAGAGATTTAGATCATATGCTTGTTTAGTTTTGCTTTCTGAATTTTTAAACGTGTGGAGAGTGTTATCTTTGAAGTGTGAAAATAGAGTGTTGAGTTTCAAATGTCTCTTATTTATCGTGTACTCATCAGACATAGATAAACTATCTATTGTTGGCACATATAGTGCATCAACTCTACTGATTATGAATCTCGTTTGATAATTTATGTTGGGTAATATATTTTGCATATAATTGCACCAACAATGTGTTGATGGGACCTAAATACCCTGACTCAACAACAGGAACCAAACCCACCATTGAGGCCCAATTAGACTCTGCATCATTTGGAGTGGAATGGTTCTCATGATCTTGTGATCTGGATAGACTATCGATGGGATTTGTATTTTTTGGTGAAGGCTCTTCCTTCAGCTAGGACAATTCCTTTTTTGTATTTCTCTTGGGTGGGGCTGGAATGAGAGATGCAAGCCATTATAAACCAACTTGACAAATAACAAGAAAAAAGTTTTAACTGGTGGGGAGAGGTCGAGCTTGGGATAATTCGTTGCTCAAAAATGCAGACAGTGATTCTATGCCACATGGCCTAGTACTAATACATTAACCAAATGAGCATCCAACTACTATCTGAGAAAACTAATGAACAGAAGAAAACACATACGTAATAAAGATAGTGGTAAGCAAAATAATTCATCTACCATAACATTCATCACATAACAACACAACGATTTATTTTTATCATTAAAGAAAATAACATCAAGACATTGCACCAGATAACTTGACAACATAATTAATTGCTCTTACTCATTTACTGCATCATTCATGGTACAAGAAAGGAAGTAATTCTTCTCCAACTCAAATCACATACATCTGATGAAAATGGTTTGTCTTTGGTCCAGAAGGACTTCTCAATTCACAGCAGTCTCAAAATAATTATCAACAACCAAAAAGGAAGAGTTCTTAAAACAACCATCGACCCTCAACTAATTGGTCAATGTCTCTATTTATAATATAAAATACAACTGAAATTAATGGCTAAATGCAGTTCGTACCAAACAAAAATTGCCATGTGGCATGGTCATCCAACAGTTTCTTTCAACAGTCCACCTGAGACGCCTCTTGAAAAGGGTTGCTTATTTTATATTCAGACCAACTAACAAACAGATCTTCATAGGTTTGAGCCCATGGAAACCTATGTTGTTCCACAGGGGCAACATATACTCCTTTGATATCAACTGCATGCATTCAGAACTTCATTAAACTAGCTTTTAGTAGTTACAACATAGTTCGACCTTTGATCGGGTATTTCATGAACAATTGTACTCGTCTTAGCTTTGTATCGACTATCTTTGCACATCTTTCAACCTGCAACAAGTCTCGCTCGGTGGGTGTCTTGAGTTGATAACTGATCATGGATGCCATACTCGGAGAGCCGAGAAACCTTTATTGCACCGATGATTCAACTTCGATGTTCTCTTCGAATCCTTCGGAAAAATCATAGGATGAAATTTGTTCAGTAATCGAGGAGGTTTATTTCCTGCAATTCAGATGATGAAGTTTAGCGATTTCAAAGCAATTTGTGATAAGACATAAATAAATTGAAAAGACTAATACGTACCTGTGTAGCCCGCTAGTTTTAGCCATTTAATACTTACTTGATATCAGTTGCTCCTTCAAATGAATTGTGATGATCTGGACGAAGCCGTCGCTCCTTTGGTTAAATGGAATTATGTTAGTGCATCATGGGGTGGAAAATTATGAACATTTTTAAATAGTCATATTAATTATTCGATCTTTGGTGCCTAAATGATATGTTGAAGGTGAGCGTGCACGTGTATACATCCCAAAGGTTCGGACAGGATAAAAGGAAATCTGTTAAATGCTTCCAGAATCTGTATTATCAAGCATGTAAAACATCCATAGTCAAATAACGGAGGTCTGGAGCAAGGTCAGGAGGATCGTACCGAACGTTACCTCTAACTTTGTTTGGCAGCATTTACATGCTCTGGATTGCATCTGTTGAACAACTATGGTGTGTCGAGTCTTTAATCACCATGTCATGGGGTGAAAGTGTCTTATTGGCATGTTCTGTTTCGCTCCTCTGTTTTTTCTATAAATTCAGGGAGTTCTAGGGAAAACTTACGCGCATGCCGAGCTTACATTCTTGTGAGTTATGGTATGGTGAATTTGTCTTGGTGAAGTCCTGTATAGATGTTGCCTGTCCTCTGTGGATGCCCGAGTTGTCATGGTGTTGCATAATGGGATCCCCTTTCAACGGAGGGAAGGGTCTAAGGAGTAGCCAAAGTGCCAGGTCTGAGCCCCAGTGTGCCTGGGATTCTTTTGGGTTAGCTTCCCATGTCTTTGAAAGCCCAATAGGAGGTGTAGGTTTTGGATTAGAGATGGTGTCGGCGTCCTCAATGGAGATTGAATATGAAAAAGGTGTGTCTAAGGAACGTATGCTTGTAAATGCATCTTCTCAAGAGACAAAACCACGAAGAAGAGGGAGGCCTAGAAAGGATACAGCCAAATGGGGGGAAACCCAGATTTTGGCTAAGCTGAGTGCACGTCCAGTTGTTGAGGATTTTGTGGAACTTACTCACTTGTCGGAGCCAACTGGGATTATCGATAGAGGATACGGGAGACAAAAGGGAAGGGGAAAAGAACCAGGTCTTCACGTCGAGAGTCCTATTCAACAGTTAGAGCGGGATAAACTTGCGATAGCCGAACTCTATTAAGAAAATAGAGATCTACAACATTAGTCGGTAGCAAAAGACCAGGAGATACCATCATTGCAAGGTCGCACATGAAACATGGTTTGTCTTTAGAGATGGCTTCGGGAAGCCCAGGATACAATTGTGCAGCTGCGTGAGGCACAGTGTGCGACAGAGGAAAGGAACACAGTGCCAAGCACCAGTAGTGGCCTGGGGAAAGGTTCACATGAGGGAAAGAAATAATGGGTGATATTGCGCCTTACATTCTCCTGGGTGTCATTCTGGACAAATTTTCCCTTTTTGTTATTTTGTTGTAAAGGCACTCTTGGGTTTACTACTACCAGGCCGGCTGGTCACGACGTGGCTTAGTTGTATGTGATCTGAACTTGGTGGGAGCCCTTAATATTAAATATCATAATTATTTTGAATGTATTAATCTTTCTCATAGGTAGTTAATCTGTGTTTTCTTATCACAAGTTATTGGTTCGCACACATTATTAAATTTTTCAATCGTTATTGTTGTACTGTGGTTTTGTTGATAAGTTTCTTTGTGTGAGATGTCCGATATCAATTGATGCTTACATGGCATTATCAACCACAGGACATTAAAAATAATTAATTATAAAAGGCATTCATTGGTAGGGAAGTATCTTACTTGGGACTTCGCTCGTGTCAACGTATCGGGGATCGGTTGTTTACTCCTTACCTCTGTACGATGCTTACTATTACACTTTTCTGTCGAAGCCGAATGGATTAGTCTTCGGTGAAATCCTTCCTAAGGTTGTTCATAGGCAAGAAACACTTTTAATGGCCAATGTCGATAAATATCAGTACTCGGCTACTTTAACTTCCCAAACGATTTTCACTACCTTCACCTTTTGCCTATGCCGAATTTCTCAAGCGAGTCGGGGAAACTTCTAGGTCGTTGATTCATTGAGTAGTTGTTAAGTATTTTAGAGTTAAGATGATTCTTCGCTATATGTTCAAGTGAAATTTTAATCAATTAAAACGTGAAACATATAAGATAAGCCAAGGATCAGTTTCAAGCCGAGCCGAAAACAGTCAAAAGTAAAATATAGGGTGGTACCCAAAAGGAAATGGTCACAAAACGTTTAGGGTGTGTTGAGTACTCAACACAATGATCTGTAAATTGTCATGGATATTCCACTGGAAAATGTTGTCACAATCGATCTAATAAAATACTGAAAACTTTACTATGAAGGCTAATTTCCTTTATATATCCATAATATTTAGTTACTGATAAAATCGATACAATTAAGAAAATAGAGAAAAATAAAACACATTCACACCATCCACAAATAAACATAAGACATGACCTAGGAAACCCAATATGGGTGAAAACCTAGCTAGAAGGTGAAGTTTCTCTACTCTCTTTTCACTGGTATAGAAATGATGCAAGCATAAAGAAAGAGGCACTCTCTGTGGAGTTTCCTTTAAACTATGCCTTGTGTGGCTGCTACAAAATATCTCCCCCTCTGTTATGCTCATAGAATACTACTCTCAGATGTTCTTCTCAGCTATGGAACAATATACAATGTAAAATAATGGAACCCCTTCTCCTCTTAGTGGCCTAGTATTTAACATAGCCTGATAGCCATCTAGGGATAGGTTTTTGACTTCCTCAACCCTTAATTGTGATTGGATTTTGAACCTTATAGAATATTATTTAAAATACACATGTGGCTAGCCCCATATACATGCGTAATGGGGGCTTATGTGGCATCCTCCTGTACCATGGTGGTCAACATGATAGATCAACTTGTGGGAGGCATAGCTTTTGCATATGAACTCCGATTGACGTGATTTTTGCACCGTTGGAAAGGTGTCAATGTGTAAAATATAATCATGGGGTCAAGATGTTCTAAGAAATTTTTAACACCAAAACATTTCACTTGATTCCTCAAAATGGCCCCAGAAGGTTCTGGACCCCAATTTTCCAAACTTGGACCTACCTCTAAAATGGCCCTGCAAACTTATTCCTCCAATTTTTCCTCTTTGAAAGGATCACGATAGATGAAAAAAAAATGATCCAATCTTGAACATTTTGATAAACCTCCCATATTTAAATTTGGTAAATTGCATAAAGTCTTTGAGAATATGTTTAATTTGAAAGAGGGTAACCAATGTACTTGTTTGGGTGAATCTTACATTAATATTTACTTACTTGGCATGATTCATATGAATTGTGGACCCTTGGAGGGAGTAACTTGTTTTTATTTGTAGGGTACTTCTTAGTGACATCATTCATGGAGTTACTAAGGCACTTGCATTGATTATGAATGTTGCATACCTAATGATGGCATTGTCCCATGAAAGAGGCCTTGGATGATGAGACTAGCATGATATCACCTTCCTAGGATAAACGTATTTATTCCTTGGAGTATTTTAGAATGTTTTAATAAAAATCTGTCTATAGCCATTAGGGCTTCAACAAAATCTCTCACTTAGTCTTGTTTACTTACTTTTTTCACCACACAAGTTTGTACTTGAATATTGTAAATCAATCCACTTGTTAAGGGATATAAATTGGCATATTTATTTTCTAATTTTTGTAGTGGAAACCTCTTGTTGTAGAAATTTTTTTCTACAACCATCTAGGGTTGTTATAAACTTGTTGATAACATTTACTTGGAATCAAGTTCAACTGTCAAAATTGTGGTTTAATCATTGGAATGTTGTCTACTACTTACAAGATTTCATTTTCCATCATTTAATGCTGATTTTTATGGTGATTTATTGTATTTGTGAACATCTACATCTTGGTGGTATAAGTTACAATCTGCTACAATTTTTGGGACAACAAGGTTTCTTGTTGTTTCCTTTAGTGTTTGGGGGTTTATTTTCATGATATTTGGTCTTGGGATAGTGTTTCTAACGTTGGTTTTTTAGGTTGTTGATCAACTTCTCTCTTTCCTTCAACAAATTCATCACTCTTAAAACCCTAAGCACTCTCATCTAGTGACCAAAGGAGGGACCATTTCTAAACTCTTGTCTTTCTACTTCATTCCCCCCAAGGTCACCTAGGAAGCCTCCATTTTGGTGGAATCATCTATCACTAAAACAAGGGGAGTAATTGTTAATTTTAAAGTGGTTCTTACACCCAGTTATGTCTCACATTTGTTGCTTGTTGTTGGATTTTCCCCAACAAAACTTTTTTCAATAACATTTTTGGCGTCGTTTTCATGGAGGATTTTGATCCCTTTATGATCCCATAATGACATTTCGCAAGTCTACCCAAAATCCTTTATCTATAGATTTCCTTGCAACTCCATTTGAGGGAAGTTCCCTCTTTAAATTTGATGAGATTTTCTTAAAGTTCATCTAGTAACTCCACAACCAAAGAACATGTCTTTTCAAAAGACACTTCCCAAGGGAAGGTTGAAACCTTCTCGAGTTTATCGACGAAGGACTCCTCATAATTTAGCTATTTTCAAATCCTTGTTTAAAGGGATCCTTCATTTTACTCCAATGACTCATCCTTGGTTTGGCATCCTTTACAAACCACTAAATATGATAAATATCAACAGGTACCCCAATAATCTACCAATCGAATCTCAAAAATGGTTACCAAAATTCATTGGGAACAATGTTGTTACAAAAAAAATAACATATCGATGCTATTGGTGTAGCTATGGAAGATAACATTGTGGAACATGAATATGTAGCGATGAAGTTACTAGCCTCCTCTCTTGATGAAGAAGCCAAGAAGTGGTTCAAAATATTTCTTAGAATTCATTTGCAGTCATATCAATCTTTCACAGGATTTCTCAAAAAGAGATAGGAAACGAAGAAAGATAATGTAATGTTATTGATTCAATTCAACCAAATTAAGAAGAAAGAAAATGAAATGGTGAAGGAATTTGATGCTAGGTTTGACAACTTGCTCAGTCAGATCCCAAAGAACTTGTGCCTGCTAGAAGTAGTCATTCTCCTTCTTTATTTAAATTCTTTTGAAGGGAAGTTTGGTTTTATCCTCGAAGAAAATATGTCTAACATTTTAATAAATGCCAAAGAGTATATTTTGCAAGTTGTAGAGCATATCATCAGCTCCAATATTGAGCCTTTTTAGTTCCCTTGTACCAAAGCAGAACTAAAGAAGACATTGACTAGCGATGTACATGATCTAGTCACACTCTTGACTCAAAAGTTTGACTATATGAATCAAATCATGAACAAGTTGAAAAATTTAGAAAGGAAGCATTCTTCTGCAAGACCTCAGTTTACCAGAAAATAAAAGGAAAACAGGATTTGGAAGTCGAGGCCACAACAAGAAACAAATGCACCTACAACCTTGACTCCCATTGGGATGGTTAACATGGAAGGATCACTATGGTGTTTTCCTTGTGAAAAAACCCATTGGGAAAATGAATGTCTAAGGAATTGGAAGGAAGAAGACCCAGACTTTTGTAGACATGTTGAATTTCATTGATACAGCTTATACATTCGAGTCCAATGAATACATTGACTTCATGGAGGAATAACTTGAAGAAGCTAGGAAGTGGGCAGCTAGACAAGCTCAGTTGGAAATACTAAGCCAAAAGGGTGAAGCTTCGAAGGATAGGTTGAGGAAGAAATATATTTTGACATATTCTAAGAAAAATAAAGCGTCATCCTCACCTCCTCCAGTAGAAAAGATGGTCCCTCCATCTCCTCCACCACATGTTCATGATTTACCTCTACATCCCACATCAACTAGTGAGGATCTTCACCTCAACATTGATGTACCCAATATAATTGGAAAAATGAACATGGTGGTACCCGTGGTCGAGATATGCAAGATTCCTTTTGTAAGGAAATACGTTTTGAAGGCCTTATAGATACAATATGAAGTAGGGGACTTCCTGTTAATTTTAAATACTATGTATCATGGGATCTGGGGAGAAGAAAACCCCCCTTTTTACTTTTCTCTAGGCATAAATGGTCTTTGTTTGAACAATTATATGTTGGACTCCGAGGCCTCAACAAATGCGATTTCATTAAATGTCATGAAACAACTTGGTTTGCAAATAACCCATCCTTATGGAAATTTTTGTGGAATCGATTCAAAGAAAGTGAAGGGTTATGGTATCATAGAAGACTTGAAGGTTTATTTGCATCTATTCCCCCACATCGACATTAGTATAAATGTGGTTGTGATTGATGTACTAGATGCTTGGGGAATGATCTTGTCGAGAATTTGGTCCGCAACTCTTGGTGGTTTTATCAGCATGGACTCGACTCATGCACATATACCTATGGGACATGGGACATTTGATATTATGTAAAGTCAACCGGTTGCCAAGAATCATGTGACTAATTGTTATGAGGAAAATCATTCTATGGCATGGGGTAAACCACAACATATGAAAATGACTACAAAAATCAAGTATGTTATATAAACAAACATGCTAACAAGACAAGATAAAGATCCTACCTCGTCTGGACATTTGATAAAGTCCACCGTTGAGCACTCAACTCAAATCTATACACCTACAACTTGTCCTCAACAACCAAGATACACAAGCATATGGTGATAATATAAAAAGTTATCACATATAATAACATAATCCATCAATATTCATAGCAAATATTCCCATGGAATAACAATTCAAATATTTGCAAGACATTAATTGGACGAGAAACGAGTATTTCTATTAAAATATGATCAACAAAAGTGTATGAATGAAAAACATTTGTGTCAGCATGTATTAGAACTGATAAAATAAGTCCCTTCCAGTTGGGCCTCCACAACTTCAATCCTCCACCAAAGGCAATCTCATATAAGAGAGACAATGAGATTCTCCATCAAATAGGGAAGAGCTTGGGGGCTGAACAATGTATTCATACTTAAAAGGACAAAGGGATGCATAATCAATATGAAGTGAATAATTTCTCCAGAGTAAATTTTCTCTCAAATTTGAATTCTTCTCCCCTTTCCATAGATTGGATATGGCCCATTTATAGAATAGAAATGGAACTGAAGGGCCGAGTTGGAACGTTTCTAGTATATGGAAGGTCAAGGATCATGGATCTTGTGACGTGACATGGAAACTCAACACCATATTTTAATTTCGGGCACAAAACACAATGTACATGAGATGTAATGGTGCAACTTGTGTATACGCATGTTGTATAGTTGTTAGGGCACGTATATGTGGAAAAATATGTTTTTTAACTTTGAGAATTGAAAAAGGGGACTTCAAGTCTGCATAGGGAAATGGAAAAGGCCTTCTGAGAAAGTTGCATGGGGTGAGGAAAATATTTCTATAACAGATGCCCCCTATTGTGTGAGGTTATAGGAGTATCTACGATGGTCAAAATACATTATGATTCCCAGAAGTGGAGTAATGGAGACCCAACTGGATGAACTAGATGCTCATAAGAATATTACAATCCATAATGACTTTGTACACATTGCTGCCAATTTGAGTTACACTGCAGATCCATGTGAAAATATAGAAAACAATTGTTCATGGCCATGAATAGGAAATACAAAGGTAGATACATGCCATAGGTTTTCATAGGCACGAACAAGGCCTAATGAAAACCAATCTAAAGAATCAATCTAAAGATATTTGTATACAATGGAGTACAATCTGATCTCTCGTGATCACTGAAGTCATATAGGTAATGGTCCAATGAATGATAACAACAACTCAAGAAAGTTGTGACTATGAATTGATGTCTTCAAGTATTCTACAAGATCCGCCAAAGGCGAAAGTATACATCATGTGAATAAAGGAGTTGAGGTCGAAAAAAATGATACTTCGTTTGGTTACCGGTCATTAAGGTATATTGTTAACAAACACGAGACAACCTACTAATAATGAAAGTAGGTATCAAGGCACATAGTACATTCTTACAAGGCTCTGCTTGGCTGATGATGCAAATAGTTGAGGTAATAGGCTTATAGCGAGAAGGAGGGAGCCAACAACATGCTCAATACTACAAGCAAGATAATGGAGTGCAATTACAACTTAACTCCAAAGAATGTCCTTTTTCGAAAATTTAGTCCCTTAGGCCTGAAAAACGTATAAAACAATACCTAGGAGAACTCTTCTAGACACTAGTGACTAGATTATTCATTTTTCAAAATTATTCTACTTGGTCCAAAAAAGGGTTAAACTTACACCAAATAAGCATCCTTTCAAATCCAATTAATGAGTGTGAAAGAGACAAGTTCACTCGACAATATTTTTTATTTTTGGTAGAGTCGGAAAATAACTTAACCAAGTCTTGGTGATGTTGTTCTAAGTAGCATATCATGGGGGCGGGGGGGGGGCGGGGGCAAGGCTCCCATGTAGGACTTTTGTGGAAATTCAACAATTCACATAAAACTGACACAATATTGGGAAAACCCAAATATTTCCAAGTCGAGGAGGATAAATACTTGTAGAGGTTACCTTATCTATAATATATTGAAGAATTCCCCTTATCTAGAAGGGTGTAGAAAAAGGAATTCGAGGATCTACAAGATCATTCCAATCAAAGGAAACCACCCTAAGACTTGGAGGGAGCATACTCGAAGAGAGTGGAATTCTCCCTTGTTCAAAGGTACATAATCAGAAATGCTAAGGACATGATCAAAAGATGCATCGCCCCCCAAAATAAGAGTGGGATTGACCAAAGATTGTATTGCCAATGTCACTTCCTTAGACTTGTTACTCTCCAAGAGAAGAGTGGCATCGACCGAATATTGCAACGGAACTACCACTTCTTCAACCATTGGTTGAATAGGATGCGAGACAAAAAGGTCAATAGATGCATCACCCCACAAAACAAGAGTGGTGTCGAATGAAGATTGCATCGACACGACCGTTGGTTGAACAGGATGCGAGATAACATGGTCAAGAAATGCATCATCCCCAAAAATAAGAGTGGTGACATATGAATATTTCATTGGTATGACCTTTGTATCAACCAAAGAAGCATTAGAATGTTGGGAAACCAAAGATGACTTAGAACCCGAAGGGCCCCAGGAAAGGACAATGCTTCTTGTACCACAAAAATAGAAAGGAACAAATGAGTAAGATGATCTCCTTTGAAAATCCTACAATGGAACTTGGGCTTACGTCTTATACTTCTAGGCTTCTCAATCATATGAATTCCCCTAGCATGACTTGTAGTGGCTAGTGACATGCTCCCAACATGAGTGTAGAAGCTAGTAGAAAATATCCAACATGACTTGCATAGGTTGGTTATGAATGCCCAACATGACTAGCATAGGTTGGTGATGAACCTTCAACATGACTACCATAGGTTGATGATGAACCCCCAACATGACTAGCAAAGGTTGATGATGAATCCCCAACATGACTAGTAGAGGTTGGTGATGGATGTCGAATGTGACTAGAGTTGATCCCCCAACATGACATGCATCGAATGGTTGTTGGTCTTCAACGTGACTTGCAGAGGTTGTTGAACTATCTCCAACATGACTAGTAGAAGTTGGTGATATAATTCCAGTATGACTTGTAGTGACTGGACTAGTGGCGGCAGTTGGTTGTGACATTTGAGACTAAGGTTCCAGGAAAGACTGGTTTTGAGAAATTGTAGGCCAGGAAGGGTTCTAGTATACACTATTGCCCTATTCGACAGGAAATTATCCTCCTCCAAATTGATTCATAAAGGGTTGTAAGGGCATCGCCACCGAGGAAGCCTCTTGAGAAGAGAAAGTGACATGACAAGGGTTACTCAAGTGGGGATATATGTTGCCCCTGGATGAAGGAACATCGTGAAGGGGGTTTCCCATACTATAAAACTGACTCCCCCTGGATGAAACACCAGAGGATAGACAAATCTCTTCCATGGTAAAATAATTCATAGGAACCGACATAGCGAAAGAAGGATAGATGGATGGGATGTAATAAGTAGAATGACTGCCCATTTGAGAACTTTCTCCTATAAAAGTGAAGCTAGGATTGGATCCATATGAAGGAAGATTCCAACCTCCTACTATAAGAGTTGGTTGAGGGATATGATTCCCACCAAATGAAAATGGAGAATAAGGAGGCATCATGCCCCTAGACCCAAAACTAGGATTCACATAAGAAGGTGAGGCAGAGGATGGAAAGTGTGAAGACATGTCTGGCATATCAAGAGAAAGATAATTAGAGGCCCAAGGTATTGACTGAGTATCATGATTCCCTGTACCACTAGGAAACACAAACTTATTCGTCCCCATGGAATGAACAAATACCATGGTTTGGGTAGTGCTAACTGAGGGAGTTAAGGGGACTACACTATCCATAATAATGAAAACTCATGACGCAATACAAAATCCTAAGGCCAACTAACAATCAGATAGCACACCAAAAATAAAAATAAATTCCAAATGCACACAAACATGATATAGTGGCTAAAAGGGGCCTCCCTCACTAAAGTAGGTATTCCTCACCCAAGAGGGGTCTAAGACTCCCTTCAAAAGATCAGAGTTATTAGAATCAGTTATGAGGGCCCTCGCGGGATTAACAACGTAGTTGGTTAGATCCCCTTGGAGAGGTAATCCTCCATAAAGGTTGTGTGTTGTTCGACCCTTATCTGACCCATGGTACTTGCAGAATAACCCCTGCAAGTAACCTATGTGGCTACCTATGTCAAGCAACTAAATCCACCACGATATAACCAATGCGTAGGAGAACAGTTGTAAATCAGGTCCACCATATGGGTAGGGAAAAAAAGCCCGAAATATTGAAAGCACCACCTCCCACAGAGGTAAAGACACTAGAAAGACCCCTAGATACAAATAGATCCACATAAATATCTCTGACGCTAAGAAGGTATTAGAGGGATATCTCTTCAATCAAATTCGCGTGAACTTGTGCTTAACTCACAAATTATAGAATGGATTTCACCACACCCTTAGTCAGACACATAGGTTGAGTTTAATATCCTTGGAGAATTTTACTCACAAAATCCTATTCCAAGGCTCTATATCTTAAACTAGTTTCTGCACCCTGAAAACTAAAATCGTTTCTAATCAATTTTAAATGTATCAACATTACTTTTAATGGCTTTGTTTGCTCAGAATATGTGGTCATGAAACTGATTATGTTATGACTCAACAAGTAAAATAATTGAATATGAATATAATGCAAAGTCCTAACTTCAATTCTCAACAAATGATAATCTTTTCAAAATGCAATTTTCAGTGCAACTCTGTGATTTCAAATAAGATGAAATCTTTTCATACATGTATCAAGATCAATAAAAAGAACTCAAAAGATCAAATGACATAATGCAAAAATGTATATTTTTGTATTTTCAATATAAAGAAATGAAACTGCAAGGACTGAACCACAACTTGATATATAGACCCTAATGTGAGCAAACAGAGACAAACCAATCATGATATCAAGAAGAAAACACCCAGCCCAAGTTGCAAGGACAAACAATTAAAAATATGATGAGAAAGAAAAACCACAAAAAAATTCAACCAAAGAAAGGTTTCCTATCACTCAGTAGACACTCAAATATTATGACAGAGACCCAAGAAGACTCAACAACCATCAAAACTCACCCATCAAACACCAAACTTAGCAATCAAGCAAAAAGGGATGATGTACACAACTGTCTAGGAATAAACTACATATTTACATGCCTTATAGAATGACAGCTTGCGTATGTATGCGTTTGTCAAGGAAAAAACCACGTATGTGTCTTAAAATAATACCAGGTGTTATCACTGAAATTCCGTCCGCACATGGTTACAAGAACTCAACATCATCAAACAGTAATGAAGTCATTCATGGACCTGAATTAATACCACAACATTAAAAAAGGTCAAAAACTATACAAAGTAGTGAAAAATTGAAGAGCGCTTTGCAGACGTTGGGCCCGCGTGCACATGTGCGGAACAAGAACGTAGAAAGCGCACATATGCGCACGATGCACGACTGTTAGTGCAAAAATCCTCACACCTGCTAAACGACGCATTTATGAATGTGGTCGGCCTCCCAACCACTTATGGTTCAGCTCCCAAGCCAATTTGATCTCCAAATCCGGGCTGGATCCGAATGGTGGGCTGGTCAAAGACCTAAAAATGCCCTAAATGGCCTCTTTTCACACTACAATGCAGTTAAACAAAAGCCCAAAGAAATGCTATAAAAATCCATGAATGCACCTCATTTTCTCAAGGAATTAAAAGTAATGTTATGCTGCCTATATTGTTTTAAGGACTCCATCCCTGACAAGAGCACATTGGCACCATTACATTGGGCAATCCATCTCACCATTGAGTGGATTTGCAAAGAGTTCTTTCATCACCATTTTCATTTTCTTTGTTGTAAGAAGAGCTACTAGTGAGGGTCAAAGAGCCTTCCCTTGGAGGAATAAGGGACTCATAGTCCCCTTTCTTCTTGGTGCTTTGTTTTCATCAATAGATCAAGCCTCAAACATTGGTGACATGGGTCTTTTTGTTCTTGTTATCTCTATGTCCCTATGCTCATGATTTTAGTTTTTATTAGTTTAATTCTTAATTATAGTTTTGTTTTTCTTTCTCTAACTCTTTTCTCTATAGTTGTCCTGCTCAGCAGACCCAACTGAGCTTGCAAGCACCTCTTATTTGCTCACCAAGGTGACGAAAGAGGCGCAACACCAAGTTAATGATAAGGCCCAACTACTGGAGTGATTGTGAATTTGATGTGACACCTTAGACCATGGATCATGGTCATTGGGAGTTACCATTTGCGGGAGAATATTGTATTGATTCATTATTGTTAAATATAGAAAAGTATAAGAAAAGACTTGTGAAATACCAGGGAAAGGACCCATGATCTATCAAGATACTCAAGAAGGATGCAGACGTAAAGGATAAAGAGAGAGAGCAAGCTATCAAAAATATGGTCAAAGCATACCCTCCCACACAACCTTACATTGAAGATATACCATATGTTTAATTTTATTAATGGATCCTTGCACTCATGTGGGATAAAAGGAAGGGAAATCCAAAACATGACAAGAAGAGTGAAGTTTTGTGGCTTGGCCCTTACATTGTCAGGAACAAGTCTGAAAAGGGTACTTATCATCTATCTACCATGTATGGGAGGAATATTCCATTACCTATTGATGGGTCTATCCTTTGACCCTACATAGATGAGACTTGATGGGTTTTAGGCCCCGGTTAAGTAGGTACGTCATTTGCATTTGTATCATACATGTGTATGCATATCATGGTAGTGTAGTTGCATTTGCTTGGATTTGCATACATATTTTTTATTTACATATTTTGTTTCTTGCATCCTTTCATATTTTTGTGTTACATTCATATGATTTGCATACTCATATTGATATGTTGGAATAAAAATATAAAAAATTATTTTTCAAGTTTTTCTCTAGATTTTGAAGTTATCATTTTTCCCATATGATTGGGGGGTGAGTTACACCACCCCTTCAATTTTAACATTTTGTTTGAGTGTGTGTAGGCATAGGTCATACAGGGATATGTTGAGGTTCTCATTCACTCTACAGTGAGCACATGTACCCATGTAGGAGCCAAATGTTAACCCCCCCTCCCCCCAGCGTAGGGGTAGCTAAGGAGATGATGTCTTGAGACCCGTAAGTAGAAGACATGGAGTTTCAAGAGATGGATTGATAACCTATCCCATAGATCCCCTAATATTCACCATAATCATCAATAATAGAGAAATGTCCACAACACTGACTTGATTCACATAGGGAAACAAGTCTTGCTTCATGAGGTAACTAGTCAAGTTTCATGGTAAGTGTTATTTTAATACTTGGGACATTTAGATAAATTTCAAATGTTTCTTTCTGATTATGATACGTTTTCTTGGAAGTTATGACTTTTACCATTCTTCATCTTGGTGGTTATCCTGGGGTTCCTAGTAAGTTTTACATCCCCCGAGAAAAGGGTGCTACTGGATGTCCTTCCTAATGGTTCATCATGTCATTCTTGAATATATTTGATGACGTTTCATCTTCAATCCTCTTTGTATCCTCACCTTTTCAGTTTTGGCATTACATGTAACCAAAAAAGGGCTTATTCCCCATTCTATTATGGGAAGAAGGGGCTAAAGGCCTAGAGGTTTTTGCAACCATCATCAACAAATAATAAAAGAAAAAAGTATCCATGATCAAAATGAAGTGGCAGGGATACACGGGACACAAAACCCATAGTCCAACAATTTGAGCTCTACCTTTATAAGAACTTGCCCCAAGACCTGAGTGTGAATGAACACTTCACCTATTTGAAAAGGACTTATTAGTATCCCACGTAAAAGGAAATTCATTTAATGCACACAAATCAAGAAACCTTGTAAAGGGGACTTGTAAATAATCTAAAGAAAATATTAAAAGGGAAAATTATAGGGCTGGAAAAAGGTTGCGACCCAAACGAAAGGTAACTCAAGGATGCAGTACACCCTCAACAAAGGAACCCAGGGAAATGAGACCATATGAGACCATTGCATGTCAATGACCCCATGCCCAAAAGTTTCTCCCTCATCCATGTCACATTCATCCCATGGCCTAGATAGGGTTCAGCTAGGAAACACTCCCCTACTTGGGGAATTGGCTTACCCAATAGGGCCTTTTGATAACCCTCCCATATTTAAATTTGGTAAATTTCATAAATTCTTTGAGCATGTGTTTAATTTTAAATAGGGGATCCAATGTACTTGTTTGGGTGGCTCTTTTATTAAGATTGAATTACTTGGCATGATTCATATGACTTGTGGACCCTTGGAGGGTGTACCTTATTTTTCTTTGTAGGGTATTTCTTGGTGACATAATTCATGGAGGTACTAAGGCACTTTGGATATCCATATGGTCTTGAAACCCCATAGGATGGAAGTTTTACCCTACCCTTGGAGGGAATTAACGATGAACATTGCACACCTAATGATGTCATTGGCCCATGAAAGAGGCCTTGGATGATGAGACTAGCATGAAATCACCTTCCCATACTAAAACATATTGATTACTTGGAGTATTTATTACTGTTGTATTAACAAGTTAGCTACAGCCAATAGGGCTGCATCAAAATCTCTCTCTTACTCTTGTTTATTTTTTTCATTGCAGAAAATTGTGCTTGAATACTACAAATGAATCCACTTGTTAAGGGCGATAAATTGGCACATTTATTTTCTAATTTATGTGGTGGAAACTTGTTGACGTAGAAAATGTTTGCTACATCTATCTAGGGCTGTTATAAACTTTATGATAACATTTACCTGGCATCCCATTCAATCGTCAAAATTGTGGTTTAATCATTGGAATATTGTCTACTGCTTGCAAGCTTTTATTTGCCATCATTTAATGTTGCTTTTGATGGTGATTTAATGTAGTTTTTAACATCCACTTATTGCTGGTATAATTTATAGTCTGCTACAATTTTTTGTAAAACAAGGTTTCTTGTTGTGTCCCTTAGTGTTTGGGGGTTTATTTTCATGATCTTTGGTCTTGGGATAGTGTTTTTGAAGTTGGTTTTGTAGGTTATTGATAAGATTCTCTCTTGCATTTACCAAATTCATCACTCTTCAAACCCTAAGAAGTCTCATCTAGTGACCAAAGGAGGGAGCCTTTCTAAACCCTTGTCTTGCTACCTCAATCCCCCCAAGGTCACCTAGGAATCCTCCCTTGTGGTGGAATCATCCATCACTAAAATGAGAGGAGTAATTGATAAGGTGACAGTGGTTCTTACTCCAAGTTGTGTCTCGTATTTATTGATTTTGGTTGGATTTTCCCCAATGACACTTTGTGTGATAACAGGATGAGCTATTTTTTGGCCAAAAAGGTTGCGGGGAGACAAAAATTCTGGGAAAAAACAATTCGAATGAAAGCATGTGTATCAAGTCTTCAACCAAAAAAGTTAATGTTTTCAGCCAAAAAAGTTTCCATTATAAATTTTTTGGCCCCAACTCTCACGAATGTGTTACCCACATTCATGATTTGACCCTTGGTTGTATTTATCTGATATTTATTAACCTTCTTGTAGAATCCATAGTTGGACTTCTTCATGCCTTGATTTCTTCACTTGCTAGAAAATTATCACAAATAGTTTGAGTAGTAGGCATGGGGGCTTCACCTTGTTCACCAATATATTATCACGTTCATTCATAAAGTGGGTTTTTAAATTGTGAAAAATAGAGTCAATGTATTGTAGGTGTTGGTGGGGGGGTGTGGGTATTAGGAGATTTACATATATCGAGGGGTTTAAAAAGGGGTATCTAGTAAAAATAGGGGTTTCTTTTATTGGAAAGATATATTGGGAGAGGGGTTCAACAAAAGGAGTTTTGGAAGTATTTATCAATATTTAGTGAAATTAGGGGTATTCTTTAATATCCTACAAATGCAGGTTCTATGTCATAGGTTCACTGAGTGGATACCCTGTGGTAGTAGGGGCATATAAATATGTTCTTTATTCTATACAATAGAATCAGTCTTATAAACATTACTAGATCTGAGTTTGAATACAAATGACATGGTACAATTATGATTTCTTGCAAGTTCTACAAGCTTAATACAAAAATATAAAGAGACAAAGATTAAGCAATAATACATCATGAAATAATCTCAAACCAATCATGGCTCACTTAACATGTAGTAATGAACATGAAAATATAGCAAATTAATTTATGATGAACATATTCATTACACAATTTCATTTATTGAAATTTTAATAGTTTACAACATAATTGCAACTTCAACCAACTACTGTACAAGACAAGGTTGTAGTTTCATCAGCTAGTGCACTATCTAGTTATTCTAGACATGAATGGAAAATTTAAATCATGTTATCTCATCCCTTAAGGGGTCTGGAGTACATACGGGGATCCAAATATTTTATAATTGACAATCAATTGAGATAGTTTTATCTGCATAATTGTATAAAGTAGTACACATCAATTCATAAAAAAACACGTTATTCGAATGGACTGAAAAAGTAAACCAAATAAGATGAAATCCTACATATCCATATATATGTACTTGATGCAAATTATTTTATGTCCAATGTTGTTTAATAACATTGTAATGGTATGTCATCTTCAATTATTCGTTCATGATCGACTTTTGTCATTTTTCATTTTCTAACTTTCGATTTTTCTTTGATTGAACCTCTATTAGCTTTATGCCCAATGCACATACCAAATGATTACATTCAGAAATTATGACATCGAGCTGGTAGTCTTGAAAGTGAACATGACTTTTAGTTTAATGGGTTTCTTGAAAAAAAATCCTTTCAGTATGATGCATCCTCTTTTATATATAAAATAGTTATCATTATAATGCTCCAATAACTTCATATTTCTTTCCGTGCACTGCATCAAATAACATTTAGCATTTTCATCATTGTCTATAGGTTCAAACACAGCAAATACATCTCCTATAAATAAAGGCATGTGCCAACAAGAAAATTGTTAGATCAACATGCACAATTCTAAATTATATTATAACATATTTTATATTTTGATCTACACGGTTTTGACATAAAAAAAGGTTTTTTAGTTTAATACATACATTTTAGCTTCTCTAACAAGATCAAAAACTCTATCACCATCAATTGAAATTGCAGTGTCATTTGATTCCATCTCCTCTAATCTTGCAAGTGGCACTTTTCCCTTTGTATTAATTTTTGTATGTTTCCAATATTTAACATATTTGCTAGTTTTGTTTTCACAACTGTCATTGGATTGTGTGTCCTCTATGCAAATTGAACTAAAATATGATTCATTCCTTATATCAAATTAAAACACATTTTGTTAGGATTTTTTTTTAATTGAATACAATTTTTGAGTCCCATGTATTATCACTACTACATATGACCAAATTTCCCATGGGTTTTCATTGCTATTGCCACACATATCCATCGCACTTTCCACGAAGGAAAACAATATTTTTCATGGACTTTTTTTCGTTGCTATAACCACGCACTAGGTATTCGTGGAAATATAGACAAAATCAGACCTTCACGTGTCATCATCCTAAAGAGAGGTATACCTTATTCTGACAAAAAAGCATGGCAATAACGACGAAAAAGTGTGGCAATGGAGATGAAAAAGCATGCAAGAGTAACAAACCCACCAATGGCTTACGACACAGATGCCATACTTGTGACGAAAAAGCGTGGCAATTAGCGATGAAAAAGTTTGGCAATAGAGACAAAAAAGTGTGGAAGAGTAAAAAAACCCACCAATGGCTTCCGATGTAGATGCCATACTTGCGACGAAAAAGCATGGTAAGTAGCGACGAAAAAGCATGGCAATAGCGATGAAAAAGAGTCACGAGTGATAGAGTAAAAAAACCCACCAATGGATTCTGACACTGATTCCATACTTGCGACGAAAAAGCATGGCAATAGCAACGAAAAAACGTGGAAGAGTAAAAAACCCAGCTATCTCTTGCGACGAACTTATGTCGCTATTGCCACACCTTCTGTAATTAAAAAAAAAAATTGATAGTTTTCCCCTGCTTTCTAAGAAATATCCTATCACATCCTTTTGTGTGTATAAGGAAACCTCAGTTATGATTTTATCCTATCACTCACCACTATTTTGAATGGATATCTTTGTGTCTGATTTGGATTCAATGCTTAGTTTGTTGTCTTTGCATTACCAAGCTCACTACCAAACTGTGAACAAATCCACTCTATAATTATATTATAACATCAAGTAAGATACTTTGAATACCACCATGATTACTAAAATATTAAAACCCAACCATCTTAACAACACATCTTCCCACTCTTTACATCATCAAGTAAAATGTATGATGCAGTTGGCTCCATTCTTGTTACCACAATCACCATAGTAATGAGGGATTGAACACACACACACACACACACACACACTTATAATTGTAAACAATATGAAGAGGATGCAGATAATTACTCAACACACGGTCTTTAGGATGATAGTAATTATAAATCCATATGAAGAGGCTATAGGTTATTACTCAACACACGGACTCTAGGGGGATAGGCTGTAGGTATAGGTTGTATATAGATATCAATGCCCGCGGGATTGAACAAGTCAAAGGGTCTCCATAGGATCTAATATGCATTGCCATAACATATATGGTTTATGTGAAGCACCATTCAATACTTAATTAAACATATATATGAGTTTATGCCCATACACCAAAGGTTGAAGTATTTGGTTTACACAACATTCAAGCCACAATTCTTATACCAGCGATAAAGCAAAGGTATTGACAGAATTAAGCTAATCACTAAGTATGAGAATTTGTATAGGCATATAATCTCTAGCTGCCAACATGCTTAAGGAAAAAACCTTGACTATAAGTGTGGAATAGAGCTAGGATTTAAGGAACACCAAGCCTAATGATCTAGCACTTAGTAAATATACTGTAGGCATAAATCAACGATCCAATCAAAGGGGAATTAAATTGTGGGTAGACTAGTGATGCCCTCGAAGAGAAATCAAGTTGTAGCATGCAGTTTTCATACTGAAAAAGTATGAAATTGAACCCAACAATAAAGTAATCAACCAATTGGTTGTGGAAAACCAACCAACATTTTGATTAAAGGTGAATTGAATCTGTAGGTAGTCTATACGCTTTGTAGGTAGTGTATTATGAAATTCAATGTTGTGCATATGCTTTTCACAACACACAAGCAAGTAATTGAATCCAAAAATGATTTGACACCATAACTAAAACAAGTATATACAAAGAACCACAACCACATAGAAATTAAACACCATAAACAATAGAATTTACACTCGAGAAACTGAGAGGAATTTTTTTAGCATTGAATGGCTTTGCTCAATGTTTAAATCTCAACAATTGCAAGATTACAATGGTGCTTTGTTTCTCTGGAGTAGTGCCTTCTCTTATTTTCCAAAGAGCCCCTTCTCAAATGTTGTGAATGGGGCGATAGGAGGTGCTAGCTTTGTTGGGATTAGTGGGAAGGCTAGGTGTCCCCAACTCTTCAACTCCCTAACTGGTGTAGCACCCCCTGTCTCAGTGGACTCTATGTGACCTCCTAGTCTTAGGATCGTTCTTAATCACCCTTCAAGTCTGATTGACTCTTTGATTCCCCGCAGGAATATTCAACACACAAGTGTTTAGCCACAGGTCCTTCTTTGGAGCTATGCCTGTGCGAGAAAGCACTGAGCGCCGACTCTTATCTATACGGCCAAATGATATGACCACAACCTTCACCCGAAAAGTACTTCAGGTTTCATGACTTCGCGATACCTGATGTGAGTTCCTTTGACTCGTCAATCCCTGAAACCCTGAAATTCTAATGGTTCCTTTGACTCCTCCCTTGAATTTTACTGACGTGACCTCTATCTAAAACCTGGGGCCCAATATTTCAGCACCCGATATTTTTCTTATCGGTGAGCTGTTGTGCAACAACTCCCTCCTCCCGATAACCTAAACCATGGTATATCCCGTCGCAAATCAACAGTTCTCAACTCCCACGATCTGACGGTCCTGATTCGATCGGGACTTAGCGAATCGAAAGTTTGAAACTCTCGACTCCGAGTCATAGCCTTCTTTACTTCCGAAACAAAGAAATTCAACCACGAGATAAATGACCCTCGTTGATTCGAATACAATGGTCTCTATTCCTCCTATGGTTGTGAGTACTGAGAAACACTCTGCCTTGATCTTCTCGCTGGTCGACTGGTTCCAACGGTCCTTGGTAAATCGATACTTCTCCTCGAAGCATTTCCACCGTCCTCTTAGACTTCTTAAAGACTCCTCCGCCAAACACTCCGGTGTCAAACCTTCTGAGCTTTTCTGTCTCTTGGGTGAGTTCGACACTCGCCTTCCCTTGAACTCTTCAGGGTTCTTTTCTTCCTGAGATTTCACTTGCAAACTTGAGGATTTATAAGGTATTCTTGCACGCACTCCTTGTGGAATTCACAAATAACCTCTGGTTATTTGACCCTTCGACTCTGTGCACTTCTTTGCAACAACAGTCCTTCAAACTTCCTCTTTAATTGATAAAGCCTAAGGCTTCCACTCACCTGTGCACACCTTGCACGACTCTGTGATACACCTGCACTTATGTTGAAGTAAGAACAATTGTATCCCTCCTGATATTTTTGAGATAAAACTCAAAAACTTCATCAACACATGCCTTGCGGACATTCACTAAACTCTTTGTAAGAATTCTCAGGACGAGAAACAATTGAAACTCATAATTCTCTCCTCATAGACTTCATACGTTCAAAATGAAATCGCAAGGATACACATCAAATTGAAATAAATGCATAACAAAGAAACAAAACAACTGTAAACATACCATTCAACAGATGTAGACAATAATCATAATAACACTAGGAACGTGAGTCAAAGCTTTATGATATTAACTCAAGTATTAATGTACATGGGTTCTTCCCTGTGTTCTTTCTCTCTATAGTTCTACAACTTACAGAATGATACAATGATACAAGACGAGGGTGTCTTTTACGACTTTTCCCTCCCACATTTACAATATATCTAATCAGAATTAAAAGCTACAACTACTTTACATTATTATAATTAAATGCCTCCACATCTGACAGATGAGAACAACACTCCAAATATGTTTTACAACTCAAAACATTTAAGGGCAATTATGTCCCTCAGCTATTACATTAAATTTTCTTCATTCAAATTCAAAACATCCTCAAAATATGCGTTGGTGCAATTCTAGCTGTCTTTTTCCTTTTCTCTTGCTTTGTTGGCTACTTACGATGCTCCTTCATCACTAACTCAAGCGCTCTTCCTCTCCTTTGTCTCTTTATTGTGAGCATTCATATCAAAAGTCCCTTTGTTATTTGTCTTCTTTTTAATTCTTTAATTATTTTGTTCTTTCATTGGCAATGTGGCACTTTAGAGGCAAGGAATAGTGGATTGAACAAGTGTGGTTCCCTTCACTTTGTCAGCGACATCCTCTGACCTTGCTATTAACTTTGTAGCTTTGAGCTTCGCTTCCATAGCCAATCTTCTTGTTTTGTTGAGTGTCTTGCATTTTAGTTGAGCCATTAAATCCATTCATTGTTTGTTGCAGATTCATTTCAAATTATACATCCTAGTGTGAGGATTTTGGTCTCCAAAAGATAACTTGTGAAGGATATGGAAACACATGGCCTCCACTTGTCTCCCAAAGTCCACTACTTCATCGTATATGAACCATATTGACTTCTTGTTTGCTCCAATCAAGCTGTTTGTTTTCCCTTGTTTCATTGTTTTAACAAATTGATATTTTTTTCTCTTTCTTATAGGAAGTGACATCCCTATCCCATAGGTACGGGCCACCAAACATCGCTTCACAAGAATCTAGTGGTGCGACTTCATATTCTACTTCATTAACATGATAAACATTAATGGAAAACTTGACTTTGCATCTCTTGGTGATTGTCATGGAAAATCCCTCATGGATCTAACCCAACAAACCAATTATACTAAATCATAAGCTTCTAGACCAAGATCATCTTCTAAAGATTTGAAAATTAGAATACATTCAGAACCAATGTCAAACAAATCATTTACTTTCTGATCCTTCACTTGAATTTTGATTTTGAATAGTGCAATTTTTGTCTCAACTTGCTCTTTGTTGTTGTAGTATGGTGCATGTTATGGCTTCATCCACATTGGAGGTGTTTTCTACCACTGCCTTTTTTTTCTTCATAGATGCATTTTCACCTTTCATGGATTGGTTACAGTTTCAATGCAATTCCAGATGCAGTTTCCAACAATTGTCATTCATCTGTCCATTCACGTCATAATGTTTGCAATGGCTTTTATTTTTCCTTTTTCGGACTGTGGGCACAATATTATTGCCCCTTTTGTGATTGTATTTTTCTGAGGTCCAACTCAATGCTAAGATATTTCTTACTTGCCTCATCTATGATTTTCACATTAAAGAGCTATAATTGCCTTCATATATGGCTAAATAGTCCTCCAAGGTACTTCACTAATACCCCAAGCTCTTCTAAAGAGATACCCAACTTGATGGACTGATTTTATAATTCAAATGTATATTCTTGTACACCTTGTCCCTATTTTTGTCAAAGGTACTTCCATTTCAAGAGATGTGTTTCTCTTTATAGCCTATAGGATAGCACTGTGATTCCAACAATACCTTGAAATCCTCCCAGTTTATAATCACGGGCTTTTTACCTATCCTTAGTGCATTTAATTATCTCTCCCACCACAACAAAGCATGTTTGGACATTTTCTAGCAGCCAAAATAAATATATTGTGTTACCTTGATTTGATAAAGGCCAAATAAATTTATAATTGTTTCAACCAACAATTTTATTTTTTCAGCATTAGCTTGACCATCATACATTGGTATTTCAAGGTTCTCATCAACCTTAAATCGAAACATTGGAAGATGAAGGAAGATAGTTGTTTTAACTTTAGTTTCTAAGCTTCTCGCCTATGGAATTTTATGGGTTATCCTTTTCTTCTTCATGCTTAGTATTTACTAAGTGTCCTTCCTTACATTTCATTACCAGTTGTTGTGTTACCATCTTTATGAATGCAACATTACTTTTCAACATTTGAGTAAACTAGGATTTCAGATCTTGTCATCTTCTTCATGAGAAGTCCCTGCCATTTTTGGATTTCTTCTTCTCTTTAGACCTTGCAATGTTGCTTGCCTACTGTATTCATATCCACTATGGGTGTTTATCATACAAGTTGTCCAAAAAGTGTTTTTAAACTTGGGATTTAATACCAAATAATTTGTAAATTGTAGGCCCGTGTCTCATATGTCTTGCCAACATAGATCTTCACTTTAGAAGTAATGTGTTATGTCTTTTCAATTCTTTGTCACACAAAGTTCAAGTTTCTTGTGATGTTACTCACCAAAGGCATGAATGCATATCTCTATCTTTTTTTTTGGTTTTAGTGCTTGGTTTGTTGGATTTATAGTTCCAATCTCAATGTCATACCGTCAAATCTACAATTCTCTTATACCAACAAACAAGGTACTTTGATACCACTCTCTGCTTACTAAAATATTCAACCCCAACAATATTAATAATAACACATTTTTCCACTCCTTGCATCATCAAGTAAAATATAATATGAAATAAGCACTATTCTTTTTATTTCCGTAACCATAGCCAATATGAATATAAACTCTAGCATTGTGGTTGAGGATTTCAACACTATTTTTATAAACTCAGAGAAATAAGGAGGTAATATAGTTCATGACCCCATGAGAGATAGAATGGAGGACTTAATTTCTGATTGGGATCTTTCAGATGTAAAACCAGCCAAAGGAAAGTATACTTGGAGTAACAAAAGAGTGAATCCTAGTTTCATTGTGGCTCATTTGGATAGGTTTCTCATTCATAGTGATTTTTAATCTCTAATTATATTATCTCTTCTAAAATTATACCTTTTGTTGTCTTTGATCATAAGCCTATTGGTCTGACCTTTGAACCCTTAGAAAATTTTGGGCCCATTCCTTTTAGATTTAACCCTCTCTGGCTTCAAAAGGAGGAATTTATGGCTCTTGTAAAGGATACTTGGGAGAAACCAATTACAGGGTCTCCGAACTATATCTAGGAATCTAGACTAAAGGTAGTCAAACAAATTCTGAAATATTGGGTTAAAATATTATATATTCCTCTAGAGAAAGAAAGGAAAGAATGTCAAAAACAACTAGAAGGAATACAAAAACAAATGGAAGAGGATGAGGTCACTGAGCACATGTTATAGGAAGAAAGATACATAAGCCAAAAGTTTCATGCGGTCTTTAGAAAGGAGGAAGAGGAATGGTGATTAAGATCATGGAGCCTTTGGTTGAAAGCGGGAGATAGAAAACTTCTTTCTTTCACAAGAACACTAAAACACAAGGTCATAGGAATATAATTAAAATAACGTACTTATAAAGAGGGTAGAAGATAAAATATTTCACAAAAGTGAAAGAAGCATCTAGGAAATACTTTGAAGAACTTTATGCAATAAAAGAAGAAGAAGATAGAGAAAAAACCAAAGAAATCATGGAACACATTGACTAGACTATGAACATATTGGTTTTTGTTGTAGAGTCTTTTTTGAGCATGGTCATGTAGAAACTTCCTCTCTGAAGGCAAAGGATTTTCAATCTAATAGGAAAAAGAATAACAAATCTTATTTTTGGAAATCCTAAGCTAGGTGCAACAACCCGCAAACTACACCTAACAAGAAACTTGGGCCTCAACTTAGAGTGAATAAGACATCCCCAAATGGAGGTTCCTACCCTTTCGTCCAACACACAATGGAGCATTATCTTATTAGGGAGGAAGGATCAACCTTCAACATAACCTATGATTTGAATTTTGGATCCACTCAAGGGAACGAGGAGAAAGATCCACATAGGGATAATGTCACATTAAGGCACAAGGTCCCGCGACCATATGGAGTTGTACAAGGGGTAGAGAGCATGTAGGTAGAGTTGGGAGTCCTATGGTAATACAACCATATGGTCTCTCATGGGAATGGTTTCTTAGATGCTTTAATTCTTAGAAGGGTGGATCAAATTATTTTGTACTTAGAGGGAGATCACTAGTTTGGGCCATTGAAGAAGAGGATCATGTGTATGCAAGGAGGACTTGTTCTCCACTAGAGTATTTTCCTTTGAATTGTGTATATTTAATTGGATCTAGTTGGAATGTTGTGTCCTAATTGATTGGAAAGTTTGAAGGGGTTGTAGACCCAAAAGTTAATTCACAAGAAGAATGGTCACCATTATCTTCAAGCAAATTGTCAGATTCACTTGTTCCCAGAATGATTTGGTTGTCAGTTTGTATGTGTATACCAAGACCCAGATGATTGAGATGACTTAGGATGTGTAGGTTGAGGGAATTTCAAATGAACTAGCAATATTTTCAAATGAAACGCTACCTAGCGTAGAAAATGTTGTGTGTGTGGGGGGGGGGGGGGGGGGGTAAAATTGAAAAATTAAAATGGCTTGAAATAAAATGACATGAAGCAAATAAAACTATTGTAATAACTTGCATGAAACTACTACGTGAACTTCTAAACTACTATAGAAATGATAATATCATATAAAAGAGGGTTATTTTCATTCCCTTGAGTGGGACCTACTCAAGGTCTCTACAAGAACCCTTGGTGAAACCATAAGTTCTCGAAAATGTAGTCTCCTTATTAAGAAATTTAACTCATGATAACAGTGTGTCCTCTACAATTTGAATTCACTATCATAATTATGAAATTATTATTCCAAAGACAAACTATCTACCAATCATTAGATCAAATCCTCAAGCATGCTTAAATTCATATAAAATAAAAATTAAGCCAACGCATATCACATAAACTCATCAACTCAATTACTCATAAAATTCAATATGCATGGGGACATAAATGGTCCTAGAAACATGCCAAAGTAGTTTTGTAGGTGCAATATTTCAACGGTTGATCAAAATATGTTTACGTGTTTATATATTATTGCACGTCGACTTATAAAATTACTTATATCTCAAAAATATACTGATAGGTCACAACCTAGCGAGACACCAAATTGATGTATGAGAACCGCTTGTTTATGGGACAATGAATAAACCCTCTATGCATCCCACAAACATAGGGGTCTCATACATTAATTTGATGCTAGTAATGTCCTATAAATTATGAATATCTTAACAATAATCAAAATTGTATTTTTACATTTCCATGTCTCCATAAGTTCTACATTGAGTTCTATAGTTTAAAAAACATGTCAAAACCCTTACCTTATCATTGTCCTTTCAGTAGATCCATTATCCCATACAACTTGATAACATTTGTCCACAAGATGCATTTCCATCACCAAGACCTGTATGAATCATAAAAGACAAATTTTTTATATGAGTAAATAATATATAAACAAATAAACAGACATTTAGTTATGTAAAATACTCTAGAAAAAACTTAAGTGGTTGCATACCTTGATGAGCTTCTCTTTGTTTTGAGAATGGGTTATTCTGTAATGAACAGGGCCAACCACGTGAAGGTGGAAGTTCATATGGTCGCTCCCCCCCACCCACATTGCTCTCTTTTCCCCATACCCAACACATGATTTTGTTTATATAGAAAACATATAGATATTCATGCATAACTAGGATAGACATCAAAACATATGAACATATAAACATTGAATCATAATGATGTAATTCATATAAACAATGTTTCATACTAGAAACATCGATAAATATCCAAATACAAGTCATGAATTTATACATATATTTTTTCTTTGATTTATGCTTTTTTACATTCATAAAATTGACGATTGGGGTATCATAATCATCCTTTGACATTGTATTTATTATACCCTGTATTTCTATTTTTTTTTTGTTTCCATGCACTCATGTACCATAATTCTGGTACGTTGCTGAGAAGGGCATGGAGACATCTGTGCAGGGGAATTAACTACAACAACGAAAATGATCATATTGATATGTTGAAATATAATTGAAATAACTATTTCATTATTTTGATTAACATTACAATATTTCTCTTTAACTATCTATGTAGCTGTGACAATTGGTGTGTTAATTTCTTGTCCACTTGGTTCCTCTCGTAGTTCACCCTCATGAGCTATATGCTCTTCCATTTAAAGAAGATAATATATAAGTATAAGTCAGGAAATAAATATCTACAATCACAGTAAATATTTCCAATTCTGAAGCATACATATCGGAATGGGTACTCTGCTCCCCACTATCATTGGACATGTGCTCCCTAGTATGAAGTGGTGTCTATTGATACCACTAGATTCATTGTTGTGTTTGCATTGTTGCTTGAAAACAAACATAAATACTTAGTTAAGGGTCATATAATAAAATATGAATAGACTTTACAAGCATGCTACTGCGATTTCATTATTCATTTTATTTACCTGTATGGCTGGGGAGATTGGAGTTTTCCCCAAGCTTCTCCTATATTCAATCACACTTTTAAAACCGTGCTTGTAACCAATATTTAGGTCCTCCTCAGTGGCAACAGTGTCAAACATATTTAACTTCAATGCATAACACCATTAAAATTACCAATAACAAAAACATATATTTGTTTGCTACTGTTAAATAAATATTCACCACACTTAATCATTTAATTCTTACGATTCACGATTTTAGTTTTCCATAGCCACCCTGGCCTAGTTCATGCTGCCCGTTCTTTTCCATTCTAGCCTTGGTTGCTTTGGAGGTGTCAGGTAGCCTATATATGGAATTTTTGAAAAAAAATAGATATCGGAATTATTACTTAAAATAAGAAATAAAAACATAAATGAGCATATTTCACTAATAAGATGACATGTGTTGTACCTTACTTGACCAAGGCATGGATGTCTTCCTTGTGTTTTAGACAAGTTCTCCTTTGCATCCTCTATCAGGGCCTTCCACTCTTTCTCCGGAACCATGGGAGGGCGCTCATGCTTGAGGTCTAATTGCAATTTCTCCCTATATTGGGCCCTGGTATATTTTAAATTCTCGTCGGCTAACTTTGTAACCACTTTCCTGTTGAATGTATTTCCAGACAAGTTTACCATGTGGCCTATCAATTCATATTTTTTTTCGCTATCTTGGCCATTCCACCGTGTGCGAATGGTGGGGCCAAACAACTCCAATGCTTTGGCATTCAAGATTCTATAGAAAACATTGTTTCCTGCAGAAACGTGTTATCCATTAATTTATAATAATCTCAACAAATGTCCATTTCAATTTCATGAAAAGAATGAATCAATTAATTAACAAAAACCTGCAATCTTCTGAATCTTGATCGAAACACATGCGTCATCCACCATAAATCTAGTTGCTTTTAATTTGTGTTGCTCCATGAATAACTTTCTCTCCATCTACAGTGCGTTCATCTCCGAAGTCATGTGGAGTCCCAGGCTTTAGCTCATCATGCTTCGGCATGTCATGCCAGTCAAAATCATTGCACTCATCAATGGATTCAAGGGGAACCTTAGGAGGGTCAAAAATCCTCACTTGTACTTTTATATGTCAATTTTTTTGTTGCATTGGACCATCACTGTTACCTATAACAGTTGTAGGCTCGACAGGTTCCCGGCGCACGGGGTTTAAAAACTCCTACAAACGGAAAAATTTACTTTATCAGATCATATAGAAAATATAAAACAAAAAAACATATATGAAATTGTCATATCTGATAAAAATATGTGAAGATGCCACTTACCCCAAAATTAGTTATTAGATTTTGTAGCTCTGCAATTCTTTCCATGTCCTCCTATGTCAGGGGTGTTTTGCGAAACAAATCTAGATATTCTATGTTTTTTGCCTTCAAGTCCTTCGCAACAGTTTCTATTGGGTCAATGGAATAAAATATTTCATCCTCATCAAGATCCTCAGTGGGTGCCTTCCCATGTTGACCATGCCACAATACAGTGATGAATAAATCTAATGAGATGAACGTTAACATTTGAGAAATTTAGTTATTATAGTCATAAGTTATTACTATATTTAACATTTACCTACTGAGGCATAGCGGGTGCCTTTCCATGGTTACACTGGATAGATGTAGCAGGTGATTTTCCACGGTCACCCTGGACAGATGTTGACACAATAAATCAATCAAAAAAAGTTATGAAATTCTCCTGTAACATTAAAAAAATGAAATATTGCAGAGATATTAGAAAATAAATAATGAAATTTTAGAAACTTAGTTGTTGTAGCATAAGTTGTTACTATATTTAACATTTACCTACTGAGGCACAGTGGGTGAATTTCCATGGTCACCCTGGACATATGTAGCAGGTGATTTTCCATGGTCACCCTGGACAGAAGTTGACACAATAAATCAATCAACAAAAGTTATGAAATTCACCCATAACATTAAAAAAATGAAATATTGCAATAATATCAGAAAATAAATAATGACATTTCAGAATTTAGTTGTTTTAGTCATAATTTGTTACTATATTTAACATTTACTTGTTGAGGCACATCAGGTGCATTTCCACAGTCACCCTGGACAGATGTAGCAGGTGATTTTCCACGATCACCCTAGACAGAATTTGACACAATAAATCAATCAACAAAAGTTATGAAATTCACCTGTAATGTGAAACAAATGAAATATTGCAGTAATATCAGAAAATAAATAATGAAATTTCAGAAATTTAGTTGTTGTAGTCATAAGTTGTTACTGTATTTAACATTTACCTGTTGAGGTACAACAACTGCATTTCCATGGTCACCCTGGACAGATGTAGCGTGTGATTTCTCATGGTCATTGTTAAGCCCTAATATTGGCTCATTACCCCTTAATTGGGGCATATTATATTAGTAATGTTATTTTATTTATGTCGGCTTTAGGCCATTAGTTGTAATTATACCTCCTAGTCTCCTATATATACCAAGGAGACATTTT
>ML778929.1:735631-749393 GCA_009831015.1 Picea engelmannii | reverse complement strand
CTTTCTTGCACTTGTAGCATTGCATGCATCTTAGTTTGACATTACACCTTTGAGATTTAATCAACTCTAACCTATATGAGTGACCATGCAACTTTATCTAGACTTAATGGATCTATTTTTCATTTCCAACTAACTCAAAATTGTGTTTCAAAGGGAATTGACAACTTTGCCAAGTGTTTGGTATTAGGTTGTTCTAGATGTTAGTTAGCCTTTTTCACGGGTTAAAATATTTTATATGGTGATGAATCATGCTAATATTAGTCAGTGTCTTGGAAGCCTATAGAACAAATATGTAAGATGAGCTAACATAATTCGATTTGGACAAAACAATATTTTAAATGGAACTTAAACTTTCATTAAAAATTGTTTTGGTGCATTTTTCACTCTTGACTATGTAGATCCGATGAAATGTATTGAGTTGTAGCCCGTGCGAGGAAATTTGCATAGGATTTTCCTCATAACCTCCTGATAAAATCAACTACAAACAAGCTTTTAAAGAAATCGATAAAGTGAAGTCTAGCCTTAATAAAAACGTAGTTAATAATCCTTCACTACAACAATCTTTCTAGATATATGGTCGTAGATTAGTTTTAGTATTGTCTACTAATGAAGGCCTTTGAATTTGCAATCAATCATTACGAAACACAAATCATTGGCCCGAAGAAGCTTCTATCAATTTGGCAATAACACCTGACATATATAAGCACTTCTAAATCTTGATAGAAGGCTTGAAAGCCTTATTAAATTATGTTTTTGGATAGTGGGCTAACAGAAGCAACATCTTGGATGTGATAGACAGTCTTTTCCTTATCCCAATATGAAGGAAAACAAACTTTGCATCGTATTGTACATGTTTTAACTTTAGAATGGTGAATTAAAGTGTAAGTCATCTAAGCAACATCTTGGATGTGATAGACAATCTTTTTCTTATCCCAATATGAAGGAAAACAAACTTTGCATCGTATTGTACATGTTTTAACTTTAGAATGGTGAATTAAAGTGTAAGTCATCTCTTATATTGCATGAGGCACAAAACCCCACATGCATTAACCACATTAAATCACAACAATTGATATATATAATTTGCTCCATATCAAATTGATGACATACGAGGAACCATGTTCAAGTTTTAGTATGGGGTTTGGGCGTAGTCTAAACATTCTATGTTTTGACTTTTAGGCAATTATCATTGGAATCTGGAAACATAATTGTTTGAAAAATCACAATTTTACATTGTTTAAACCATGTTTTTGAATGCATAAATCGATTTAGTGCTATCAAAATCCTCAAGGGCACCCACAATATCTAATCTCAACCACTTAAATCTGCAATTTTCTAATTTTCTGATCAAATTTTGGGCAAAACTCGTCGAAAAATATACCCAAAAAGGTAAAAATGTAGAGCATTTAAACCACATTATAAGATTTGACCTCTTAATAATGGTAAGTCCTAAAATTTCTGGATCTATTAGACATTTTTTAAAATTTTGTATAAACCTTTTGATTTTTGATATATCAACATCACCATAATCTCTTCATCTTAACTAGAGGGGATATTATTGTCTTAGAGGAAATTTGCAAGATGAACATAGTCATGCACAACACACCATCTTAGTGGGTAGAATAAGCTTAATTGCAAAACCAATAAAGAAACGCGACTATATAGGTATGAAGGTCATTCCTACCTTAGTGTTTCATTTGCATTGCCAAATAGATAAACATCACTCAAATTACCGATGAAAACATTTTCATTTTATTATTTATCATGCATTATTATTATTTCTATTAAAATTATAATAATTACTGCTTTCGATGGAGGAGATACCAAGAAATGAAAAGTGCCACTTGTGAAAAATATGACTTGAATATTATTTATGACAATGATGAGTGCTCTAACCTTCATCATAAAACAATTGAAGCAATATAAAATGATTCACACGTGTACTATTTCAAACTCAAGAAAAGAGGACATGGACCCAGCATAACTCAAAAGGAAGCACACTTGGTTCTATTGAAATATTGAAAAATATTACTCATGTGAGCATATTTACATGATTACTATATGTGATCCTAAATTTGGTTTTGTGAAAGGTTTTGAAGGCAAAAAGGAAGCACACTTGGTTCTATTGAAATATCACTCATGTAAGCACATTTACTTATCACTCATGTAAGCACAATAACATGATCACTATATGTGATCCTAAAATTGGTTTTGTGAAAGGTTTTGAAGGCATCCTCGATTGTTTTAAAAGAAGGACCAAATAATATTTATTTTGAAAAAATTCTTATGGAAAAAGGACATAATTGTAAAACAAGGATCCCCTCCTAAGTCATGTAACATTTTAAGAGGAAGGCGAACTTCTTTAAATAAACCCTAATTGCTTCCTGGTAAGAAAATCAATAAATGTTTGTTATGGGAGAATACACTTTATAAATGGAATGAAATTAAAGGAGAAAGTATTTCTTACTTTGAGAATATAATCTCTTTTGTTATGTTGTGAGTGAAAAAGACCAATACTGGTTCTTTTGTATTATGTTGTAACTGTTTTTTTTTTATTTCTTAATGAGAGAAGCCATTGCTAGCCAAGATTGTTGTTGAAGATTTCTGCTATGGGATTGGTATTTTTTTGTCATAGACTACTCTCATAATCTAGTATTTATTCTTACTTTCTATTGTTGGCATTTTGGCTAGTTTATGTACAAAACTATCACTTTCAGATTTGCTTGCACGATATCCTTAGATTGTTGTTTGTTATTTGTGAATTAATTCTACACGATCACTCTACATTTGCTCCAATCAGTTCTATGCTCTTTCTAGTTTTGTTATATTAGTTTATGGCATACTAAATTTTGCATAAATAATTTAGTTGCATTTTTATTCGTTGCATTTAAAGAAAACCTTAAATGTTGGATCATGTTGTAACTAGTAAAACTCCAAAACTAGTAATAATTGTCAGGCTTAGATTTAGAGGGGTTTTCCTACACCAAATGGGAGAGTTTGATTGAGCCTCTTTTTTGGGGATAACCACTGCTCTTGATGCTAGGTATTTTTCTTTGACAATAGACATATGTTCACAGGTTTCAAGAGGAATAAAAATTTAAAAAAAAAAGAGTATCCACCTAAAAATGTGGCTATAAAGAGACTTTATATATTAATGTGATACATAAATTCACTAAATTCTATGCCAAGAAACATTCGTTTGAAATCATAAAGTTCATAGCCCAAAAAAATTTATGATTAGGAATGACATAGAAACTATAATGACCCCCCCAAAAAAACTCTCCCATTTTCACCCAAATATACCCACAAATGGTTGTAGAATAACTATGTGATATGTTTACAAGCCATATTAAAAGGCATAAAAATAATCTCCAAACAAGTAATATTAATAAGTGAATATAATCTCCAAATTACAAAGATAAGATAAAGACAATGATGAATTTGTTAAAAAAATCATTAAATGTAATAGGAAGGATTCTAATTTGAGTGAAGTTAGTTATCTTTCATAAAGTATTGAAGGAACCTTGGTACAATTCATAATCATTTTCATTTAATACAACATGACATCACTATTTTGTACTAGATATTAACTCATTTTAGACATGTTATGAAAACCAAACCAAATTCTTTTTATATCAGTTTCAACTTTGAACATGAGATGCATGGCAGTTTGAGATGAATCAAACTTCCCAACCGAGAATAAAAATAAATTTAGAAAATATAATACTACATTTTCTCTAATACTAAGAAACTCTTAAATTAAATGTGAGTGAGTTGAGGAATATTAGTCTCATTTCAGATAAGAAACTACAAGAAATTTCTCTATTTTTAATAACCAACAAAACCCTTCCAAGTCCATGCAAAAGAAAGAGATATGCCTATAAAAGATCACAAGACAACTAGGAAGAACATAGTTCCCAACCTAAATTGATATGAATTTATAAAATATGGTACTACATTTTCTGAAAGTGAATGAGTTGAGAAGCATTAATTTCAATTTGAATAACAATATACACAAAATTTCTAAGCCCTTCCTCGTAGTGGAAAGGAAAAGATACCACCAATACCCAAAAAGGAGACAAGTAAGGATAACCCAAGTTGTAGGGGTTCATCTAACCTATAAACAAGTTGTAGCTTATGCAATCCTTTTTTTAGGTCCTTACCGAGACGAACAAGCGAGCAAATTATTATAGTGGTTTCTTCCAACTAGCCATTAACACCACATGAAAACCATAAAAATAATGTCACCTCGATTTTACTAGTGTAGACGAAGAAGAATGGGTGTAAAGACTATTTTGGTAAGGTATCCCATCTCCACTTAAAAATGTTTTTGTCAACGACTAATTATTATATTTTTTTGTTTTTATCGTATGATTAGAAAGGCTATGTAAATCATGGCCACCTAAGTTATTTAATACATGATATATTTAAAATCCTAGTTATTTTTTTGTTAGACAACTATAAATTAAAAAAACAAGGCTATAAAGTTGTATTAATTAAAAAGATCATTGCTTTACTTAGACATCGAAGGACAATTTAGAAATTTAACTTCTCTTCTATCATAAAAGGCCTCTCAATCCCATAAATATATGGGGAGAGGCCTGGCTTCTATTATGTTTCTTATGAGCTAATTTTATTTTTCTTTCATGTGTCATAATATTGTATGACAAACTAGTTACATAATAAAATTTAAAAAATAAATATAAAATTCTAAGTTAATTTTAGGAACTTGAATAAATGGTGCCATAGAGGGTTGATTGGAACCTGGTATTTTGTTTTTCTTTGCTTTTTATTCTCTAAGTTCCTTTTTTTATTTCCTTGCTCTTGTGAATGTGTAATTAGAGATCTAGTCACTACATCTTTGTAGTGCAACACAAAATTTCCAAGTTCATTTGGCAATGTCTTCATCATGACCCTTCCTTGGATCTTGGACCCTTTCCTTATCTTATCGTCTTGACCATATTCTCTTTGAGTGTTAAATTTGTCTATGAGCTCCATATTTCATTGTTAGGGGAGGGTAGGAGTCCACAATTTCCCATTTAACCTAAGGTAGATACTTATTCTCCTTCCCAAGAAGAGGATGGAGTTCTTTATCTGTCTCCACATCTAATATTGTTAATCTGATTTGGCTTGTCCCCAAAGAAGATTCCTTTTCCAAAACAAGAAGATTCATGTTTTTCATAATGTCATCACTATTAGCATTCTCAAGAAGGGATCCTTGAAGGTCTCTTCCTTTTGGGCTCAATTTCACACATGTCTCCTTTAATATCCTTTTATAGGACATGGTCCATATTTACAACGGTTACCAAGCGATTGTAATTGGAAGGACCCATATTAGGATATTTGGGAGATCGTGGTGGTGATGAATTTTTTCAGATTCATATTGGGTGATCTATAAACTATCATGGATATTCCACTAGTCACACCACATCTAATAAAATACTGAAATCTTTACTGTGAAAGGAAATATTTACTTTAAAGGTTAATTTCCTTTAGATGTAAGATCCTTTAATTACTGGTTTTCTACTTAAAATGTATGAAATAGATGAAATGCAAAAAATAGAGGACATAAATAAATAAGCACACACCATCCAGAGATAAACACATGATATTACCTAGGAAACCCAATATGGGAGAAAACCCAACTAGATTCTAATTGGAGGAGGATAGACTCCAGTAAAACTTTATGCAAAGTGATTTCAGCACATATGTATAAGAGTCTTGAAGCCCTTTTGGCTCCACCATCTTCAATAAATTTCACCATACTATCTCATATTTCTTTTAGAGGTAATCTATCCTATATTATCAATGGGTGGTATGGGAAGAGTAATGAAAGATGCACAACAACAATTTCTCTTGATGGGTTAAAATCTAAAGACCTTTCATTAAGGTACATTTTGTATATACCATGAAATTGGGGCCAAATCATAATATTAAATCTGTGTTTTTCTTTCACTGGAATAGAAAGAAAAATAACCTCTTCCACATGCAAAAAAGTAGATTTAAACCTGCAACTTTGATTTCCAAACTTGCAAGATCCATTGATCTACTAAAAAATGTCTAGGCCATAAACTAATGAATTGACCATTCAAGTCTCAGATCAAGAAGATATTGTCCTTTCAGCATGGTTTGATGGTTGAGATAGGTATAAGTGGAATGCTATTTGCTTTCTTCACAAAATGATATGTAGGATGAATATTTTTGGAATGACTTTTTTTCTTTAGTTATCAAAACTTGGTAGCCAGTTGTTTCAGTGTCAAATACATGTTATTCAAGCATGCTCCAAGGAAGGATGAGACACCCATGGCGATATCCAAAGTCGAATATTGAGACAAGAGATTCACATTAGACATGGTGATAGTAGGGCATTGATGAACCTCTATAATGTCTATCAAAAGGCCCATCTATGACACACTTTTTGACCACCTTTGTATCTATAAACTCATGTTTTTTACCACACTTAATATAAATTGTTCTTACTTGCAAGTTATTTAATGAGTGATTTGAGTTTGTGATGTGATGAGTTATGATTATGTTTATTTTTAGTTTTCCAGATAATATTATGTATGTAGCCTAACCTAAATAGGTCGAGCCACACATGGAAGGTTGTAGGTCCCAACACTTGGATACAAAAAAGGGATCTTGTCCCCTCACCTACCACCAGTTTGTTGCTAGACATTAAGGAGGCACTTTAGTCCAATCTACTCAAAATCAGACTCTAGGGGACCAAGAAGACAACCAATAGAGAACAACGATCCTGATTAAGGGAGTCTTGGGGATCAAATCCGTATAGCATGTTGATGCCGAGAGAAACCACAATCGAATCCTTGTTTCCAATATTGCATCTAAATAACCCCATGTTGGATTTGTGCCAAGGAATGGTGCACATAGGTCAATGAACTTAGAGGATTTCTTGAGAACTCCATGGTGTGCTTGCAAGCATGTGTAGTCACTTGATAGTTGTTTCCATGCTAGGAAGCAACCGATCCCTATCCTAGCTGAAGAAGGTGACCATACTTCCTTTCATAGGATTGATATGTGGTGGTAGCAAGATGGGATCACACTAAACAAGAAGACCAACATTCGAATTTTCTTCGTGACTGCTAAGATGGACTGTCTCCAAGCCATAGAAGGATATGGGAATGGATGTTGAGTCCATATTTCGGATATGGAGATTTCTCAAAGCTGAGAGTCAGTGAGAGCAGTTTTTCATTGTAGGGAAAAGCGAGCCAAAACCATAGCCAAATCCATAGTCGAGGACCAAATCCAGTAGCCAGAGACACAATCCATTTCCAAAGCCAGAGTTAGAGCTGTATCTAGGATCCAACATCAAAGCCACATTCTAGACAAGTAGACAACATTGATCCAACTTGGTTTCCTTGAGCTTTTGGAGACCGAAAAGCCTCTCAATGGGGAGGTGTGATTCAAAATGGATCTGAACCAAGAATGGGTAAGACTCAATACCTACAAGACAACATGTTAATTAAACAAGGTCATGAAATCTATGTAAAATGATGCAAGTGTAAAGTTGAAAAAGACAAATGAGGATGTAAGAGAATAGTTAAAAAAAAGTGAATGAAAGAAAAAAAAACTAGGAGAGAAGGCTAAGGAATGGGAAGTGAAGAGCCATGGTTATTGGCCTTCCCTTACCCCTAACTCTCGTTATTTATTCCCTCACTCTCATTCTCAAAGGGTCTTTTGGCCAAGGATGATCTTGATTGGATCATTATATTATTTTTCATCTATCTTGATGCTCTTAGAGTGGAAAATATTGGAGGAATCAACTTGCAGGGTCATTTTAGTGGCATGTCCCTGTTTGAAAAGTCGGGGTATGGAACCTTCCATAGCCATTTTGAGGCATTAAACAACAATTTTTGGGGTTATGGTGTCAAAAACTTATGAACACCCCCTTGACGATGTTCTACACTTCGAGACCTTTCCAATGGTGCAAATCATGCGTCAATCAGAGCTCGCATGAAAAAGTTATGCCTCCCACCTGTTGACCACATATGTATGAGAGGATCCCACATCAGCCCCCATTACTCATGCATATGGGGCTATCCATTTGAGGACATTCAAGAAGAATTTAGAAGGTAGAAAACCTTATCACAAATGAAGGTTGAGGATGATCTAAAATCGATGCTTAGTAATTTACACCTTGACTTTAATTTAACAAGATCTTTTCTGACAATGCATGTGAATTATATGAGCAGTAGAAAATATTAAAGAATGAAGGGAACTTGCATAAAATGCAAAGAGACAAACTATAAACAGATTGAACACCAAAAAATGATAACGAAGTTCGACAAATCTGCCTACGTCTCCGAGCCTTTAGTTGTAGTGCGAGAGGCTTCTTTATTATTCCTCAATGCTAAAAAATATACTTCAAAATTACATCACTCATTTTTCTGACTAAATCATCTATATTCTACTGTTTCTCGGGAACATGATACAACAAATCACACTAAAAAAGGCGGAGTAGAACTCCCAGAATAAGCCTCACAAGCTCAGACACTCTTCTGGCTTCACTACATAAGATGACTTTAGCCTTCACAAATTCTCCTTGAATTTGCTTCCAAACTTCCTTCTAATCTACTATTCAAGAACTCCTTGAATAGATTCAAACAAGCCTCACTGAGATCCCCTCTCAAATGGGCTCAAACAAGCCTTTCTTATAAAAACTCCCTCTCCTCACTCTTGCTTCAAGAGTCACTTGTGACTTGTTTCAAAGCTACATAATGCTTGGTTTATATAGGATTAGGGTTGGGGTTCACATACCAAATTCCTCCCAAGATCTGGCCTCAAAATGGGCTCTAGATCCTCATTTTTGGGGAAAAATCCACCAAAGTTAGCATAAAAAACCATAAAAATCCAATTCTAAAGTGGAAAACCCACTTTTGGAAACATAATTCTTGCACGCCCCTTTTACGTTTGCACCTAGTCATATGGTAAGGGATGTGGCCGAGCACTAGGCACCCACGCCCTTGTCCTCTGCCCCTATTTGCATAACATCCTTGCTCTAGTCGGTGGGCTAGCCCCCACTATCTGGGGATTATCCCCTAAAATCCACACAACACCATAACAAGAGGCTTATTTTCCATATGTTTAAACAAGAAACACGATAACTTGGTTGGTAATCATTGTATGGTTAGGTCGTTGCTGGGTCTGGAGGTCAGGGGTTCGATCTGCCAGAAGTGCAAAATTTTTGACTTGGCCGTCATTAGGCTTATCCGGGGTGCCACATGGTGCCTTGTGATTGGGGCATGTGTTATGTTGTGATTTTCCACCGTACTGTCTATTCAACATACAGTCACCGATCACGTCAGCTACCAAATCAACTACATAGCCAACACCCCTGCCACATGTCACACCCTGAGGATGCCAACTGTCCATCGATACTGCCATGTGTCCTCCTCTGAGCCTGCCACATTTCATTCGTACAACCACGTGATAACTTTTTACTGGTCCAAATTGACCCTTGAAAATACCAAATATGAATGCCACATTGAACGTCCTGGTGTTTCCACGTGTCCTATTAACATCATCATGATTTCATGTTGATGTATTGCTCACGTTAGCAGTATGAACCGTTGACTTGATTTTGTCTTTTTTCCTATTTGACCTGAACTTCATATCATGATAATTTCGCCATACGGAGTCCATTTTTGAAAAAGAATATATTGTCGGAATCGAAACGTCGAGCACTACGCTAAACAGTTTAGACTCAACAATCGACTAAAATAAACAACAAATAGTATAGACTCAACAAAACATTAACTAGACTCAGTAAGTGATTTCATAGATCAAATCACTTTTTTTACATCAACTAGACTAGACATTGACTTGATGAAATATTTACATATGTGGCATAAAATCTTCTCAGTTCCAAGCAGATGACCCATCTCATGTCGATGGAGTTTCACGGTCATTCCTCTTCTCTTCTACAACATCCTTCTTCTAATCTGGCGCTTCAGGATTTTTGGAGCGTCTCAACTCTGGATGTAGCTTCCAACAACTATCTTCACAATGCCCATACCTTTGACAATGTGAGAAATAATTCCGTGTTGGGACGAATTTAATGAATCCTTTCCTGGACTAAGTTGAATCCCGGTTGGATTTTCCCGACTCTTGTCTTGGTTTTGATGAATTCGCATGCAAATTCTTCTTGACATGTAGTGTTGCATCATCCTGTCTTGGCGTACTCCTTGTCGCCATGATCTTCTTTCTGTATACCTTTTGCTTCCAGCATATTGCAACACAATGGTTATGAATGCCGTAATATGTACATGGAATTATTCTTTTTATAAGTTCCATGACCCTAGCATGTTCATCATTAAAGGTAGGTGAAGGAGATTTATACCTTTTGGCAATTTTACCTTTATTTTGTGACTCACCATTCGTGTCACTGCTAGATTGAGCTTCTTGCTTGCCTTTACGAGTTCAAATCCATGTTGGTTTCAGTTCTAGATGCCGATCCTAACAATGGTCAATATCGTGTCTGAACTTTTGACAATGTGTACAAAAAGCCACTAGATTGTTTTCATTAGTAGACTCTTTTTCATATCCCAATCCTTTATGGAGTGGTCGTTCTCACACCTCGATAGGATTAGCTCTACCTTTGGCCATGATTTCCAAGACCTCGTCCTTTCATGTAGCCAAACTTGGATAGCATCTTCATACCTATTCCTTTGGTATTCCTTTCAAAAGTTGCAATATCCCGATCACCTGACTCCAATTCCTGATTAGTTACAGGAGAAGATGGATTATATTGAGTACTTTCTGCTGGATAGGAAAATATGCCCATGGCTTCTCCTACTGACTGCTCCTCAACTAGAGTAGAGAGAGTATATGAATCCTCCTCATATGATTTTCCATGGAATGGATGAATTTCATCATCCTTTACATGACTCAAACTCTTAACATAAAGACTTATTCCAACTGGTCTTTCTTTGTTGCTAACACCAATGTTCGTAACCTTTCCCTGTCTTCTTTGAGGATTTGTACCAATATTATCAACACAACATTTTCTCGCTGAATCTGTTGATTCATATCCTCGAGTTCCTGGATTCTATCTCTCTTCAAGCTTTTCCCCATGCTTATTCACAATTCCTGCAATATAGTCAACCTGCTCTGATACTACTTGATCTGAAATCGGTGCTTAGTAATTTACACCTTGACTTCGATTTAACAAGATCTTTTTTGACAATGCATGTGAATCATATGAGCGGTACAAAATATTAAAGAATGAAGAGAACTTGTAGAAAATGAAAAGAGACAAACCATAAATATATTGAACACCAAAAATTGATAACAAAGTTCAAGAAATCTGCCCATGTCTCCGGGCCTTTAGCTGTAGTGTAGGAGGTTTCTTTATTATTATTCAATGCTAAAAAATATGCTTCAAAATTACATCACTTAGATGTCTGACTGACTTAGTTGTATTTTTCTTTGTCTCGGGAACCTAATGCAATAGAAGACACTAAAAAAGGAAGAGTAGAACTTCCAGAATAAGCCTCACAACTCAGACACTCTTCTGGCTTCACTACATAAGATGACTTTAGCCTTAAAAAATTGTCCTTGAATTTGCTGTCAAAATTCCTTCTGATCTCTTGTTCAAGACCTCCTTGAATAAATTCAAGCAAGCCTCACCGATACCTAAAATGAATCTCCTCAACGATACCTTTCCAACGGGATATCATGCGCCTAAAATAGAGATCGTAAGAAAAATTTACGACCCCGAGAAGTTGATGTACTAACTTACCCAAATGGGGCCCACATGACTTTTGGTGCTTCATCTACGAGGGTTAGGTGTTTGGATGTCTAGGGTTTTTAGCATTCCTGTTTATTGTAAAAAGGCCTTCATAGCCTCATTTTAATCATCTTCTTGCGAATGACTGTTAAGCCCTAATATTGGCTCATTACCCCTTAATTGGGGCATATTATATTAGTAATGTTATTTTATTTATGTCGGATTTAGGCAATTAGTTGTAATTATACCTCCTAGTCTCCTATATATTCCAAGGAGACATTTTCATTTTGAATCATCTTGTACTTGAACATTTAAGTGGGGTAAAAGGAGGTTGCCCCCTCGAAGAGGCTTATTATCTGAAATTATCTATTTTTCAAGGTGTTGAGTACCTTTTCTGAGGTTTTTCTATGATATATTGATATTTGGTTCCTAACATATGGTTTCAGAGCTCAAGGTCTTGGGGTTTTGCTGCTACATCTGAGACACCTTGGCATTTTCACTATAACATTTTTTCTACAACGTTTCAAAAGAAACGTCTTGGAGGATATTTAGTAGACGGATCAAGGTACGTTGGGTTCAAAATTAAGCTCCTGAGGTCTTATACTTTTAGAGATACAGCCTATAAAAGATAGGGTTTTGGAATCATCCTGAACTAAGTCATTGTGGAATTTTCTCTATAAAAACTTCTCTGTAACGTTTCAGACCCTAAAATATGGAGGATATTTACAAAAATTAGTAATTTATCTATGGTAAAACGTTCAGCATCTGGGTCATCTTAAATTTGTATATACACCTTGTGTAAGATATGGTATCTGACTAGTCCTATTGACTAGTCTTAAGAAGGTGTTCCAGGTAAAACAATCATAACTTCTTCCTAGAGTATCCAAATTGAGTGGGACTGGTTTCATTGGATCGTGGATAGTCTGTAGTATTTCTAGTGTGATTTTCATACTTTTATATCTATCATTTTGTGTGGGGCATGATATACAAGTGAGATATCCTGGAAAGGCAAAAAATCGGCAAGTTGTGGGGAAGTTACCATAAATTCCACTTGGCACATCCAATTTTGATCAGACCTGTGGCATTGCAAAGAACAAATATCATAGAACTACATAAAAGAGAGTTTCATACCCAGAAGGGCTGAAACTTGGGACATACAACAGAAGAAATGTTGTCTAGCAGAACCACCTCAAAATCAAGGTTCAAAAGTGATACTTGGCCAACATGCCACCCAAAAAGGGAACTTCTACACCGAATAAGCCTCCAAAAAATCCTACTTGGACTCTTGATGAAGGTGAAGAAATGCGTAAGGACATAAATTATTTACAAAAGAATATAGTAACAAAAGATGAACTACAAGAGATGATGGAGGGTTTAAAAGGGGAGATCATGGAAGTATTGAAAAATTTTGTAATAGAGAAGACACCTAAAAGTGAAAATGCATCCCATGAAATTCATGATGAGGACACAAGGAAGGTGATTAAAGAATGGAGAAACTCCAACTTTGGTTTGAAGACCAACCACGTTCCTAAGATTGATATGAGGAAGTTTGATGGCAAGGACCCAATCACATGGATACTTGAGATGAAGCAATTCTTTGATCTCCATAATGTGCCACATACACAAAAGGTACGAATTGCTTCTTTATATTTAGAACCTAATCAATTTGTATGGTATCGATGGCTTTGTTCTCACAAATCACTCGTCACTTGGACAATTTTCACAGAAGAAATGATAGCACACTATGAGGATACAAGGAGCAATACCTTCTTTAGACAATTGATAAATCTCAAGCAAAAGGGTTCAGTTACCAAGCACATTGAGAACTTCAAAAGATTGAATATAAAGGTAGCCAATATTCCAGATGAGCACTTTATTAATGTATTCATAGGAACTTTAAAGGATAACATTCAACATGAGGTTCTCCTTTGGGAACCCAAATCATTGGAGAATGCATTTAAGGTGGCAAGAAATGTTGAAAGTAAAAATATGGCTATGGCTACTAGAAGGACC
>ML778929.1:706916-728694 GCA_009831015.1 Picea engelmannii | reverse complement strand
TTTATGTAAGAACTCCCAACTCAAACAAAAGGTACTATTGGAATTGCACACCTCTCCAGTAGGAGGGCACTCAGGATTTTTGAAAACCTACAATAGAGTCAAGAAGGATTTTTTTTGGGATGGCCTTAAAACTAATGTTCAAAAGTTTGTGGCAGAATGTTTGGTTTTCCAACAAAATAAGGTGGAAACAATTAAGACCCCAGGTATTTTACAACCATTATCCATCCCAAGTCAGCGCTGGGAGGAGGTTTCCATGGATTTCATCACAAGGTTACCAAAGTCTGAAGGAAAGAGTGTAATCATGGTGATTGTTGATAGACTAACCAAGTACGCACACTTTTGTGCACTCTCTCATCCCTTCAAAGATAGTACAGTTGCCACCGCATTCATGGAGATAGTTCAAAAGATACATGGCAGCCCAAAGATTATTGTAAGTGATAGAGATCCCATCTTCACTAGACATTTTTGGACATAATTATTTTCTTGTTTGGGTATTCAATTAGCTCATAGCTCATCATATCATCCTCAATCTAATGGACAAACCGAGATAGTGAAAAAATGTCTGGAAGGCTACCTTCGTTGCTTTGTCTCTGATAAACAAACACAATGGTTCAAATGGTTACCCTTGGCAGAATGGTGGTATAACACTTCCTTTCATACTGCAACAAAAATGACACCATTTATGGCACTTTATGGATACCACCCTCGTTTCATCACTTCTTCTCTAAAAGAAAAATCTAAGGTTCAAGCAGTGGAAGATCACATCGAGAATCAACAACAAGTTCTCCAAATATTAAAGGACAACCTGACCATGGCACAGAATCGCATGAAACAACAAGCATATCAACATCGTAGTAAAAGAAGTTTTGAAGTAGGGGATTGGGTGTTTTTAAGACTACAACCACACAAACAGATGTCCCTCAAGAAAGCCAAGAAGGATAATAAATTATCACCAAAGTACTATGGCCATTATAAGGTGTTGCAAAAGATTGGTACTATGGCATACAAATTGGAGTTGCCTGCATCTTCAAGAGTACACCTAGTTTTCCATGTTTCATGCTTAAAGAAGTTTATAGGCGACAAGATCCTAGTTCAAACTATATTTCCAGAACTTGATGAGGAAGGAAAAATCATATTGGACCCTGGAGCCATCACTGACACAAGAATTCGTCAGTTGAGGAATAGATCCATTTCAGAGTATCTCATTAAATGGAGGAAACTACCGGCTGAAGATCCCACTTGGGAAAATGAGTCTTTTATACAAAAGCATCCAGAGTTACTCAAGCGTTGCGGACAACACTTGTCTCAAGGGGAGGGGCATGTTAAGCCCTAATATTGGCTCATTACCCCTTAATTGGGGATTATTATATTAGTAATGTTATTTTATTTATGTCGGCTTTAGGCCATTAGTTTTAATTATACCTCTTAGTATCCTATATATACCAAGGAGACAGTTTCATTTTGAATCATATTGTACTTGAACATTTAAGTGGGGTAAAAGGACGTTGCCCCCTCGAAGAGGCTTATTATCTGAAATTATCTCTTTTCCAAGGCGTTGAGTACTTTTTCTGAGGTTTTTCTATGCTATATTGATATTTGGTTCCTAACAATGAGCACATGCATCACATGTCTTCTCAGAGATAAGCCGCCACCATTCCGACAAACTTGTTTCCGCTGCATTTTACAGTTTTCATCTTGTTTCGTTATTGAATAGAAAGCCAATTTTACTATATCTCTGTTATTTTGTGTTAAGCACTTGTTAATAATCTGTATTCATTTCATTCTTCTCATAAAATCTGGATCAGTGGTATCAGAGAAGGCTGCTCTTGATCATTTTTCAGTGCATGTCCCTGACGAGGTCTGAGTATATCAAGTTGGGTCTCGAGCTTATCTCTCTTGAGGAAAATCTCTCTCACACATCCAATAAACCCTCAATGGCAGACTACAAGAAAAACAACAGAGCAGGCGATCCTATCACTTTGTTGCTTGAGAAAGCTCTCACGCGACAGAGGGACAAAATGATGGAGAATTTTTCCCACATCCTTCAACACCTGCCGATAGCAACAGGCACATCTTCATCAAGCAACCACTTTGGAAGAACCTCACCTTTCAAGGTACAAGTTAATTTTGATATTCTTTTATTTGAAGGACAGAAAGATGTATAAGCCCTAGAAAAATGGTTAAATCTATTAGAAGGGTATTTCTCTGTTCACAATTTTTTCGACAGAGAAAATATCACCTTCACACTCGTTAAAGCTCTCCCTCATGTCAAACATTGGTGGGAAACTTACTGGGAGAAAAGTTCCACAAAGGAGTCTGGAATATATGGGGCCAAGCCCACTTAGGATTTTTTTGTGGACGTGGTAAAGGAACAGTATTACCCTGGTGGAAACTATGAGGACCAATACATGAGATAGACCACACTGTGGCAAGAGAGGGGCCAAGTAGTTCCGGAGTTCACCAATACCTTCCTTACCTTGAGAACCAAGATGGGTATCAAAGATTCCAAACGACATTTGGTTCTGAAATACCATGGGGCTCTACACAGATACATCCAAACTGAAATGGATTTTCTAGACATCTCATCACTCGGTGTTTCTTATCGATATGCTGTTAAAATCGAGTAGAAGTTTAAGCACCAGAAAAAACGGGAGTTTGGGTATGCAAATTCGCAACAACCAAAGTATGAAAAAGATGGCCCTAACAAACAGTGTCCCGAAAACCAGTCCAAGCCATAGGAAAATAAGGGTCACGAGAAGACAAAGAAGGACACCGGAAAATGGTGCGATTTCCACAAAATCCCCTGGCACAACACCGATGAATGTCACTCAAAACAGTCATTGGTGGTCGAGATCAAAGACAAGGAGCCGAACCCTGATTTAGAATCTGATTATGAAAATACTAGTAAAAGACAAATCATTGATGCAGACCCCACTGCTATTGTTGCGACCACAACAATTCAACCAGAAGAACCAACAAATCCTGAAGAGGGGAACTGACTTTTTCAATCATAGATGTGGGTGAAGGGGACCCTGCTGCATTTTATTGTTGATAGTGGAAGCCAGAAGAACCTCATCTCAACAGAGGTCATCAAACAGTTGAGATTGTCGACAACACCACACCCGCAACCATACAACATTGGGTGGCTTCGCCAAGGACGAGATATCCGTGTTAGCTAACAGTGCCAATTGTCATATGACATCCAACCCTTCAAGGATGAGGTATTATGTGATGTTTCCCCACTAGATGTCTATGATGTTCTCTTGGGCCAACCATATATGTGGAGACACCATGTTGTTTATGAGTCTCGACCCTGTAGTGTCATTGTTACTTTGGGGGGTCATCTCTACAGAATACCAGAGGTAGTTCCAACTATTGTTCCACCTAAAAAGTGTTGCAAGGGAGTATGTCATACTGCAAATTTCAACTTCTTCATAATCTGTTCAAAAGGGGAACAAAAGGACACTGCAACCACTACAGCCTCGCCCCAGGCACCTTCTATCCAATAGAAGCATATCGACAAGGTTGCAGTAAAGCACAAATATTCCTTATTCACATTTTCCTCTCATGTATCTTGACTTGTTGAACAACCTCAGCCTCAACAGGTTCATGACAGACTTCCACAAACTGAGCAACGCGATGTCTCCAGCAAGGCAAGCAGCTCACCAAGATTCAGATTCAACAAACGCTTTTTTCTCTCCCCCGGTAACTCAATGCAATGGAGACCATTAATTCATAAGGAGGGAGGATTAATCCAGTTGGATATTAGTGGCCATCCACCTTTTCCAATTGGCTCAAAACAATTTTCTGGCAATTTTGGTAATTTACTATTTTTAGCAGTTTTCACTTCCGGAGCCGTTTTGAGGCCCTAAATAATGTTTTTTGGGAAAACATGTTTTCAATGTCAAAGTTCCTTGGATATTTCACCTAAAATGAATCTCCTAGATGATACCTTTCCAACGGGCTATCATGTGCCTAAAACAGAGATCGTATGCAAAAGTTACGACCCCGAGAAGTTGATGTACTAACTTACCCAAACGGGGCCCACATGAATTTTGATGCTTCATCTCCTAGGGTTAGGTTTTTGGATGTCTAGGGTTTTTTGTATTCCTTTTTATTGTAAAAAGGCCTTCATAGCCTCATTGTAATCATCTTCTTGCGAATGAGCGTAGCTGTCACATCTTTTCTCAGAGATAAGCCACCACCATTCCAACAAGCTTGTTTTTGCTGCATTTTACAGTTTTCAGCTTATTTCGTTATTGAATAGAAAACCAGATTTACTGTATCTCTGTTATTTTGTGTTAAGAACCTGTTAATAATCTGTATTCATTTCGTTCTTCTCATAAAATTCGTATGATGTTGGGTATTCACATACGAGCCAACCTTCACTCAACCGATTCCCGAACTTTCGAACTAAGAGCCTAGCCCAACACTAGCTCTGTTTCTTAATATCTTTCCATGTGACCCCCCCGTTATGACTTGGGGCCCAACCCTGAATTTCTTCAGGACTTTGCGTATCACGAAGATGGAAATTAGTCCGTCTCCTTTCCTCGGAATCCTAAAATCCGAACTCCTGATGTCAGATCAACGGTCCACAATCTACCGTGACCTAACGACTTAGATCAACTCTTCCCAAATCGTGACTTTGTGTTTCATGAAGTTGCAGGGCCGCTCACCTCCCTTCTTCCGATCCTTGATATCTTATTGGACAATCAACGGTCCACTCCCTCCCTTTTATCGTCGGTTGCGATCAAATCACGAACTCGAACTTCACGAGTTCTCACGACTCCTATCTCTGACTTCCCAAGTTGAGAGTCAGCGAAATGTTGATCTCTCGCCACGTGTCCCTTCTCGAAAAATGACTAGGATTGTTGTGGCTCCTAGCTCCTCAGGTATTCACCTCTGCTCCTTGAAAATCTTATGAGGTCTGAATCCACGAACTCGTAGATCTACTACCACCTGTCCTCTAACGATGGACAATTTCGATTAACTTCAAAACTTTAGGACTTCACAAAAGTCCACTCTCCTATGCACTTTCAAAGGGATAGACCTCATTCACTTTCCTCTGGATCTCACGACTATGTTCCTCTACGCATAGATCCGAAGAACAAGATATGTTCTCTCCCTGTGCGCGAACTCCAAACTCACAGATACAACAGTCGAGGTGGGTCCCAAAGGATCCATAGATCAATGGTCCACGTTACTTCGCGACTTTGGGTTTCGGAGGTTTTGGTCGCACCAACCCATAATCTTCCCATTACGTGAACTCATAAATCGTAGATCCAAGGGGCTAGAGGGATTAACTTCCGTGTTCTTTCCCATTGCCAATGGCCATGACAACCCTTTCTTCCTTCCGGACGGATCTCGTTCGTCCATCCTTCAAACAAGGAAAATCTTTCCCTTTCAATATTTTCCTATCACTATTTTCCTGAGTTCTCACCTTGAATGGGTTAGGGATTTGGGTCTATAAATTTACATGGAAAGAGGGTCAGGGGAAGGTATTCTCTTAAGACGGGTGGTTTCAGGTCTACACGATATTTCCTATTTCTACCATTTTACAACTTATGTCCAGGAAGCCCTCTGGAGTGAAGCTGGACATATAGTTTATCAGTGGGAGGTGTAAGTTCCCAAGGAGGTGGAAGAATACACATAACATAGCCATTTCACACAGAGATGTTAATATATATATATATATATATATATATGCGTAAAAACTAATAAATCATTCATCATTTTAACTCAACAACTAAGGCCAAGAAAAGACTTATCAGAATCATACAATGTGAAGCGACTACTAGAAGGGGTGCCCGTTTCCACCCAATCGTAGGCTTAGTCACTCCAAACAGATTTACCACTAGCCACCCCCGATCTAGACCAATATTCTCTGCAACAAAACCTTTTCTTCTCGCTCAACCACAATAGGGACAGAGGTTACTCTCCTCTTCCCGCAGGATCTTGGCAATGGTTTTCACGATACAAAGCAAGGAGGACTAGCCTCATTTATCAGCTTGTATCATAACCTTCTCTGCCATTTTCGGTGTCCAAAATTCTTAGTTTTTCCATTCTTCCTTGAATCCCTGAGATTCACTTCCCATATCTGCACTCTTCGTAGGTGTATTCCCCCTTTCCTGCCCCCCACCACACCTTCCCTTCTCGCCTCTTTCAGCAGGGTTTCTTGTGGCCCAAATTCCCAGTCAATAGTCAAGTCTGCAAGCCTTACGGATGAGTGCTTACACACCCCATCCCTCATTAACTCTTAAGGATGTCTTCCCACCCACCATCCTAGAGGTATTAAACATTATGTGCTTTTACTGTGGGAGGAAGTGCTAGCCTATAGGCTACATTTCCCACTCTATCTAGAACTTCAAAAGGTCCACAATACTGGGGTGCCAACTTGGCACAAGCTCCCATCCTCGAGGAACTCTTCCTGGGCCTAACTCTGAGATAAACATGGTCTCCCGTTTTGAATCCTCTGTGGGTTCTCTTTCTGTCGGCATAAATTTTCTTTCTATTCTGAGCAATTTTCAGATTTTGATTTATCTAAATCACTTGTTGTTCCATTTCTTTCAACATGTCGGGTCCAATCGTAATTCTGTTCATGGGATTACTCCAACTGACTGGAGTGTTGCACAACCTACCATAGAGGACTTTGAAAGGGCTCATCTTTAGTGATTCTTGGTAGTCGTTGTTGTAGGAAAATTCCATCAGTGGCAGGTCATCTTCCCACCTTTTAGGTTGATGCATTACATGCATCCTCAACATGTCTTCTAATATTTGGTTCACTCTTTCTGTCTGTCCATTGGTTTGAGGATGATAGGCTGTGATAAAAAATAATTTGGTCTCCAAGCCAACCATCAAGGATTTATAAAAGTTTGAAGTAAATTTTGTGTCTCTGTCAGACACGATCTCCTTAGGCATGCCATGTAGTCTGGATATCTCCTTCATGAATATGTTGGCAATATCTATTGCCTTGCAAGTCGATTTGACGGGAATAAAATGAGCGAACTTGCTCAATTTATCCACCACTACCATGATGGCCTCATTCTGCCTGGCCGATGTTGGTAATCTGGTGATGAAATCCATGGAGATGGTCTCCCATTTCCATTCCGGGATTAGTGGAGGTTGTAATAATCCTGCTAGGTGTTGGTGTTTTGATTTAACTTGCTGGCATTCTATACATTTATCTAAATACTCAGCTATGTCTTTCTTCAATCTAGGCCAATATAATTGTTTCCTGGTGGCTGTGACCATCATCTGATAGCCCAGATGGCCGGTGTATGGTCTCTTGTGCAATTCATCCATTATGAACCTCTTCAAGTCGTCACAACTTGGAATATATAGCCTGTTTCTGTAAGTTAACAGACCTCCATCTATCATCTGGTAGCCTTCATACTTTATCCCTGCGGGTTCTTGCTCCAGGTACGAGGTCACGGTCTGGAAGAATGCGTCTATTTCTTGTGCATTCTCGACTCTTTCCATGAAATTTGTCTCGTAGGTGCTCACCGCTACTAGGTGAATTGTTTTCATACTTCTGCTAAGGGCATCAACCACCTTATTTTCCTTTTCTTTGATATGTTTGATTTCAAAATCAAGCTCGCTAAGGAGGTTCATCCACCTAGCTTGTCTAGCATTGAGTTTTGGTTGGTCAAATAGGTGCCGCAATCCACAATGGTCTGTCATAAGTACAAATTTCCTACCTAGGAGGTAATGCCTCCACATTTTCAAAGTGTGCACTATGGCGGAAAACTCTAGATCATGGGTCACATAGTTGACTTCATGTTCATTCAATTTTCAAGATTCATAACAAACTATGCTTCCTTCTTGCATAAGGACTCCTTCGAGTTCTTCCTTGCAGGCATCTGTGCACACGAGGAAGTCATTATCGGGATTGGTGAAATTCAACATAGGTGCATGGGTCAGAAGGTGTTTTAGTGACTGAAACCTTTCTTCACATTCCGGTGTCCAAATAAATTTAACCCCCTTCCTCTAGAGGGCAGTGCTTGGACAACCAATCTTGGAAAACCCTTTTATAAACCTCCTATAGTATCCTTCGAAAACCCATAAAGGATATGATATTCGAAACATCCTTTGGGGTAGGCCATTCCATGATGGATCTTATCTTATTAGGGTCTACTACCACCCCTTCTTTAGATATGACATGGCCCAAGTAATGTATTTGCTTCTGGAAAAAGTCACACTTGCTAAATTTGGCGTAGAGATGATGCTCTCTTAGCACTTGAAGTACAAGTCTAAGATGTTCCTCATCTTCCTCTCTATTATTGGAGTAGATTAAGATGTCGTCAATAAAAACCAATACAAATTTGTCTAGGAATTTGCTGAGTACATTTTTCATCAAGCACATAAAGGTGGCAGGGGCATTGGTTAATCCAAATGGTACTACAACAAATTCGTAGTGACCATATCTTGTCCTGAAGGTGATTTTGTGGATGTCTTCACCCATGATTCAGACTTGATGGTATCTAGATCTCAAGTCAATCTTTGAGAAAACGGAAGCACCCCCCAATTGATCAAACAAGTCTCAATTCTGGGTAAGGGGTATTTGTTCTTTATGGTTACCTTATTGAGCTGTCTATAATCTATGCACAGTCGAAATGTACCATATTTATTCTTCACAAATAGGATTGGTGCTCCCCATGGAGACACGCTAGGCCGAATGTATCCTTTGTCCATCATTTCCTTTAGCTATAGTTTGAGTTCAACTAGATCGGGTGTACTCATCTTATAGAGGGTCCTAGATACTGGTACCACTCCAGGTGCAAGTTCTATTGAGAAGTCAATGTCCCTTCTCGGAGGTAGACCCAATACCTCTTATGGAAACACATCTCTATACTCTCTTAGTATGGGGTGGTCTTCTAGGCTTGGTCTGTCATCCTCAATAGATTCCAACACCTGTATTGCATATAGAGGACATCCCTTTTCTGCAATACTTTTTCATTTGAAGGGATGATATTTGTCTCACTAAGATAGGCTTTTGAATCCCTTGGAGGGGTATCTTTCTCCCTTCTTCATTTACCCATTCTAAGGTTTTGTGGTAACAATCCAGCTTAGTTTTATATGAAGCTAGCCAGTCCATACCAATCAGCAGGTCATATGATCCTAGGGGAAGTATGTTAAGGTTAGCTTGGGTGGGCAATCCATCCACAGTGAATTGGCAAGTTGGTACAACCTCCGCTATTTTTATTTTGGTGCCAGTGGATAAGTATACCAACCATGGCTTAATATGTTTATGTGGATGTAATTTACACTTATCAATAGCCTGAGGGTCCATGCAACTCAAATTTGAACCAGGGTCAATTAAAATAGATACTAGATGGTTGGTGATCATACCTTCCATATCCACCACTAAAGCTTGATGGTTGTTTTGTTTATTATCCACGACTACATAAATTCGTGGCATACTCCTGGCCACGTCATTGACAATGGTAGCTTCTTGGACATTCTAAATTATCTTACTGTTCTGTTGTCTATGTGAACAGTCCCTTAGTAGATGTTCTTCTCCACAACCCCAACATTTCAAGGGTTCTTTCTTTGGGTTATCAGTCTTTCCTGGGGTTGATCCAAAAGGTTTATTTCCTCTCTGGAGGGGAACTTTTGCTATCATACACTTCGGGTAGGAAAGCTCATCCTTGAATCCTTCATATAGTTTTTAAATCTTGGGGGTTTAAACCCCTTTTTCTGGAACCCCAAACTATTCTTCTACTTCCATCCTTCACGAGGTTCTGTCTGAAGCCCAAGCTGTTCATAACAATATCTTTCCTTTCAGATAGTGTCTTCTAGGGTCTTTGGCTCGTCAAACTCAATTCTGTTATGAAAGTCCTTAGGTAGCCCACTAATAAGTCACTGCACCTTTGACTTTTCCATTTTTATGTAGGGTACATACCTTAGCAACTCAAGGAATCTGCTGACATATTCCTCTATAGTGAGTTGCCCCAGCTTGAGTTCATAGAACTCTTTAGTCTTCTCGTCGAAATATTTTTCCGACATATACTTATTCCTGAAGTATGTCTCAAACCGTTCCCAAGATAGGTCCTCTTCATGAATCCCTTTCACATTCTTAAGGTCTTCCCACCAAATGGATGCCTTTCCATTCAGGTTGAAAGTGGCTACTCGGACCTTCAAGTTTTTAGAGAAGTCGTGGAATCTGAAATATTTTTTTAGTCCAAGCAGCCAGGCCTCTGCCTCCTCTCCTTTCTTAATCTCATCGTTGAAAGAGGGTGGTTTGGACTTCCTGAATTATTCGAGATTATGACTTTTGGAATTCTTTCATTTCTTTTGTTTTCTTTGAGAATATGAACTGATTCTACTACTAGAAGATCCATCTAAGTCGCCTGTTTCCTTTCTAGAGGATTCGTCCAACGCTTGTCCCCTATCTCCAGGTTGGACCTTTCTCGAGGTACTCCTCCCAGTGTGGCCACTTAAAGGGCCACATTTCTGTATCTCATGTGGACTTCAAGTCCTCTTTGTCCGTCGTCGGTCCACGTGACTGGTGTCAGGTCCATGCTGTAATTTTCTTTATATGTTGGATAAACTCTACAACAAGACTGCATTAATTTTCGTTTGCTTCTCTTGCTCTTTTATCAATATTTTGTTTTCGGCCTTGCAGCTCTGTAATTCGGCCATGAGACTCCTCACAGTCTCAGCTAGGTCCAGAGGGGTCTCTACCGCCCTCCTCTCATTAGAATCTTCATCGCTATTCTAGGAGCCATCCCCCACTTCATGGTGCGTCACCATTCTATATGATTGCAATTTCCCACTGTTGATCGACTGCTTGAGTGCAGAAAAAATACTTGTTGTTAGCTAGCACTATATTAGTTCATAGCCAATACATAATTCACATTTCGTAAATACATACACACACAACAATAAGCTGTCATTCTTTTCTATAATAAGGGCTTAACCAGACTTTTTAGGGAAGGAGTAAGGTAGGATATCGCCCTTTAAACCCCTTAATGTGGTCTTTATGCAACTCGTCCATGATCCCAAACATGCCAAGTGCTGTAACCATGCTCTGATACCAATTTGTAACACACCTGCCCTTTTGAAGGAGCTATTATAGTGTAAAGCCTCTAAATTTTCGTTTTTGTTCTCCCGCACGAACAAGAGCCAGGTGCAAGCCTCCTCCATGTGACCACTACCCATGACCACAAGACTAAAAAAAAGGCGCTTCGTGACTTCTGTCGTCAGGTATTCACATACAAGCCAACCTTGACTCACCCGACTCCTGAACTCCCGAACTAAGAGCCTAGCCCAGCGCTAGCTCCGTTCCTTAATCTCTATCCATGTGACTCCCCCGTTATGATTTGGGGCCTAACCCTCAAGAACTTTGGGACTTCATGTATCGTGAAGGTGGAAATTAGTTTGTCTCCTTTCCTCGGAATCCTGAAATCCGAACTCTCAATGTTAGATCAACGGTCCACAATTTCCCGCGACCCAACGACTTAGATCAACTCTTCGCGAATCAGGACTTCACGTTTCATGAAGTTGGAGGGCCGCTCACCTCCCTTCTCCTGATCCTCGATATCTCCTTGGACAATCAACGGTCCACACCCTCCCTTTGATCAAAGGTTGCGATCAAATCGCGAACTCAGACTTCGCGAGTTATCACGACTCCTATCTCTAACTTCCCAAGTTGCGAGTCAATGAAATGTTGATCTCTCACCACGTGTCCCTTCTTGATGAACAACTAGGATTTCTACGACTCCTAGCTCCTCAGGTATTTGCCTCTACTCCTTTCAAATATTCCGAGGTTCGAATCCTCGAACTCTCGGATCTACTTCCACCCGTCCTCTGACGATGGATGGTTCCGATTAACTTTGAAACTTTAGGACTTCACAAAAGTCCACTCTCTTGTGCACTTTCAAAGGGTTGGACCTCGTGCACTTTCCTCTGGATCTCACGGCTATAGTCCTCCGTGCATAGATTCGATGAACGAGATCTGTTCTCTCCATGTGCACGAACTCTAAACTCGCAGATACAATGGTCGAGGTGGGTCTAGAAGGATCCATATATCAATGGTCCACATTACTTCGCGACTTCAAGTTTCTGAGGTTTTGTTCGCACGAACCCGTAATCTTCCCGATACGCCAACTCAAAACTCGTAGATCCAAGGGGCTAGAGGGGCTAACTCCCGCGCTCTTTCTCATATCCAAAAACCATGACAACCCTTGGCTCCTTCTGGATGGATCTCATCCGTCTATCCTTCAGACAAGGAAAATCTTTCCCTTTCGATATTTTCCTATCACTATTTTCCTGAGTTCTCACCCCGAATAGGTTAGGGATTTGGGTCTATAGATTCACACGGTAAGGGGGTCAGGAGAAGTTATTCTCTTCAGACGGGTGTTTTTAGATCTACATGATATTTTCTATCTCTACTATTTTACGACTTATGTCCGGGAAGCCCTTCGGAGTGAAGCTAGGCATACATTTTATCACTGGGAGGTGTAAGTTCCCAAGGATATGGAAGCATACGCATAACATAGCCATTTCACACAAAGATTTTCATACATGCATATATATATGCATAAAAACCAAGATATCATTCATCATTCTAAGTCAACAATTAAGGCCGAGAAAAGACTTATCAGAATCAGATAATGTGATGCGACTACTGGAAGGGGTGCCCGTTTCCACCCAACCATAGGCTTAGTCACTCCAAACGGATTTACCACTATCTAGCCCCAAGCTAGACCACGATGCTCTGCAACACAACCTTTTCTTATCGCTTAGACACAATAGGGACATAGGTTACTCTCCTCTTCCCACAGGATCCTGACAATGGTTTTCATGATGAATAGCCTCGTTTATCAGCTTCTATCATAACCTTCTCTGCCATTTTTGGTGTCTAGAATTCTTATTTTTTCCATTATTTCTTGAATCCCCGAGATTCACTTACTATCTCTGCACTCTTCGTAGGTGTGTTCCCCCTCTCCCCCCCCCCACCACACCTTCCCTTCTCGCCTCTTTCAATAGGGTCATGTGTGGTCTGAATTCCCAGTCAACGGTCAAGTCTAGAAGCCTTACGGATGAGTGCTTACACTCCCCATCCCTCATTAACTCTTGAGGAGGTCTTCCCACCCACCAGCCTAACTGTAATTCATTTCTGGGTTAGAGGAAGGTACTGGTCCTGAGCAATTAAATCCAGTAAGCATTGGTTTGGTGAAGGTTAATGCAACCATTCCTGGTCCCCTTCATCCTCTCTCTATATAGAATTCGTGGTCTTTATAAGTACACCTCCCCCTTCCATTAGTCATGCAACACTTTTCCATTTTCTTAGTAAATAATTAGGTTCACATTTGTTTACCTTTCAAACAAAGGTCCATCGAATCAATATTCACACACATAAAGTTTGCCATAGTCTTTTGGCCATTTATAATTATACTTACAAACTGGGGGAAACAGAGTGTCACAGGATACCATGTGGCACATCCTAGTGCTGCCATGTGTCTTGTTGATGGAATCATGACATCATGTTGATGTTGTCTGGCACCTTTCATGTTGATGTACTTTTGACTTCATTAGTACGAACTGTCAACTTGACTTTGACTTTTTTCCTGTTTGACCTGAACTTTAAATCGCGATAACTTCACCATGTGGAGTCCATTTTCAAAAATGAATATACTGCTGAAATCAACACAACGAGCACTACACAATGGTGTTGGTTTCGTATGAATATAATAAATTCTAATTTTTGTCCTTTTTGGATCCATTTGGATCATAGGAATTCAAAACCCTAACCCTTGACAACTATTGGGCTATGTCAAATACCGGGCCGCTAGGAGAAGGGGTTCCATTCTATGTTATTGTATTTTTTTTCATAGAACAACTAGGAGTGGGAAATTAGTGACCATAACAAAGGGGGTTAATGTTTTGTAGCATCCTAACATGCCACAGGTCTCAGGTAACTCCATAGAGAGTGCCTTCTTCTTTCTACTTGCATTATTTCCATACCAGAGAAAAGAGAGCAGAGCAACCTCACCTTCTAGCTGGGTTTTCTCCCGTAAGAGTTTCTAGGAGAAAATATTTGTGTTATTTTTTGGATGGTGTGTGATTGTATTTTACTATTCTCTATTTTCTGAATTTTATCTATTTCATGCATAAGCATAAAATCAATAACTAGATATTCTGGAATCTAAAGGAATTTTAACCTTCATAGTGTAGATTTAGGTTTTATTTATCAGATCTGTTGTGATGTATTGTTCAAGTGGAATATCCATGAAAAATTATAGATCAAAGGAGGAGAGGAATAACATTGTGAAAGAGATTGCCAAAAGGAGAATACTAAGCACCATTAGACACTGGTTTTCCCATTTGGGTTCCCGGGTAAAATCACCGTGTTTATATGTGATTGATTTGTTCACAATAAGTAATTCATGAATGTTGATTGTTTAAGTCTTAAACATTGATTTATGAAAAACAATAGTTTTTTTTAAAGCCATGTGAAAGTTATATTTCCTATCAAGCAAGTGTATCATTCCTTCATTAAAAAAAACATAACCTACATACCATTGAGAGGTTTTGTATGAATGGTGAGATGGTGGCATGAGCAGGTTGGTTGAGAAGAGATTATGCACACATTTATGTTACCATTGTATAGGCATGTTGTATACTATCGAGGTGATTTTTACTTTTGTTTTACACAGTAGAATATTATGTGCACTATTTCTTTTGTGACTTGTTCACAGTGCAATGGAGATGCCATGGGGTTTGAAGCCAAACTCTATGGGGAGGTGTAATGATATTGCTTTTTGGTATGAGGTTTGATGTTGCTAAAGGTTTTTTTAATTATTTATGGTAGATGGTAGGTGATGACGCTCCATGTTTTTCACCGCTTTCCAGCATGCTCCTCTCCCCACTCGATATTGAGACCATTTAGCATGAAACCCAACAATCAATAAATTTGGACCACTCATCCAAGTGGGTGAATGAGATAAACACTATAGTAGAAGAGTTGGTGGCTGTTATAAGCTATTTTAGACCGAGTTTCTAAATTGGTTTTACAGCTATTGGTGTATTTCTCTCACCTGGAGGACACCCTCTCTCTCCCTGAGATGAGACTTAGTTTGGCATAGCGTTTCTTCTTCTCTCATATTGTTCCTACTCTTACTACAATTTCATCTGTATCTGGCCAAATTTCACTTGCCTAGGCATTTTTACACATTGATGGGCATACTTCTCTTTTTATGGGTTGAACTTGTGTAGGCCTATTCCTTTTTACACATTATCGGGCATTTTAATGAGTGGCTAGATGTTTAATTGTCTCATCATTTAGACTCACCCACATGATCATATGGGCCTCACACAACTCATCAACACCAAGAATTTAGTAGGAAAATTGGGAAGAGAATAGGTTCTTTTTGAGGCTGTACGCTCCTCCTTCAGTAATGATTTACAATTTCAAATCATGCAGAGTTTGTGGAAGGTTGTACATAGGCCATACACAGTCGTACATGCCATACATGCCATGTTTGGGTGATCTCTTTCTCCCTGGGTGTTGCACGACTAAGGAAAATGTCTCCCTTCTCTCATTATCTCTTTACATCTTTCTTTCTTCTTTGTTATCTTGGAGTGTTGTATCAACATATCATTCCATATCAAAACTATTTGGGTTATATTTAATTGTTTACGTGGAAAGTGAAAATGGATTTCTAAGAGGGAAATTAACATGAAGAGAGTAAAAGAATGGTGATAACTAACCTGGGATATTAGCATATTCATTTTGAATATTTCCTTTGAAAACCAAATAGGATATATATGCTTTCCTAACAATTGTTCTGGTATCTTTATGTTTGTTAGATATATTCTTGGTTGTAGAAGTTGCAAACCATATGCTTGGAGGACTTGCACGAATTTGAGTAACATATTAGAGTGTATGTGTCTTCCATTGTTGACATTGGTTTGGGGTAGTCCCAAGCCTTGAAGATAACCAACATAGACTTTCATTATGCCTCCTAGAATCAGAAACAAAGAAACCACTCATAATCCTATTTACTCCTGCCATTGCTCGCTAGTTGTTGTGTGCAAATTACACCAAACCACATTGGGATATTGGTTGGATGATGAGAACAAATACCTTACAACTATCATAAGAAGAACAAATAAGTATAGAGATCATTGCATAGGGCATAGGATAGAGGCCTCGTAGCCTCCAAAAGACAGAGTACTCTATACAATCCTGAGAACATGATAGAGAACATAATATATTTCTGCACAGGGTCCATGTTGGTGAAGCGAGTGGACTATAAATCTCTCATTTACAGATCAAAAATATTGTTTCCTACTTCTTATAAAAGTTTATTCATGCATGATTATAGTATTTTTTCTCTTATTATTTCTTATTATTGCAGACAATATAGGTAAATTTTGAGAGACTTTTAATACAATTGGATACAATTGGGAAGTAAGAATTGTTTTTGGTTTAAGATGAAAATATAGAATCAATAGACCTGAATCAGTTCTCTATCTAATAATTGATTAAATTTATGTCAGTAGACATTTTATTTCAATGGAAACCTATGAAGTGTGTACATGAGTGTTCAAGTGTGTGCCTACATTACATTTATAGTTGGAAGAATTTGGTGCCTAAAATAATTTTCCAAGTATGGTATGGATCAAGATGTCAAGGTCCATTTTCTATGAGAGGGTACATTAGCCTAGAAGAATAGGTCCTACATTGAATTCCTTGGAAACAGACTAGACTATATGGTTCGGGGATCCTCATGAACCTGAACCACTAAAATGGAAACAATTTATTTGGAGTTTTATGCACATATTTCTTCTCACTCTAATAACTAAATAATTGTTGCAAATACACTACCCACAACTTCATGAAATATGGATCCCCATGAGATACCAAGCACCCTAAAATACGACATCCTAAAGCATAAGAAGTATTGTAGAATGTAATGAATGAACTTGGGTTAGGAAGAAAAGTAAAAATTCTGACAATAGGCCCTCTTACAAACATAACATTTTTTTTTTCATTTGATACAAAATCAAACTCAAATATTGAGGTAAGTATGACCCTCTAGACTCAATTTTGAAAGAAATATATATTGCACATACAACCATTTCAACATGTTGCAAAATGATAAGGGAGCAATACCATTCTTTCTTTCTGAATGTCATTCCTCCACTTATATTTTCCATAGCTTTTCTTACTCATACATTGACATCCACTCCTATCTCCAGATAGGAAAATACCAAATTCTAATATTATTCACCTAAGATTGATATCTGAACTCCAATAGTAAATCTTCCATAAATTTCAAAGTTTTCAAGGACATTTAATACAATTCAAAAAGCATAAAATGAATGGAAATGATTACTATCCATAGATACTACCACATGATTATGTCAAACCAACAATAGTTAAAAAGATAGATAATTGCTTTATCATTTGAGAACAACCATCAAGCTTTTGTATAAATTATCTTGACACTTTTCTTTTGTAGCTTGGTTTTATAGTAATAATTAGTATTTGAAGGGTCCTGCATGTTACAAAAACCTATCAATTTTCAGATGGATAATTTAATAAAATATTTCAGTCCTCTATCCTTTAATTCCTCTATTTTCATGGGTGTGTTCATATGCTTATATTGCAAGAAAATATTAATAAACCTTGCACATTTCAAGTAAACACGTACCTTTTTGCGCAAGACACCTTTCTTAGCATGTTTCAATACAAACACTTACTGATTATAAAACTCAACTTTTGTGGCACCAAATGTTAAACAAGGCTTAAGGAATCATCTGGAAACAATATGGTACATCCTATTGACATTCAAAACCACATATTTTAGCTTTTCTTTTGGGCCCCTCAATTCTTATTTATGGCTCACATGCATAAACTAAATTGTTTTAGGAAGTATTTGTCATGAGGGACAACCTTGTATCCAGATTTCACACCATAGATAGATACAATGTATATAATTAGCGAGATCATGGTGAAAATTTACAACACATAGATATGAAAACCTAACAACTAACACATAATACCTAGAGAACTCTCAAAAAAACAGATCTGATCCATGCTATAAACTGAAATACATCATACTAAAAAATGTAAACAACAAGAGCTAATTGGACTGTCAAATGGTCACTCAAACTTGTTATTGTCTTCTCATTAAATCTGAAATAAAACTCAAATAGTCATTATAGAAAATCACTTCTACTCATTGAAGATGCAAAACTGAACCGATGAAAGCTACTTCCTAATCCTTACATTCATAAGAGAAGTAGAGGGTAAAGGGATACAATCAAAGTGGACTTAATCAAACAATTAGATGCCTAGGATAATGTTCCCTTTTTGCATGATAAGGAATGCCTAGATTAGAGCACCCAAGGGTAAACATGCACTACTGTTCCTAGGGAAACTCCCACTATGTAATAATGACCAACGCATGCACAACCTCCTTTAACTGTCATCTTTGACTTGGTCACACCAAAATAAAAAATACACTAAAAATGAAAAATCAGAAAAAAAAATATGACTTTTGTTCTAAAAATAAGAAGACTTATAATGGGAAACTACATATTTGGTGTTGCATGGTATCCATGCATCCTCTTCTGTTTTACTAGAGGATAACCAATTTTCCTCTAAGAGGCTTACTAGTGCACCCTCGATCTGCTGCTACAACCTGCTATAGGGACGTTGGTACTACAAACTGCTTCAGGTATGGTGGGGAAGAAATTTTAGAGCAATAGTGAGATATTTGAATAATCCATCTTTGCAAATAAAATGTTCTCAATGATCCCAAGACTCTCTCATGGAATAACAACCTGTCAATATAAATGAACACACCTCAAGACAACTACTCTCTTATGAACTCCATCTTTGATGAAATGGTGCCAAATATTGATGTGCTTGGAACAATCATGAAACAATAGATTCTTAAAAAGATTGATGCAACTTTGATTGTCATAATAGATCATTGTATCATACAACATCTAACTATATAGGGGCTTCCGCATTGCAAGATATTAGATATTATTTTCGGGATTAACTGCGTAATGTAAGTCATTAATGTATGACCCATATTCATGAGTATTAGTCGCAACTGACCAATATTTCTCGTGATTTGAATAGTCCACTTAGCACTCATTGCATCGGGTGATGCTCACAAGGGTGAAGAAATGGGATTGAAGCCAACAAAATGAATCGCATAGCATCAATCATCACTTCTGGGGCTTTTCCCCGGTAACCAGGACTTCCCAGGTGGTCACCCATCCTAAGACGCCTCTGGCTCAAGCACACTTAACTGTGGAGGTTTCCCCACATTCAAGCCCACTTAGCTTGCTACCCCATTTGCAAAACCCGATGCAATGAGTGCTAAGTGGACTATTCAAATCACGAGAAATATTGGTCAGTTGTGACTAATACTCATGAATATGGGTCATAGATTAATGACTTACACTACGCAGTTAATCCCGAAAATAACATCTAACTAGTCAACTCTACTATCAACTTGCAAAGCCAGATAGCCTCACAATTAGTAAAACTAGTTGCCATATACTCTACCTTTTCCAAACTAAGTTCCATTATCGCTTTCTTATTGTAGAACCAATATATCATACTTGAGCCTACATTGAAAAAAAACATTGAAGTACTCTTCCTACCACATGCATCTCCACCTTAGTGAGAATCCACACAACCATGCAACATCAAATCATGATCTCCAAGTGCCCTTCAAGTATCAGAGAACATGTTTTGAAACAACCTAATGAATATACCATGGATCAACCATTAATTGGCTCAAAGCATTTACATTGAAGCAAATACCAACTCTAGTATTCATTGGATGCATAAGGGAACCTATCACTAGCTATACACAAATTGATCTACCAAATATGAATTAAAATATGTTGATAACTTCAGATTAGGAATCACGGGAATGGTGAGGGGCTTACAATCCATCAATTGAAATTTCTTCAAAATTTCGAATGCATACTTACCTTTCCCAAGGAATTCCTCATTTGGAAATTTCCAAACCTGTATACCCAATAAATATTGCATAAGGATGATGTCATTCATGATGAATTCACTTGCTAGTTTCTTCTTGCACCATGCTATGAGAATTTCTAAAGTACCAAATAGAATCATGTCGTCTACATACAACACTAAGATAATTAGGTCAGATTTATTAACATATAATACAAATTAGGATCTACAAGTGAAGTCTGGTCTTAGTGAAACCCAAAATATATAAGCACTCATCAATCTGCAAGTGCCAAGTACATGGTGCTTACTTCAACCCATAAATATCCTTCTTCAACCTGCACACATGTGTATCCCACCCATGCACCTCAAAACCTTTCAATTGATTTATGTATACTTCCTCTTTGATCTAGCCACTATAAAAAATGGTATTTACATCCATCTGATACAGAAAGCAACCAAAAACTGATATTGAATACATAATGGCTCTGATGGAATTATACCTAGCAACTGGAGCAAAGGTCTCCTCATAGTGAACTCCCTCTCTTAGGTAGAATTCTCTCACTACGAACCCAATCTTGTACAAAACCATCCCATTGAACTACTTCAATAGTCATTTATAAGACATTAATATATTTATATTATCTTATCTATATTTCCATTAGTTCCATGCTTCAACTTGGACAATGACCTGAAATCATTCACTAATGTCCCTGGTGGTCTTGGCACGATCTCTTAGACATCATTGTTTAGGATGGAATTATACTCCTACCATGGAATCCCATCATACCTGCTCACATACCTCCTCTTCATAACTAGAAAGTTCTACATTATAATAGAAGAAATCAATGAAACATAATTAGAAAACTTCTTAGGAGAATGACTCACCGAGAAATAAGTCTTAGGCACTCCTACTTGCTCCCATGCCTCCTATACTATCTAGGTAAACCATTTGAGTTTCCTAAATGAAATGAAAGAAAAATGGTTTCTATACCAATACTGGAATCTAACTAATTTGAATATAATTTATTTTGAATATCATTTATTTTGAATATGTTGATCAGTGTTTGGGGGAACAAGGTTCTCTACCTTCTCTACCTTTTTGATAGATTGAACATAATATATTACTCTAATTTGGGTAAATCGTAATTCAAATGAATAAAACAATTTTCATTTTTCATTTACAAGTTCATAGATGACAACCACAAATGGTATTTCCTCTTCTATAAAATCAACACAGTAGGCAAGGTGTATAAACTATATACCAAATCAAGTCGAAACTTATGCATGCAATGATTGATAAACAAAGGCGCCCAAGCATTTGAAATTGTTTGAACAGTCCTTTCATAATCAATGAATCAATAACAAAGAATCCATAATATAAGTGGTAGAGAAAATATTGATATCTCCTAAGCTTAACGAAAGTGCTAGTCAAGATCAACACATAGGAAGTTTGTGGTGAAATATCATAAAAAATGACAGAGGGTTATGCAAGAGTGTATAGTAAGAACCTTGACAAACACAACCCTTGACTCTTGTGATATTATCTCGAGGAGGGACAATTTATGTTTCTTTTACCAAACATGTAAAATGAGTATATTATAATTTAATGCATATATTTTCCTATTATTATATAGGGTTTTACACTTTCTCAAAAATTTCGTCAAGACTTTACAATATTTTATAATTTTGTGAAATATTCGCCAAGATTTTACATGATTTTATAATTGAGTGAAAGGTTCACCAAGATTTTACAAGATTATATAATTTAGTAAAAGATTCACCAAATATCCAAATATATATATATATATATATATATATATA
>ML778929.1:641245-687932 GCA_009831015.1 Picea engelmannii | reverse complement strand
TGTCGGGAACATATCGTGACCGTCGGATTGCCTAACTACAAATGCATACTAATGCATACTAAAGAAACACACTTTTACCTAATGACATATTAGACCAAGTAGATCTTAACTAACTCCTAAGTGTCTAAATATCCTAACAAAACTCCCCTTTGTTCTAGTGCTTAAATTTCTACTCGATTTTAACAACATATTGATAAGAAACATTGAGTGATGAGATGTCCAGAAAATCTATTTCAGTTTGGATGTATCTGTGTAGAGCCCCATGGTATTTCAGAACCAAATATCATTTAGTCTTTGATACCCAGCTTGGTGTGCAATGCATGGATGGTATTGGTGAACTCAAGAACTGCTTGACCCCTCTCTTGTTGTAGTGTGGTCCATCTCATGTACTGGTCCTCATAGTTTCCAACAGGGTAATATTGTTCCTTTACAACATCCACAAAAAAATCCCAAGTGGGCTCAACCCCATATATTCCAGACTCCTCTGTGAAACTTTTCTCCCAATAAGTTTCCCACTAATGTTTGACATGGGGGAGAGCTTTAAGGAGTGCGAAGGTAATCTTTTCCCTGTCGAAAAAAATGTGAACATAGAAATAACCTTCTAACATTTTTAACCATTTTTCTAGGGCATCTGCATCTATTTGACCTTCAATTACGAGAATATCAAAATTAACCTGTACCTTGAAAGGAGAGGTGCTTCCAAAGTGGTTGTTTGATGAACATGCATTTGTTTCTATCGGTAGGTGTTGAAGGATGTGAGAAAAATTCTCCATCATTTCGTCCCTTTGTCATGTGAGAGCTTGCTCAAGCAACAGATTTATAAAATCGTATGCTCCGTTGTTTTTCTTTTCTTCCGCCATGGAGGGTTTATTCAGCATGCGAGAGTGATTGTATTCAAGAGAGACAAACTCGAGACCCAACTTTCTATACTGAGACCTCATCGGGGACATGCACCAAAAAAACGATCAAGAGCAACCTACTTTGATACCATTGATCCAAATTATTTTTTGGCACAAAATGAGAGCAAATATATAATAAAGAAATGAATAGAGATATTGTGGATATCCAATAATATAACATAAATGTATCAGATATGCAACCATAAACACAGAGATACAATAATACACAATTTCTATTAATGAAAGAAATGTACAGAGACTGTAAAAATACAAAGTGAAAGACTCGCTAGAATGGTGGTAGCTTATCTCTGAGAAGAGATGTGATGGCTACTCGCATTTGCAAGAAGATGATTTTAAAATGAGGCTCCAAGGGAATTTTTTATCATAAAGAAAATCCAAAACACTAACCTCGAAAGATGAAAAACCAATAGTTTTATGGACCCCGTTTTGGGTAGTTTGGTGTATCAACTTCCCGGGGGCGTAACTTTGGCATACGATATTCGTTTGGGGTGCATGATAGCTCGTTGGAAAAGTATCATTAAGGATATTCATTTATGGGTCTTAATAAAAGCCTTCATCTATCATTGAGAATCTCTATCCCAAAAAACCTTCATTTAGGCCCTCAAAATGGCCTTGGAAGTTAAAAACTACTAAAAATAGTAAATTACCAAAATTGCCAGAAAACTATTTTGAGCCAGTTGGAAAAGGTTGGTGGCCACCGATATCCATCTGGATCAATCCTCCCTTCTTAGGAATAAATGGTCTCCATTGTGTTGAGTGACCGGGGGAGAGGGAAAAACATTTGTTGAATCTGCATCTTAATGAGCTTCTTGCCTTGTTGGAGAAGTTGCGTTGCTTAGCTTATTGAAGGTTGTCACGAACATGTGGCTAGTAGGGTTGGACCTTTTTAAGCAGCCTGGCTACATGAGATGCCTGTGTGTAGAAGGAATCTTTACACTTTTCTACAATCTTGTCAACCTGCTTCTGTTGGATAAAAGGTGTTTGGGCCGAGACTGTAGTGGTTGTATTATCCTTCTGTTCATCTTTTGAATAGATTGTGAAGAAGCTGAATTTTGTAGTATGAGATACCACCTTGCGGAACTGTTTAGGTGGAGAAATAGTTAGAAATACCTCCGGTATTCTGTAGAGATGACCCCCAAGAGAAGCAATGACATTGCGGGGTCGAGACTCATAAACAACATGGTGCTTCCACATATATGGTTGGCCCAAGCGAACATGACAGACATCCAGTGGGGCAACATCATATAATACCTCATCCTTGAAGGGTTGGATGCCGTATGACAATCGACACTGTTGGCTGACATGGAGATATCGTCCCTGGCGAAGCCACCCGATGTTGTATGGTTGTGGGTGTGGTATTGTCGACAATACCAACTATTTGACGATCTCTGCTAAGATGAGGTTATTCTAACTTCCTCTATCAACAATAAAATGCAGTGGGGTCCCCTTCACCAACATCTGTGAATGAAAAAGGTGCTCCCCCTGTTCAGGATCTATTGGTTCTTCTGGTTGAATTGTTGCGGTCATGACAATTGCAGTGGGGTCTGTGTCGATGATCTATCTTTTACCAGTATTTTCAGAATCAGGGTTTGTCTCCTTGTCTTTGATCTCGACCACCAATGACTGTTTTGAGCGACATTCCTCGGTGTTGTGCCAGGGGTTTTTGTGGAAACGACACCATTTTTCGATGTACTTCTTTGTCTTTTCATGACCCTTATTTTCCTGTGGCTTGGACTGGTTTTTGGGAGACTGTTTGTTAGGGCCGTATTTATCATACTTTGGTTGTTGCAAATTTGCAGACCCAAACTCTTGTTTGTCATGGTGCTTAAATTTCCGCTCGATTTTAACAACATATCGATAAGCAACAATGAGTGATGAGATGTCCAGCAAATCCATTTATGTTTGGATGTATCTGTGTAGAGCCCCACAGAATTTCAGAACCAAATGTCTTTCAGAGTCTTTGATACCTAGCTTGGTGTGCAAGGTATGGAAGGTATTGGTGAACTTCAGAACTTCTTGGTCCCTCTCTTGCCGTAGTGTGGTCCATCTCATGTACTGGTCCTCATAGTTTCCAACAAGGTAATACTATTCCTTTACCACATCCACAAAAAAATCCCAAGTGGGATCGATCCCATATATTCCAGATTTGTCTGTGGAACTTTGCTCCCAGTAATTTTCCCACCAATATTTGACATGGGGGAGAGCTTTAAGGAGTATGAAGGTAAACTTTCCCCTGTCGAAAGATTATCAACATAGAAATAACCTTCTAACAGATTTAACCATTTGTCTAGGGCATTCGCATCTATCTGACCTTCAAATATAGGAGTATCAAAATTAACTTGTACCTTGAAAGGAGAGGTGCTTCCAAAGTGGTTGTTTTATGAAGATGTACCTGTTTCTATCGACAGACATTGAAGTATGTGGGAAAAATTCTCCATCATTTCATCCCTCTGTCGCATGAGAGCTTGCTAAAGAAACAGATTTATAGGATTGTTTGCTCCATCATTTTTATTTTCTTTCGCCATGGAGGGTTTATTGGGCATGTGAGAGTGACTGTCTTCAAGAGAGACAAGTTCAAGACCCAAATTTCTACACTCAGACCTTGTCGGGGACATGCACTGAAAAAATGATCAAGAGCATCCTGCTCTGATACCACTGATCCAAATTATTTTTCGACACGAAATGAGAGTGGAGATATAATAAATAAATGAACAGAGATATTGTGGATATCCAATAATATAACAGAATTGTATCAGAGATGCAACCATGAACACAAATATAGATTAATACATGGTTTCTATTAATGAAATAAATGTACAAAGACTGTAAAAATACAGAGTGAAAGACTCGCTAGAATGGTGGCAACTTATCTCTGAGAAGAGATGTGACGGCTACTCGCATTCACAAGAAGATGATTTTATAATGAGGCTCCAAAGGCCTTCTTTATCATAAATAAAATCCAAAAACCTAACCCCAAAAGATGAAAAGCCAACAGTTTTGTGGACCCCGTTTTGGGTAGTTTGGTGTATCAACTTCCCAGGGGCGTAACTTTGGCATACAATCTCCGTATGGTGTGAACGATAGCTCTTTGGAAAGGCATCATCGATATGATTCAGTTAGGGGGCTCAATAAAAGCCTTCTTCTATCATTGAGAAGTTCAATCCCAAAAAATCTTCATTTAGGCCCTCAAAATGGCCCCAAAAGTTAAAAACTGCTAAAAATAGTAAATTACCAAAATTGTCAAAAAACTATTTTGAGCCAGTTGGAAAAGGTGGGTGGCCACCAATATCCACCTAGATCAATCCTCCCTCCTTAGGAAGAAATGATATCCATTGCGTTGAGTGCCCGGGGGAGAGGGAAAAACATTTGCTGAATTTGCATCTTGATGAGCTACTTGCCTTGTTGGAGAAGTTGCGATGTTTAGCTTGTTGAAGGTTGTCACGAATATGTGGCTAGTAGGGTTGGAACTTTTTAACCAGTCTGTATACATGATATTCCTGTGTGCAGAAGGAATCTTTACACTTTTCTGCAATCTTTTCGACCTGCTTCTGTTGGATAAAAGGTTCTTGGGCCGAGGCTATAGTGGTTGTAGTATCCTTCTATTCACCTTTTGAACAGATTGTAAATAATCTGAATTTTGTAGTATGAGATACTACCTTGTGACACTGTTTAGGTGGAGAAATAGTTAGAACTACCTCTGGTATTCTGTAGAGATGACCCCCAAGAGAAGCAATGACACTGTGGGGTCGAGACTCATAAACAACATGGCGCTTCCAGATATATGGTTGGCCCAAGAGAACATCACAGACATATAGTGGGGCAACATCACATAATATGCCATCCTTGAAGGGCTGGATGCCGTATGACAATCGAAATTGTTGGCTGACATAGAGATCTCGTTCCTGGGGAAGCCACCCGATGTTGTATGGTTGTGGGTGTGGTGTTGTCGACAATCCCAACTGTTTGACGACCTCTGCTGAGATGAGGTTATTATAGCTTCCACTATCAACAATAAAATGTAGTGAGGTCCCCTTCAACCACATCTGTGAATGAAAAATGCACTTCCCCTCTTCAGGATCTGTTGGTTCTTCTGGTTGAATTCTTGTGGTCGCCACAATAATAGTAGGCGTAACTTCCCGGGGGTGTAACTTTGGCATACGATCTCCGTTTGGGGTGCACTATAGCTCGTTGGAAAGGTATTGTCAAGGATATTCATTTAGGGGTCTTAATTAGAGCCTTTAGCCATCATTGATAAGCTCTATCCCAAAAAACCTTCATTTAGGCCCTCGAAATGGCCCCAGAAGTTAAAAACTGCTAAAAATAGTAAATTACCAAAATTGCTAGAAAAATGTTTTGAGCCAGTTGGAAAAGGTGGGTGGCCACTTATATCCACCTAGATTAATCCTACCTCTTTAGGAATAAATGGTATCCATTGCATTGAGTGCCCGAGGGAGAGGGAAAAGCGTTTGTTGAATCTGCATCTTGATGAGCTGCTTGCCTTGTTGGAGAAGTTGCACTGCTTAGATTATTGAAGGTTGTCATGAACATGTGGCTGGAAGGGTTGGACCTTTTTAACCAATCTAGCTACATGAGATTCCTGTGTGCAGAAGGAATCTTTACACTTTGCTGCAATATTTTCGACCTGCTTCTATTGGATAGAAGGTGCTTGGGCTGAGGCTGTAGTGGTTGCAGTATCCTTCTGTTCACCTTTTGAACAAATTGTGAAGAAGCTAAATTTTGTAGTATGAGATACTACCTTGAGGCACTATTTAGGTGGAGCAATAGTCGAAACTACCTCTGGTATTTTGTAGAGATGACCACCCAGAGAAGCAATGAAACTATGGGGTTGAGACTCATAAACAACATGGCACTTCCACATATATGGTTGGCCCAAGAGAACATCACAGACATTCAGTGGGGAAACATAACATAATACCTCATCCTTGAAGGGATAGATGACATATGACAATCTACACTGTTGGCTGACACAGTGATCTTGTCCATGGTGAAGCCACCCGATGTTGTATGGATGCGGGTATGGTGTTGTCGACAATCCCAACTGTTTGACAACCTCTGTTGAGATGAGGTTCTTATGGCTTCTTATATCAACAATAAAATGTAGTGGGGTCCCCTTCACCCACATATGCGAATTAAAAATGTGCTCCCCCTCTTCAGGATATGTTGGTTCTTTTGATTGAATTGTTGCGGTCATGACAATAGTAGTGGAGTCTGCGTCGATGATCTATCTTTTACCAGTATTTTCAGAATCAGATTATGAATCAAGGTTCAGATCCTTTTCTTTGATCTCGACCACCAATGACTTTTTTGAGCAACATTCCTTGATGTTGTGCTAGGGGATTTTGTGGAAATTGCACGATTTCCCAATGTCCTTCTTTATCTTTTCGTGACCCTTCTTTTCCTGTGGCTTGGAATAGTTTTTAGGAGACTGTTTGTTAGGACCATCTTTATCATACTTTGGTTGTTGAAGATTTGTAGATCCAAACTACCATTTGTTCTGGTGCTTAAATTTTTGCTCGATTTTAACAACATATCGATACACAACACCAAGTGATGAGATGTCCAAAAAATCCATTTCAGTTTGAATTTATTTGTGTAGAGCCCCATGATATTTTAGAACCAAATGTCGTTCGGAGTATTTGATACCCATCTTGGTGTGCAAGGTATGGAAGGTATTGGTGAACTCTAGAACTTCTTGGCCCCTCCCTTGCCATAGTGTGGTCCATATCATGTATTGGTCCTCATAGTTTCCAACAGGGTAATTATGTTTCTTTATCGCATCCACAAAAAAATCCCAAGTGGGCTCGGCCCCATATATTCTAGAATCTTATTTGGAACTTTGCTCCTGATAAGTTTTCCACCAATATTTGACATGGGGGAGAAATTTAAGGAGTGTGAAGGTAATCTTTTCCCTATCAAAAAAATTATGAACAAAGAAATAACCTTCTAACAGATTTAACCATTTGTTCAGGGCATCCGCATCTATCTGACCTTCAAATACGACAATATCAAAATTAACCTGTACATTGAAAGGAGAGGTGCTTCCAAAGTGGTTGTTTGATGAAGATGTTATTGTTGCTATCGGTAGGCGTTGAAGGATGTGGGAAAAATTCTCCATCATTTCGTCCCTCTGTCGCGTGAGAGCTTGCTCAAGCAACAGATTTATAAGATCGTCTTCTCTGTCGTTTTTCTTTTCTTCTGCCATGGAGGTTTTCTTGGGAGTGTGAGAGTGATTGTATTCAAGAGAGACAAGATCGAGACCCAACTTTCTATACTCAGACCTAGTTGAGGACATGCACTGAAAAAACAATCAAGAACAACTTGCTTTGATACCACTGATCCAGATTATTTTTCAGCACGAAATGAGAGCGGAGATATAATAAAGAAATGCACAGAGATATTGAGGATATCCAATAATATAACAGAAATGTATCAGATATGCAACCATAAACATAGAGATACAATAATACACGATTTCTATTAATGAAAGAAATGTACAGAGACTGAAAAAATACAGAGTGAAAGACTTGCTAGAATGGTGGACGCTTATCTTTGAGAAGAGATGTGATGGCTACTCACATTCTCAAGAAGATGATTTTACAATGAGGATCCAAAGGCCTATTTTATCATAAATAAAATCCAAAACCCAAACCCCGGAAGATGAAAAGCCAACAGTTTTGTGGACCCCGTTTTGGGTAGTTTGGTGTATCAACTTCTTGGGGGTGTAACTTCGGCATACGATCTGTATTTGGGGCACACGATAGCTCGTTGGAAAGGTATCATCGAGGATATTAATTTAGGGTAGTAAATCAGAGCCTTCGGCTATCATTGAGAAGATAGATCCCAAAACATCTTCATTTATGCCCTCGAAATGGCCTTGAAAGTTAAAAACTGCTAAAAATAGTAAATTACCAAAATTGTCAGAAAACTGTTTTGAGCCAGTTGGAAAAGGTGGGTGGCCACCTATATCCACCTAGATCATCACCCCTTGTAATCCTTCACTCATTCACCATTATTTACTGCCTTTTCCTGTCACTACTTTCCTTGTACTTTCTTGCTTCCTTTTTGCATGTCATTCTTATTTCAGCTCACGTCATATTTTTCTTGTTTGGGACATTTTTGACATTGTTTATATCCCCGAATTTCCATTTTTCCTCTTATGTTCCTAATTTGGAATACCAGTTTCCATGTTCCCTCTCAATTGACTATTGTGTGCAGTTTTGTTGTTACTGTTGTGGGATAACGATTCCTTGTTGTTTTTCTAGGGCATTGGTTGTTGTTATTCTAGTCCATCATGTTGTCAAACGTTTCCACTCATCACCATGGGAGGATCTATTGTTAGGTATGATCTCATTATCTTAGTTTAGTTGCAACATAATCAAGAGGTGTATCAAATTTTTCTTAGTGTAGGATAGAAAAATTATTTTGAGAAGTTGCAAGGGTTCGATTCCTCTGTCACTCTTGAGTTTTCATAGGGATTTTGCTTGTTCATTACCATTGTGCATAGAGTTCATATAAAATTTTCTAAAATATCCATTTCCAGGGTTACTGGTTTACCATGAATAAGGGATAGGTGGTTTCAAGGAAAGGTTGTGCTGCAACATGCTCATATTGACTTTTGGGTGGGTGATGAAATAATTGAAGATGGGAAGAAGGGTGTGCAACATATCTCCTTATGCCACTCATGGCCAACTATGACATATTTTGTTCAAAAATATTTAACCTATGAAGGGATACATAACCTCTTGTGTGAATATCATTTCAAATTTCTCTCGCACCTATAACATAACAACTTAATCAATATCCCTTATTTTATGTTAAAGAGATTACATTTTGTTGATACTCAGAGGGGGGTGAATCCATATCAAGTACAATTTTTTTTTTTCAACTTATACTTAAATAATTCAATTATATCCAATGAGAAATGAAAAATAGTATTAGAGTTACACCAATACACCACAATACACCATGCACAATATATGATAAATAATCAATAGTTATTGTTCAAGTGAAGTAATGACTTCCAAAGGTAGCTATAGCTTCCAAATATAAAGGGAGGAATAAACATCCAAGAGGAAGACACAATCCTCAAATATCAAGAGAGGGTTGACCTCTCCATCCTTTCCCCTTCCTTCCAGCCAAGAATATATGAGAGATAGTAAAACTTTACATTAAATCATCACCATCAACCAACCATCACATAAAACCTGGTAATGCTTCTTGTGACTTCTTCAAATTTTGCAATTATTCAATTCCTGGAATACTCTGATCCTGTAGATAATATTACTCAATGTATTCTCTAAAACTCCTTCAAGTTTCACTCCTTGAATCCTCCCCAAAAATAAGTTATAGAGAGAATGGTAGACCGTATTCAATTCTGGTTTATTCAGGAGAGAGAAATTGTACAGAATGCCCTGCGCTTAATAATTAACATCAGATTCTAAAACTCACATACAATAAGCCACAACTCGTACTCTTTCCAATGAAATTGGTCTCACTTCATTTGGATTCTCTATGAATAAGTTATGACTATTTTACCCGGAACACCTTAGAACACATCACCAAAAGACTTCATCCTCCCTTGAAATCCGGCCTTCTTTACTTCATATTTCCTCTGAAATTTGACTTGTGTATAAAATGAATATATAATAATATGTATTTATACCCTTCATGTCAGTTCCTTTTAACATTAGGGCCAACTTGACACTTTCTTATTTTGTAATTATTTTCTTTAATTATCTTCAGGGTTGACCTTTACTTCCTTCTTCAATTCACTTTATCATCTTCAAAAATTCATTTCTCCTCAACCATGAGGATCCACGTGACATGCCACCTACCACCAAAAAAAACATGATGTATACTATCCATCCATGGGTGTTGTGTTTCCATGTGCACTGTCCTTCATGTACAAATACTTTCATCAATATTGTGGTCCAAAACCAACGACTAGGGTTGACATCAATGACAAAAACCAATCTTCCAACAATCTCCCCCTTTGTCATTGATGGAAACACTCATGCTCCCTCTATCATCATGATCCCAATTTATCTCCCCCTTTGACATCAATGGAAAAGGATAGGGCTGCTCCCCCTGAGTTTAATGGCAAAAGGTAACTCTCTTCTTTGGGGTTGCTCCCCCTGAACATATAACACTTAATAGCACTTCATTTTTATGGTCTCTTTCTTCCTTGGACATTTTTCATGGTTTTAGGATGTATATGTTACTTGGTCTTCTTTTTGCTGTTGCAACCAATATTCCTGAACATTCGTCTTTGATTTTGCATATTTGTGAGTCAAACATGAGAGTATATCCTTGATCACACATTTTACTAACACTGAGTAGATTATGCTTCAATTATTCAACCAATAGGACATTCTTTGTTTTTACATTTTTGCTTCCAAGATCTACTACACCTTCTCCAAGTATTTTGGCATATGATTCATCTCTGAATGCAACATTTCCACCCTTTCTCTTCAATATGATGAATTTTTCTTGATCCCCAGTCATGTGTGAAGAACATCCACTGTCTATGCACCATTCATCTTCTTCTTTACATTCTTCAACGGTCAATGCTATTCGACAATCTTCATTGTTTGGAATCTCTTTCCTTCTCCATATTGTGGTTGTCATAGGGACATTTGCATTCATATATTTGCAATCTCATGCTTTGTGAACAAGATAATTACATTTGTAGCATACAATATTTTTTTCCATCAATTGGGAAAATGAATTATAACTTATGTTGACAAATCCACGATTATTTCCATATCTTCTATTTACACCATTCATGTTTCTTGCATAGTTGTTGCTTTCATTGATTCTACAATTAATTTCCTTATGTCCAAAATGTTTGCAAGTATAACAATGACCAAGAAATAAATTTTGATACCTTGGAGTAAGTGGCCTTTTTTATGATGTAGTCCATCTAGGTTCATGATCTACTCTTTTGTACTTTCCTTCATACTAATTGAAGCTTCTTTGATTCTTGAAGGTAGGAAGTCTTCTTGGATATTCATATCTTTTGTAATCATTCCTTCTTTCTGGTATCCTGGTCCACTTCTCATCCACTGTCAGTGTAGCTCTTTCTTCAACCTTCTTGTTGGTATTTTCATCTTCTTTGTATGAAGTTTCACCCATGCATCCAAGATGTGTTAATTATTTTGGCACTTGAGAGTTTCTTAAGCTCTTCCTCAATGAGACAACTTCTTGTTCAAGTTTCTCACAATCTTCTTCTTTCTTCATCATTTGGACATTCCTTACTTCTCCTATTATTCTTTCTTCTCCGAGTAGCGTTTTCAAGGAAATGGTTTCTTCTCTTAGTTTCTCAAAGTATTCTAATTGTTTCTTCAAGCTTACAACTATCTTTTCACAACTACCCAATTCACTTCTTAGCTCTCTATGTGTGTCTTTGAGCTTGCTATTTTCAATCTCAACATGCTTCAATTTTTTAAGATTCCCATCTTCTTGTTGAATAATTTATGCTTCATGATTTTCTTCTTCTTCATTGGAATTTTCTTCTTTAGTGTCATCTCTTTCAATCCTTGAATGAGGACATTCAAATTCAACATGTCCTACTCCTTCACAATTAAAGAAAATGAAATGACCTCTATTTGCTTCTTTGAAATCTGAGATGTTGTAATTCACTTTAACTTCTTATGCTTCTTCCCCTTCATAAAGGTATTGTAGATTGTCCCAAATCTCTTTTGATGATGCACATGCTCCCACCTTAGATTTCATTGAATCTATCAATCCATCTAGGATGGTATCTATTGCCAATATTTTGTTCATTTTTGCTTCCTTCTGAGCTGCAGTCTTTGGTTTCTTCAAAGCATTGTATCCTGAAGCAACTGAGAACCAAACATCTGCCCCAAGAGCTTCCAAGTAAGTTTCCATTCTATTACTCCAGTATTCAAAATTGCTTCCATCAAATGGTGGAATCCCATTTGGAATGTTGTCTTCCATTTCTAGTTAGGATCTTCCTTCCAGTGGTTAAACTATACTGAAGGTAACCCACTCTGATACCAATTGTTGATACTGAGAGGGGTGTGAATCAGTATCAAGTAATTTTTTTTTTCAACTTATACTTAAATCATTCAATTATATCCAATGAGCAATGAACAATAGTATAAGAGTTACACCAATACACCACAATACATCATGCACAATATATGAGAAATAATTAATAGTTATTTTTCAAGGGAAGTAATGACTTCCAAAGGTAGCTACAACATCCAAATATAAAGGGAGGGATAAACCTCCAAGAGGAAGATACAATCCTCAAATATCAAGAGAGGGTTTACCTCTCCATACTTTCCCCTTCCTTCCACCCAAGAATATATGAGAGATAATAAAACTTTACATTAAATCATCACCATCAACCAACCATCACAAAGAACCTGATAATGCTTCCTGAGACTTATTCATCTTCTGCAATTATTCAATTCTTTGAATACTTTGATCCTATAGATAACATTACTCAATGTATTCTCTGAAACTCCTCCAAGTTTCACTCCTTGAATCCTCCCCAAAAAGAAGTTGTAGAGAGAATGGTAGACCTTATTCAATTCTGGTTTATTCAAGAGAGTGAACTTGTACAGAATGCCCCACGCTCAATATTTAATATCAAATTCTGAAACTCACATACAAGAAACCAAAGCTTGTACTTTTTCCAATGAAATTGGTCTCACTTCATTTGGATTCTCTATGAAGAAGTTATGACTGTTTTACCCGAAAAACCTTAGAACACATCACCAAAAGACTTCATCCTCTCTTGAAATCCGACCTTCTTTACTTCAGATTTCCTCTAAAAATTGACTTGTGTATAAAATGAATGTATAATGATATGTATTTATACTATTTATGTCACTTCGTTTTAACATTAGGGATGAGTCACCTGACACTTTCTTATTTTGTAATTTTTTTTCTTTAATTATCTTCAAGGCTAACCTGTACTTCCTTCTTCAATTCACTTTGTCATCTTCAAAAATTCATTTCTCCTTAACCATGAGGACCCACGTGACATGCCACCTACCAACGAAAACAACATGATGTATAATATCGATCCATGGGTGTTGTGTCTACATGTGCATTGTCCTTCATGTCCAAATACCTTAATCAATCTTGTGGTCCAAAACGAATGACTAGGGTTGACATCAATGACAACAACCAATCTTCCAACACATTTGACATCAAAAAATGTCAAAGGTATAATAAAACCTACTTCAAGTGTCACACACCATGGGTTTATAAAACTGTTGGTTTTGGATGCCTTGTCTAGGACCAATCAAACATGGGGAAGCCTTTATAAAAAGAGCTCCCCGGATTCAAAGAACATACAAGATTGAAGAAGAAGAACAACAACTTGAAGAGGAAGTAGAAGAAAAACAAGAAGAGGAAGTAGTTGAGCAACATTAGGATGCTACTGATAAACTCAAGAAAGAATCAAAACACTCAACTTCTATTTAGATTGATAGTGACATTGAAATCACTGGAGAGTATCCTCCAAGAAAGAAAATTTAGTTGTGCCCCATTATTGAAGAAATTACTTTTGACACGGGTACAAATTCATCCACAAGGAAAAGAGAAAGACCCAGAATAGCCAAGAATTCAGTGATATTTTCAGCAATTCCAAAGAAATAGAGGACAATATCCACTATTGTAGTAGAAACAAAAATATCTTAGGAGAGTATTGGTGTTGATACACAAGAACCAACACAAGTAAACCATTTGATTTCTATACAAGAACCAATCACATGGGTTTATGTTGTCCAAGCCACTAATACAATTATCAAGGAAGACAAAATGGATGCTATCACATAAGAACTAGCATCAGAAGGTATTACTGCTATCACATAAGAACTGACAATGAGAATAGTTGTAGAAAAAACTATCCATGAGAAGTGTAATACACCTAGGTTGAATCCCATGTTGTAAATGCACATATGCTTTATATGTTGGTGAGCCAGGATGTTTTGGGTTGGAGTGCCTTTGTTTATATGTTTTGGGCCAGAGTGCCTGTGTGATTATTAGGCCAGAGAGCCTATATGTTGAAAGGCTAGTGAGCCTAACAATTGTAATATGTAATCACACTTGGATATATTAATAAAATACATCACTGTTGCAGACCCAGTTAGACGAAAGAGTCTGGGGGGATAGGACTCCACGAGAGGAAAAGGGGGGCTAGGACTTGACAGGAAAAGGGGCTAAGTTAAGGGGGCTTAAGCCAAGGAATAAAACAATATATTCCTAAAGTAACAAGTCTTATGAAATGATTTTATCCTAAGTTCATAAGTGAGAGGAATGAATTACACATGGGGGGCAAAGTAGTTCTTTGAGTGCCAAGTGTCAAAAAGGACACATGCATATTTAAAGGGGGATTTTAGTGTAATTCTCATCATTCAGTATATTATTATAACCCTTGCTTGGGGAATGTGAGTGGAAGAAGCCATCATGGTAACCTTGTGTTGTGGAATCCCTATAATTCCTTGGTGGTTTGGGTTGAAGAAGCAGGTTGTCATGCTTATGGATCATTCTCTTTGGGTGAGAGAATCGCTGGGAATATGTTTCCCTATGTGTTGGTGTAGTGGGTGCCATAACTCTCTAACAACAACCTTGTGTTCCAAGTGCCAAAGATCTCTAAGACTTCATGGTTGACCTATTTCTAATGAACTTGGAGGGAAGTGGGATAGCTTGAAGGACTACGGTGGTAGAGAAGGGGGTAAATTTCCTTGGGTGGGACAGGCTGTGGGAAATGAGAGGTTATGGGTAGGAACTAATGTTGGAGTTGGCACCTTGTCTTGTCCTTTATTGTGCTATGTTTTAGACCTTATTTTTTCTTAGGTATCCTTTTCCCTGGTGGTGTCATATCCCCAACTTGGGGGTGACCTATTGTTGGGAGTGAATGAATAACATAGACTTTATCTGGGAGGAACGTTTGAGGTCTACAACCAGTCGATGATTTAATTAAAAGATAAGTGTTCTTTTATGTGTTTATGATGTTTTGTATTGTGGCTTATTTGTACATATTATGCATGCATTATATACTGTTAAGAGTACAAAATTGTGTTCATATGCAGGGCATAATAATTAATAAATGGTATCAAAGAATTAAAAGGGATGAATTGAAGAAAATCCAAAAATTCAGTCAGTGATAGAAGTCAAGATTTTAGTGAAGATGCCCAGGTGGGGTCTTGGATACATTATATTTTGGTATTAGAGCCATAAGTTCAATACCAAAGCTACATGGGCTAGAGACAACACACTGAAGAAAAAAATTGTAGATTTAAAGTTTAGAGGATGTCTGCAATGTATTTGTTAAAATTTCCAAGGAAATGTTTGGGAATTTTCTTGCAATTTTGGGAGATTTGTATTCAGGTGTTAGAATTCCTAATTTATAACCTCTAAATGGGTAAATCCAGGCTTGAAATTGGATAAATTTACAAATTTTTGGGTAGCCATGGAGAAATTGGACAAAAATCCCCAATTTCTTAGTGAATTTAGGAGGAATTCATGCCCAAAAACATCAAATAGTCAAGCATGGAGGTAATTGGTCATTTGCAGAATTCAAATTGAACATAAGAAGCTTAATTTCAGATCTTCCATGGTGGTTGGGGAAAAAATTCCAAATTATGCATTTTTGAAAAGTTTGGGAAATTTAAGGATGTTTCGTACGAGAATTCATCATGACATGTTGACCACGTGGTCTGTGACATGGTAGTGATGATGTGGAATACCATGGTGGTATAGACATGGTGGTAGGTCCATGGTGGCATAATGGTGGTAGGCCACAATGGCGGGGTGACCGGTGGAGTGGCAGCTTGATACCACAAGCGGGTTTGAAATGTTGGTGAGTGGTTTTGTGAAATACTAGAATCCTCCAAAATGGTTTTGGAGCTGTCGTGTGTCATATTGGTGGTGTTGTGGTATCAAAGGTAATTATGGTGATAAACCCCTTGGAAATTTAACCCCCGAAATCATTATGGACCATGGATCTTACTTTGATCTTCGTCGTCTGATCAAAGGAACGAGCAAGTTGCACAGGCCCGAGGAAAAGGGTGCAGGATGGGACCGACCTATCCCTACGGCCAATGAATGGGATCCATGTGGAATTTTGAAAAAAGAGGTGGGACCCCTATCCCATCCATGGTCATAGAAGGCATCATATGTACAACCGAGTATGATGGGGCCCAAAAGATAAAGGTAAAATAAGGTAAAGAAAAGAAAGAAAGAGGAGAGAGAGAAGGAAGATAGTGACAAAGGCTGACAAGTTAGAGCCAAGGTGTCCATGAAAGTTACATGACATCACCTCATGGTTCCATGTGGACCCAGAACACCACATCAATATCCATGTTAGCAGTAACAAGGAAAAATATTCATAAAATTATCAAGGTTTTGAAGGTCATAATCTTGTAGAGGCATTTTGAGGCCATAAACAATGTTTTTAGGAGTAATAATTTCATGAAAGTATTAGTGCCAATGGAAACATAGATTTTTTTCATATTAAATGAAAGATATTGGTAAGATCTTTCCAATGAGATATTCTGGGAGAAAAACAAAGCTTGTATGAGGAAGTTACAACCTAAACAATGCAAAGTATATTTTGACTACCAATTTACTTCCAAAGGGCATAAATATTTACTCAGAAGTCAATTTGGGGAAGAGGAGCAGTCTATGGAAATATCATGGACCATATAAGAAATCTATGGAGCCATAATTAGAATCTGGGTACCTGAAATTGTGCATTATGGAAGAGAAGATTTGTGTAGCATTTAATGCTAAAAAGGGAAAAAAATTAAAACTTCAACATGTTTTAACTAGCAACCTAGAGCCCAGATGAAGATGAAAATTGGACATATTGCTTAAAATATAGGCATGAATACAAATAATTAGGATTATATCAAAATTCCAAAGGAGCGAGTGTCTGGAATTAAATGCACCAGATGAAAGATGCACAAAAGAGGGAATTATCAATATTTAGATCATTGTAACTTTCTTTTCAAAACTCAAATTTGAGGAAGAAAGTAGTCATTGGAAAGATATTGGATAGAGGAATTTAGATATACACCCATAAATGTGAATTAAGTAGTAAAATTCACAAGAATTAAAAAATAAGATTTATGGTGCACTTAAAGGGAAGAATTGTAATTTTGTAGAATTGCTGAATTATTTTGTTTAACAAATCTTATTGCATGAACATTTTATAGAAGCAAGGGCACAAATAAAACATAGTAGAATCAAAAGAGATACCAAAGAAATGGAGGATGCACAAAGAAATTACAATCATGATGATGAAGTAAGGGGATTACACATTAACTTGGGTAATGCAGAAACTGAGTCAAATGGGCATAAAGAAGGCAAATCTGAAAATGTAGATTTAGTGGAGATAGTGAAAAGCTTGCAAAGAGATGTGTGGAGCTACAGAGCAGAAAATGAGAGTATTATGAGAACTCAAGAGGAGAATAACAACATCAATACTCAACTATTACATTTTTTCAACATGTTGTATAGGAGGATGGATAAAGAAACATATTCAAGGAAAGAAGAAGGGAATATACCTCATTCGATAAGAGAAGATGCTAAAAGTGTTAGGCACTCTAGAAGTGCTAGTATACATCATCATAATTCACCAAGGCACTCAGTTGCTAGAGCTCATTTCTTTTCAGAACTAGAAATAAACCCAAGTTTGTCTCCTAGCATAGAAGAAGTTCTGGAGTATATGAATTCTAGAGAGAGTTAAAAAATATTAAGCCTCCTAAATTTGATGGTGAGCATACAAAATATGAATATGCATAGGCTTGGTTGTTGGAAATGAGGAAATACTTCCAACTACATAATTATTCCTCACATGTAGAAGGTAGAATTGCAATTTACCAACTAAAGGTAAAATCATCAATGTGGTGGGACCAACTCGGGAAATTCCAACACATTGATGAGAAGAACATCACTTGGAGGTACTTCAGAAAGTATTTCTAGAAGAAATACTTGTCAAAGCGTTATTATGATAGGAAGATGAATATGAGAGGATATTCTTAGATATGTTGAGGTATGTTGGCTTCATCAAGGATGAGTAGGTCAAGATTCAAAGATTCCTAAGTGGGATACCTTCAATAGACAACGATAAGATATAGTATGATCAACCCAAACCATTGGAGGAAGAAAAAAGGAGAGCCAAATGAATTTATGATCAACATGAGGATCAACCTTTCAGATAGCTTGGGTTGACAAGAAGAAATTTAAGATTGAGCAGAGAAAGAAAGGGTAAAAGAAACCATTCTTCATAAATAGTTCTCAGGGACAACCAACTCAAAATGAACCCATAATGATAGAATCATTGGGAAAAAGTCAAAGGAAACAACCTATAAAATATTGGGTTTGTGACAAAGATCATATGTACAAAGAGTGTCCTCACAAAGGAGATAAGAGGACTGTCATAATTCAACAGACTGATACAGTTGAAGACATGAGAGGAAGCGTGCTAAGGACCTATGTAACATTGGACAACTGTTGGGTTGTTAAATTATTTGCAGTGAAATTCTAGTCGAGGTGGATCAAGTGACAGTCGAATTCAAAGGAATCAACAACAAGATGAAGGTTGAGGTGGTTTGACAGGGTAAAGTTGAAGTCGAATAGATCGACAAAATTTCGAAGGTCAAGGTGGTTCAACTCGGTAAAATAGAAGTAGAAGACATAGACAACAAGTAGAAGAGGTCAAGCGATAAGAGGTCTACATGCGGGTGTGTGGCAATCGACTAAATACCAAATGAAGGTCGGATGGTATTCCACTGGTAATCTGACATGGTAGTCAACTGTAATAGAATCCTGAGATTCATGGGATTTGTAGCCAATGATTTGCGTGGATATATAACCATCTTTGGGAACCTCTAACTTAGGTTTTTTCCTATTGTAAAGCCTATAAACAAGGACTGTTGTAGTGTTGTAAAGGCTAATGAATCGTAGAATCACTAATCATAATTTAGAGGTTGTTGGTCATGCAGATGTAAGCTGAATTGGCTACAGGGTTGTTCTTGTGTAAAGAAAGAAGGTATGATGTCTATTGTGTCTTAGGTGTAGACCAAGTTTAGGCATGTAACCTTAAATTATCCTGAATGAATAACACAACAATAGATCAGAATGCTCAAGGAACGTTGGTTTTCCCGTTTGGGTTTCCAGGGTAAAATCTTTGTGTACTGTGTGTTTTCTTTGTCATTTACTTTCTTGTTTAAGTACTTCTTCCTCTCTTCTTATAGGTTTAGCGTGGAATTATTCCTCATTTCATAACATGTGGTATCAGAGCTTGGTTTAAAAACCTTGGATATGAGCTAAACCCTAGGTTTAGTAAGAGTCGTAAGTTAGAAATCTTTACAGATTGTGTTAAATAATGGCAACCAGCTCGAGAATAGAGATAAAAAAATTAAATGACAAGAATTTTGAGCTTTGGAAGATTAAAATTGAAGATATTATTGTAGATAAAGAACAGTGGGCATCTGTTTGTCCAGGTACCATGTCGACAAATATGTCGATGAAAGAATGGGAGAAACTCAAGAGAAGAGAAAGGAATACGATTCTACTTTGTCTTGCAGATTCAGTACTATTGATGTCTCAGGTGAAGATTCAATCGAGAAACTGTGGGACAAGTTGGGGAGCTTGTACCAGTCAAAATACCTAGTAAATACGTTGTTTATCAGAAAGAAACTGTATCTTTTGATGGTGAGCGAGGGCAGTTCGATGAATGAGCATTTAAATGCGTTTAATACCATTATAAGCTAGTAATATTTTGTGGATATTAAAATCATTGAGGAGGAGAAATATATTAGCCTATTATGTTCTTTGCAAGACTCTTGGGATATCTTAGTCATGGCTATAGGGAATAGTACAACTACATGGAGTAGTACAACCACATTAGTGCTAGAAGATGTCATTGCATATCTACTGTCAGAAGAAATGAGAAGGAATAACATGGAAGGATCGACTAAAGATGCATTAGTGGTGAGAGGTTGATCAATTGATAGAGATAAAGGAAAATTATCCAGTAGAATGTCTAAGTCGAAGGGTAGATCTAAATCCCTTATTCAGTTGACGAGAAGATGCTGAAAATGCAGTAAATATGGGAATTACAAAAGGGATTGCAAGTCAAAGGAAATGGAAGTCGGTACAGGATCTGGCGAGAAGCAGTTGACTGAGAGAAAGATGACTCCAGATAAGGGAGGCGATGTGTACCTGGAATCGACAAATACACAATCAGATCAAGATGTTTTGTTCATTGACTTGGGAGCATCCTATCATATGACATCACATAGAGAATGGTTCTGCGAATATGAAAAATATGAAGGAGGAGATTTGTTCTTGGGGTACAACTCGACAACCAAAATTGTTGGACAAGGAAGAGTTCTATTGATACTACATGATGTGAGGAGTATAACACTTCTAGGTGTGCTACACATATTGTGCGTGGCAAGAAACCTGATATTTGTTAGAAAGATGAGTGATGCAGGGGTGCACACTCTATTTCAGAAGGATTCGTACAATATGGTCAGAGGTGCAATGGTATTAATGAAAGGAGTTCAAATTGGAACCCTATACAATCAATTAGGGAATGTGTACTTGAGTGGATGCAACAAAATTGTTGTTCCTGAATTCGACTAAAATTTGACTCGACTCAACTTGACTCGGGCTAAGTCGATTCAAACCAACTCGACAAGTCATCATAAAGTTGACCTGACCATGCTATGGCACAAGAGGATGGGACATATTGGAGAAAAAGGACTTCACGCTATGCATAACAAAGTTATCGTCGAAGATTTTCCTGAATGTAATTTAGAATTTGACTTTTGTAAAGATTGTATATATGGAAAACAAAGTCAGGTCAGGTTCCCATCTGGAGCAACAAGGGAAAAGGGGATTTTAGAATTGGATCATAGTGATGTGTTTGGCCCTGTTTCAATTCCTCCACTTGGTGGATCCCTATATTGTGTCTCCTTCATAGATAATTTTTCCAGGAAGACATGGATATATTTCCTGAGGAAGAAAGCAAATTCTTTTGATAAATTCAAAGACTTTAAATATCTTGTAGAAAACTAGATAGATATGAAAATTAATGAGATTAGAACTTACAATGGTGGTGAATTTTGTGGAAATGAAATTTATTAGTTCTGCAAGCAGTGTGGCATAGCATGCAAAAATACCACACCATATACCCCACAACAAAATGGAGTTGTTGAGAGAATGAAAAACACATTGAAGGAAAAGGAAATGAGCATGCTCAGTGGTGATCAACTTGCATAAGAGTTATGATTGGATGCAGTCGACACTCCAAAATATCTATTGAATATGTCTCCTTCATTGGTGATTGTTATCCCCCACTTTCAGGGATAACTAGGAGATTATGTCTCGAGGGCCATAGGTCCTAGACATGGAGTACCAATAGCCATATCGACTTAAGCATGGCCCTGGAGGGCCCATATTTTCTCCCTTTCAGCACCTCCACTTTTTCAGCATCAACAACAACATCCATCACCTTCAGCTTGGTCCTGCATCAGAGACAGTTCTTTCTCCATGAGGTAATGAGTCCGGGTATCAAGGTATGTGTCACTCTAATCCTGAAAACCTTTGAATATGTTCATTTGATTCCTTTGTTTCTAATGGGTGCTTGGATCTTATGTTTTTCCACTTGACCATGTCCATGGGAATGACAAGATGCCCTAGCAAGCTTGTGTCCATAGGTTTTGAGTTACCACTGGGGGGATTTCTGAAAAGCCATCACTCGTTCCCATCATACATACCACTTTCCATATTATTTCCCACTCACCCATCCCATTAAACTGGTCTGGGCATAGGGTTAGCCAATAATTTAGGGGTTGTATTTTACCTTGTGGGAAAAATGGGCTAAAGGCCTGAGGGGTAAAAGCAGCTGACAATAAAATCCTAAGAAAAAAACCTAGAGATGCTTCTCTCAGGTATCTTCAAGAAATAAATAAAATACTTCTCAGCAAGAAACAGAGGGACCCGTAGAAAAGTAAATCAATACCTAGTTGAGGGATGGGGGGTCTCATCACGAGCCAACCCCTTAGGTCCATGGTTTCCTAATGGTATGACACTACCAACAGTTGGTTACCACGCCAGTGTAGTGTCTTTTGGTTGCATGGAAAAGAGAAAGGGGGTCTCATTACGAGCCAACATTTTCATTTCTGTTAAATTACTTGTGGGTAACATTTCCACCTCTGGTCACCAAGCCAGGGTAGTGTCCCTTGACTAGCTTATTGAAAGAAAAAAACAAAAAAAAAGATAAAAAAACAATAAGACAAGACCTGGTTAGAGGATAGGAGGTCTCATCACGAGCTGGCCTATTAGGTCCAGGAGCATCTAGCAGTATGACACTACCAGCATCTGGTCACCACGCCAGGGTAGTGGCTCTTGGTGGCATAGCCAAGAGAAAGGGGGTCTCATTACAAGCCAACCTTCTCATTTCCGTGAAATGTTTGTGGCTAACATTGCCACTGCTAGTCACCAAGCCAAGGCAATGTCCTTTGACTAATATATTGGAAAAATGAAGATTAAAAGGCATGAATGGGCTTGGAAATATTTGCATCCATGACATGTGAAGATCACCCTCCACAGAGGCACCCACTGGTAAGCCATCCCTGCTATCACTACACCTTTTACCCAAGAATCCCCATCCACCTCACCCACCTACATGACTTGGATTTAATCATTTATAGAAACATCCCTCTACCAGTAGATACTAGCACGATAGGATGTCCTGTCACTTCCCCCAAAATTGTATTGCAGACTTGTATAATCTCTTTGAGCACTATACTAGGGTAAAGGGGTTTTATGCACATGTTTAATAAATATCGATGATTAGATGTGATTGACATTGCTATGATACCTGTGACTTATGAGCCCATGGAGGGCGTAGCTGTTGATGTGCAGGATCATGCCCGATGGACAGGTACCACGTTGGACAAGTACACATGGGGAAATGATCAGTTTGGACCTCCATGGGGATGAAGATCCCACTCGATGGATGATGAGACCCTAGTAGAGGGTAGAGACAGGGCAAAGCACTTGTACTAGGAAGAGAAAAAGAAACCACCATAGGCAGCTGAGCAGACCTATACCTAGGGGGGTTGAGCCCTCTCCATATGTACGTTGGTCTTGGAAGTCCCAGGACCTCTCCCAGGATGCCCATGACATCACCCAACAATATGGATGTTTTGGGAGGTAGATATGGCAATTTTGGCACGTGTGGCGGATTGGAGAAGCCAAGGAGGGCTAACGTTTTGCTCCAGGAGGTTGTATTTGTCCTAAAAGGGGCTAACGTCACCCTAGAAGGGGATGCAATCTCATTATTTCTTTATTAGTGTTTAATTTAATACATTTAATGTAAAACAATATTATTTTCGTATTTTGGCCTCTTCGACCTTTTTATGAGCTAAAATGTAATTTAGGTCATTGCTACTATATAGATTGAGGGTTTTTGCCTTCATATTTTCATCATCTTTCACTCACCACTTGGTGAGCTTTGAAATTTCCACCCTATTCTAGGGTTTGGGCTGAAATTATAAGGTGCACTTGTTGAAGGAAGCTTGTTTTGGCTATTTTTGGCATTTATCTTGGTGGAAGGTTTACAACTAGGGTATGGCTATGTGATTTCTTGTTTAAATGTGAGTAAATTTCTGCAAAACTTCTTGATTCAATGGTTGTAGTGTTTTTTGTTTGCATTTTGTTATTATAACTTGCTGATTTAAAATGCTAGGTGACAATCACATGTTAAAGGTCCTTGTCTCATGTCCCTATCAAGTAAATGAGCCATTTGATTTGCTGAAGTAAGATAGAGCCTTTCCATTGCAACACTCTAATCTTAGTCTTCAAGCCTAGCCATCTTGTTCTTGTCAATGAGATGAAGAAGGAGGAGAAAGCACTAAGGCCTAGCTATTCTACACTTTAGTGAGCCTTTCCCCCTAGGGTTTCATTGTTGAGGCCTTGCTTTAGATACACCTCAACATTTAACCCTCTTGTCTTCAGCCATATCAAGCTAGGCATTAAAATTTGTCTTTCTAATCTAGAGAAGGAGGAAGACGCATTAGGGCCTAGGTCACCTACACCCTAGTGAGTCGTCTCCCCTAGGGTTTGACCTGTTAAAGCGTCACTTTAGCGACACTTTGACACCAAACCCTCTTGTCTCTAGCCCTATTACTATCATCACGACCCTTCAACATTTGTAGCCCTTCTTGACTCCATTCTCCCTAATAAGGCACTGATCTAAGACCTCCATTGTGTTGAGCACCTTGATCATACAAACAATAAAATACCTTTAACTAAGTATAACTCTTACTAACCCTAGCCTAAACTAACCCTACTAACCCTATTGATGTCGTCACCTTCGTGTGCTATAAAACACCTTTGTGCAACTTTTATTTTACTTTTAAAGCAATTGAATGGTTGGTTAAGGCATTGTTTATGAAGTTTTGATTTTGTTACATCGAATGCCAAGTTTCTTAGGCATGTATTGAGAAGTGATATTGTAATCATTGCAATTGTACAAACATTGATTTACTTCGTCAATGTTATTTCTCAATTTCTTATTTTCAGAAAATTCATTGATTATATGAAGTACTAACCAGCAAGAAAGATTGCATATGCCTAGTTTCTTTGTTGCTTTGTCTTGGGTAGGTACTCCTTTCTTGGTTATTACTTTCGGTTATCTTTATTGGATATAAGACAAACTTTATGATCATGTGGTGACTTGTGAGGGGGGATGCTATCTTTTAGCTCTTAAGCCTTTTTCCTTCTCAAAACCCTAGGTCACCGGGGATGTCTCCCTTGGGCCTTACCTTCCTAAATAGAAAGAACCTTCCCATCGAGGTGACAGTGGGTGGGATTGGTTCAGTTATGCCAGTTTGGTATCCTTTCATCCATATTTTACCCTAACTAAAAACTGTGCAATAAAATTTTGGCGCTGCTGCTGGGGAACACTGAGTCAATTCTCCTCAAGATGACACTTTTCGGTAAGCCTTGCCTCAAGAGTCTCTATCTTACAAGCTTACATGGTGACTCCACTTAGGGTGTTTTCCCTTATCTTTTGATATTTTCAAGAAAATTATCTAGCGACTCCACTAATGACGAATCCAACTATGAATTCACAATGGGATCCAGGAAACTACAAGCCTTTAGACATGAGTAAAATCCTTGGACACCCTAGACAAATGCCTCCATAATATGAAAAATGGATCCCTAGATTCACTGGCATTGATGAAGAAAGACCCGACTATCACATGAGCAAATTTTGGGTTTTCTTTCAGCACCACCTTGTCGATGACGATGCTGAAGACTTCATAATGAAACTCTTTTATGCCACTCTGCATGGAAATGCTAGAAGATGGTATGATAATATTCCGGCTGCCGGCATCACATCTATGGATCAGTTAGAAGAAACCTTTCTCATGAGTTGGGGCATGAAATTGGAAGATATCCAATTATTACTTAAAGGACTCGAACACATAATAGAAACTAAGAATGATACTGTCAGAGCTTTCGGGGCTAGGTTTCAGATGTTTCTATACCAGATTCATAGAATCCATTGTCCCTAAGAAAAGTACCTCATATATCTCTATACCAATGCACTTCTATGGCATTTGAGCTTCCTCCTCTATAGAAAGGGTTTGAAAACACTCGTAGAAGCTCACCACATGGCCATGAAAATCAAGGTGAATCTCTCTTTGTCCAAATGAAAACACTTTTCCTCTCTAGGGACCAAAATCAATGACCCTGAAAATACCTCAAACACTCTTAGTTTCAAGAAACTAGTTTCCCTTGAAGCCTTTACTCTTGATTCACAAGAAAGAAGGGAACCAATTTTTAACCAACAAAATGAAGATATGGTTGAGGAGATGGAACCTAAGAAAAATGATGAAGTATCAACCTATGCTCCTCCCTCTAACAAAGCCATCCACAAAATTTTCCTCCCTGCACAACAACAAGACAATGAGGTTAGTTGCTTTTCTTTTTAGGATGTTGATGATACCTTGTTTGATGATTCAAAGAGTGAAGAAGAAATGGAATCCCTGAAAGAAGTGGATCTTTGTTGCTATACAATTGAAGATGAAGGGGCATTTCATGAGAATGAAAGAATAATGGATGTTGAAAACACCCAAGTCCTCAAAGCTCTTGCACAAGAAGAAACAATAAATTACCATCCTCCCCAAGTTTTTGATGATGCTCTACTTTACGTTGGGGAAGACGAGGAGGAGATAAATGAGTCCTTGAATGTTTCAAATCCTACATGTTATGATATAGACAGTGACATGATTGATAATATTTATGAGTTCATACATGTTGGAAAACGTAGGTGGGATGCGGTTGGTTATGATATGGATCCCATATATGACATTGGGACTCATCACTATTTTGGTTTATGATAAATCACAAAGCCAGGTATTGTGGGACATTGTTGGATTAGTTTCACTGGTCATTTGACTACACCTGACATCCAACCAACAGGTAAGTATAGGTATGTAGGTAGGCATTTTGCATCCATTGTATATACCATTTCATTGCATGTTATATTAGATTGCTTTCACATTTATATATGTTTGTTTTTCAGTCTTTTATATATATATATATATATATATATATATATATAATGGGGTGGTATCACCACCACAAGTGGTTACTAATAATTGCTATTGATATCAAGCAGGTTATAGGTCATGCCTGATATGTTGAGGTTCTCATGCGCTCTATGGGGAGCACATGTGCCCGAGTTGGAGCTAGATGTTATCCCTGAATTTTAGGGATAGCTAGAAGATTATGTTTCGAGGTCCATAGGTCCTAGACATGGAGTACCAAGAGCCATATCCACTTAAGCATGGCTCTGGAGGGCCCATATTTTCTCCCTTTCAGTGCCTCCACTTTGTCAGCAACAACAACAACATCCATCACCTTCGGCTTGGTCCTGCATCAGAGATGTTTCTTGCTCCATGAGGTAATGAGTCCAGGTATCATGGTATGTGTCACTCTGATCCTCAAAACCTTTGAATATGTGCATTTGATTCCTTTGTTTCTAACTGGTGCTTGGATCTTTTGCTTGTCCACTTGACCATGTCTGGGGGAATGAAAAAATGCACTAGCAAGCTTATGTCCATAGGTTTTAAGTTGAAAATAGGGGGATTTATGAAAATCCATCATCCTTTCCCATCATACATACCACTTTCCATCTTATTTCCCACTCACCCATCCCATTACAGTGGTCTGGGCATAGGGTTAGCCAGTAATTTAGGGGTTGTACCTTACCTTGTGGGAAAAATGGGTTAAAGGTCTGAGGGGTAAAAGCAACTAACAATAAAATCCTAAGAATAAAACCTCGAGATGCTTCACTCGAGGATCCCTGAGAAAGAAATAAAAGACTTCTCAGCAAGAAATAGAGGGACCTGTAGAAAAATAAATCAAGACCTAGTTGAGGGATGGAGGGTCTCATCACGATCCAACCCATTAGGTCCATGGGTGCCTAATGGTATGACACTACCAACAACTAGTTACCATTCCAGGGTAGTTTCTCTTGGTTGCATGGACAAGAGAAAGGAGGTCTCATCACGAGACAACCTTCTCATTTCCATGAAATTTCTTGTGGGTAACATTGCCACCTTTGGTCACCAAGCTAGGGCAGTGTCCCTTGACTAGCTTCTTGAAAGAAAAAAGAAATAAAAAGATAAAAAAATAATAATACAAGACCTAGTTAGAGGATAGGAGGTCTCATCACGAGTCGACCTATTAGGTCCATGAGCATCTAACGGTATGACACTACCAACATCTGGTCACCACGCCAGGGTAGTGGCTCTTGGTGGCATAGGCAAGAGAAATTAGGGGGTCTCATCACGAGCCAACCTTCTCATTTCCATGAAATGTTTGTGGCAAAAATTGCCACCGTTGGTTACCAAGACAAGGCAGTGTCCTTTGACTAACATCTTGGAAAAATGAAGATTAAAAGGCATGAATGGGCTTGAAAATATTTTCATCCATGACAAGTGTAGCTCACCCTCCACATAGGCACCCATTGGTAAGCCATTCCTTCTATCACTGCACCTTTTACTCAAGCATCACCATTCACCTCACCCACCTACATGACTTGGTTTTAAACCTTTCCAGAAACATCCCTCTACCAATATACACTAGCCCAATAGGACGTCCTGTCACTTCCCCCAAATTTGTATTGAAGACTTGTATAATCTCTTTGAGCACTAGACTGGGGTATAGGGGTTTTATGCACATGTTTAAAAAATATTGATGATTAGATGTGATTGACATTGCTATGATCCCTGTGACTTATGATCCCATGGAGGGCATAGCTGTTGATGTGAAGGATCATGCCCGATAGACATGTACCACATTGGATAGGTACACATGGGGAGATGATCAATTCGGACCTCCATGGGTTTGAAGAGCCCACTCGATGGATGTTGAGACCTCAACAGGGGGAAGAGACAAGGTAGAGTGCTTGTACCATGGATGAGAAGAAGAAACCACCAGAGGCAACTGAGCATACCTATACTTAGGGGGGTTGATCCCTCTCCATAGGGATGCTGGCCTTGGAAGGCCCATGACGTCTCCCAGGATGCTCATGATGTCACCCAATAGTATGGACGTTTTGGGAGGCATCTATGGAAGTTTTTTCATGTGTGGCAGCTTCGAGAAGCCTAAGGAGGGCTAACGTTTTGCTCCAAGAGGCTGCATTTTCCCTAAAAGGGGCTAACGTCACCCTAGAAGGGGATGATGTCTCACTATTGCTTGATTAGGGTTTAATTTTAAGACATTTAATGTAAAACAGTGTGATTTTGGTATTTTTCCCTTGTCGAGCTTTTTATGACCTAAAATGTAATTTAGGTCATTGCTACTGTATAAATTGAGTGTTTTTGCCATCATAGTTTCATCATCTTTCACTCACCACTTGGTGAGCTTTGCACATTATGCCCTATTCTAGGTTTTCAGCTAAAATTCTACGGCATACTTGTTGAAGGAATCTTGTTTTGGATATTTTTGGCATTTATCTTGGTGAAAGGTTTACAACTAGGGTATGGCTATGTGATTTGTTGGTTAAATGTGAGTAAGTTTCTACAAAAATTCTTGATTGAATGGTTGTAGTGTTGTTTATTTGCATTTTGTTATTATAACTTGTTGATTTGTAACACTAGGTGACAATAACATGTTAAATTTCCTTGTCTCATGTCCCTATTAAGTAAATGAGACATTTGATTTGCTGAAGTAAGATAGAGCCTTGCCATTGCAACACTCTAATATTAGTCTTCAAGCCTACCCATCTTGTTCTTGTCAATGAGCTGAAGAAGGAGGAGAAAGCACTAAGGCCTAACTATTCTACACTTTAGTGAGCCTTTCCCCTTAGGGTTTCATTGTTGAGGCACTGCTTTAGCAACACCTGCACATTTAACCCTCTTATCTTCAGCCATATCAATTTAGCTGTTAAAATTTGTCTTTCTGAGCTAGAGAAGGAGGAAGGCACATTAGGGCCTAGGTCACCTACACCCTAGTGAGCCGTCTCCCCTAGGGTTTAACCTGTTACAGCCTCACTTTAGCGACACTTTGACAACAAACCCTTTTGTCTCTATCCCTATTACTATCATCATGACCCTTCAACATTTTGAGCCCTTCTTGACTCTGTTCGCCCTAATAAAACATTGATCTAAGACCTCCATTCTATTGAGCACCTTGATCATACAAACAATCAAATACCTTGAACAAAGTCTAACTCTTACTAACCCTAGCCTAAACTAACCCTACTAACCCTATTGCTGTCGTCACCTTCTTGTGCTATAAAACACCTTTCTGCAGCTTTCATTTTACTTTTAAAGCAATTGAATGGTTGGTTAAGGCATTGTTTATGAAGTTTTGATTGTGTTACATCGAATCCCAAGTTTCTTAGGCATGTATTGAGAAATGATATTGTAATCATTTCTATTGTACAAACATTTATTTACTTCATCAATATTATTGCTCAATTTCTTATTATCAAAAAAGTCATTGATTATATGAAGTACTAACCAACAAGCAAGATTGCATATGCCTAGTTTCTTTGTTGCTTTGTCTCGGGGAGGTACTCCTTTCTTTGTTATTATTTCTGGTTATCTTTTTTTCTATAAGCTGGACTTTCTGATCAAGTGGTGACTTGTGAGGGGGGAAATTATCTTTTATCTCTTAAGACTTTTGCCTTCTCAAAATCCCAGGTCACCGGGGATGTCTCCCTTGGGCCTTACCTCCATAAACAGAAAGAACCTTCCCATCGAGGTGACAATGGGTGGGATTGGTTCAATTATGCTAGTTTGGTATCCTTTCATACATATTTTACCCTAACTAGAAACTGAGTGATACATTTTGGCACCGCTATCAGGGAACACTGAGTCAATTCTCCTCAAGACAACACTTTTCGATAAGCCTTGCCTCAAGAGTCTCTATCTTACAAGCTTACCATGCTACTCCACTTAGGGTGTTTTAGCTTATCTTTTGATAGTTTCAAGAAAATTATCTAGCAACTCCACTAATGATGAAGCCAACTATGACTTCACAATGGGATCCGGGAAACTACAAGCCTTTAGACATGAGTAACATCCCGGGATACCCTAGACAAATGCCCCCTAAATATGAAAAATGGCTCCCTAGATTCACCAACATTGATGAAGAAATACCCGACTATCACATGAGCAATTTTTGGGCTTTCTTTCAACACCAGCCTGTCAGTGACGATGTTGAAGACTTTGTAATGAAACCCTTTTCTTCCACTCTGCATGGAAATGCTAAAAGATGGTATGATAATCTTCCAGCCGCCAGCATCACATCTATGGCTCAGTTAGAAGAAACCTTTCTCATGAGTTGGGGCATGAAATTGGAATGTATCCAATTATTACTTAAAGGAATCAAAACATAAGACAAACTGAGAATGAGACTGTCATAGCTTTCGGGGCTAGGCTTTAGATGTTGCTATACCAGATTCCTAGAAAACATTGTCCTGAAGACAAGTACCTCGTATATATCCATACCAATGCACTTCTGGGGAGCTTGATCTTCCTCCTCTATAAAAAGGGTCCAAAATAGAAGCTCACCACATGGCCATGAAAATCGAGGTGAATCTCTCTTTTTCCAAAGGAAAACACTTTTCTTCTCTAGGGACCAAAATCAATGACCATGAAAATACCCCAAACACTCTCAGTTTGAAGAAACTAGTTTCCCTTGAAGCCTTTATTGTTGATTCAGAAGAAAGAAGGGAACCAATTTTTAACTAGCAGAATGAACATATGGTTGAGGAGATGGAACCTAAGAAAAATGATGAAGTATCAACCTATTCTCATCCCTCTGAAAAATCCATCCACAAACTTTTCCTCCCTACACAACAACAAGACAATGAGGCTAGTTGCTTTCCTTTTCATGATGTTGATGATACATTGTTTGATGATTCAAAGAGTGAAGAAGAAATGGAATCCCTGAAAGAAGTGGATCTTCTCTACTATACAATTGAAGATGAAGGGGCATTTCATGAGGATGAAACAATAACACATGCTAAAAACACCCAAGTCCTCAAAGCTCTTGCACAAGAAGAAACAATAAATTACCCTCCTCCCCAAGTTTTTGATGATGTTCTACTTTATGTTGAGGAAGATGAGGAGAAGATAAATGAGTCCTTGAATGTTTCAAATCCTACATGGTATGATACAAACAATGACATGATTGATAATATTGATGAGTTTATACATGTTGGGAGATGTAGGTGGGATGCGGTTGGTTATGATATGGATCCCATCTATGACATTGAGAGTCATTTCCAAGTGTTTCCTTTACAATTATCACAACAGGTTACTCTTGACCAATGGAAACAAGGAGATGATATTTTTACCCATGGTTTTCAAACACCCAAGGATGACCTAGTACCTTGTTTTCCTGATGATTTTCAGTCTTACCTTGAGGGTGTTGATGAGTACTCCTCTGGGCACTTGGATTTTTTTCATGAACATGATTATCAACCTCCATTGTGCTCAAATATTCATAGGAGTAAGGACCTTATTTGATTAAAGAGGGATCCTTGTGAAAGCTTTCCCCAACCACCTATGATTACTTTACTTTGTTGTGTCTCTAGAGGTGTAGTTGGGGAATATGTTTTTGATGTTGAGTTTCCTCTGGGGAAAACCCTAGAGTCTAAGGTTTGGTTGAACACTACAAATTTGAGTCTGTTGTATTAGTTTTTTGGTTTTCCCTTGAAAGTTTTTTAGTCTTCTATTAGATCCTTTTCGATCCCTCCCATGGATTTGGATTTTGGGAATGTCTTAGGTAGCCAAATTGTAGACCTTTCGAGTCAGTTTTTTGAACCTTTGACTTTTCATGATCCTTTCCTGAAGTGGATTGAGCACTTTCCTCAGAGATTGACTTGGCACGATTTTATCCCTCCCACTCGCCGTCATGAGTTAGAATTTATGGTTTCCGATGATATGATATATATTCTAACCCATGTCATATCATCGATCAAGAAGGTTACAGGCCATGGGATGGAATCACCACCCCAAGTGGTTACTAATAATTTATATTGAGATCAAGAAGGTTACAGGTCATGCCAGAGATGTTGAGGTTCTCATGCGCTCTACGGTGAGCACATGTCCCCAAGTTGGAGCCATATTTTATCCCCCACTTTCAAAGATAACTAGGAGATTATGTCATTATGTCTCGAGGCCCACAGGTCCTAGAAATGGAGTACCGAGAGCTATATCAAATCAAGCATGGCCCTGGAGGGCCCATAGTTTCTCCCTTTCAGCACCTCCACTTTTTCAGCAGCAACAACAACATCCATCACCTTCGGCTTGGTCTTGTATCGGTTCTTGCTCCATGAGGTAATGAGTCTGGGTATCATGGTATGTGTCACTCTAATCCTCAAAAACTTTGAATATGTGCATTTGATTCCTTTGTTTCTAACGGGTGCTTGGATCTTATGCTTTTCCACTTGACCATGTCTAGGGGAATGACAAGATGCCCTAGCAAGCTCGTGTCCATAAGTTTTGAGTTGCCACTGGGGGGATTTCTGAAAATCCATCATCTGTTCCCATCATACATACCACTTTCCATCTTATTTCCCACTGACCTATCCCATTACATTGGTATGGGCATAGGGTTAGACAATAATTTAGGGTTTGTACCTTACCTTGTGGGAAAAATGGGCTAAAGTCCTAAGGGGTAAAAGCAGCTGACAATAAAAGCCTAAGAATAAAACCTCGAGATGATTCACCTAGGGATCCCGGAGAAAGAAATAAAAGAATTCTTAGTAAGAAATAAAGGGACCTATAGAAAAATAAATCAAGACCTAGTTGAGGTATGGAGGGTCTCATCATGAGCCAACCCATTAGGTCCATGGGTGCCTAACAATATGACACTACTAGTAGTTGGTTACCATGCCAGTGTAGTGGCTCTTGGTTGCATGGCCAAGAGAAAGGGGGTCTCATCACGAGCCAACCTTCTCATTTCTGTGAAAGTACTTGTGGGTAACATTTCCACCTCTGGTCACCAAGCCAGGGCAGTGTCCCTTGACTAGCTTCTTGAAAGAAAAAAGAAATAAAAAGATAACAAAATAATAAGACAAGACCTAGTTACAGGATAGGAGGTCTCATCATGAGCTGAACTATTAGGTCCATGAGCATCTAGAGGTATGACACTACCAACATTTGGTCACCATGCCAAGGTAATGGCTCTTGGTGGCATAGCCAAGAGAAAGGGGGTCTCATCACAAGCTAGCCTTCTCATTTCTGTGAAATGTTTGTGGCTAACATTGCCGCCGCTGGTCACCAAGCTAGGGTAGTGTCCATTGACTAACATCTTGGAAAAATGAAGATTAAAATACATGAATAGGCTTGGAAATATTTGCATCCATGACAGGTGTAGCTGACCCTCCACAGAGGCACCCATTGGTAATCCATCCCTGCTATCACTGCACCTTTTACTTAGGCATTCCCATCCACCTCACTCACCTACATGACTTGGATTTAATCCTTTCCAGAAACATCCCTCTACCAGTATACACTAGCCCAATAAGATGTCATGTCACTTCCCCCAAACTTGTATTGCAGACTTGTATAATATCTTTGAGCACTAGACTGGGGTAAAGGGGTTTTATACACATGTTTAATAAATATTGATGATTAGATGTGATTGACATTTTTATGATTCTTGTGACTTATGAGCCCATGGACGACGTAGCTTTTGATTGTAGGATCATGCCCGACGGACAAGTACCATGTTGGATAGGTACACATGGGGAAATTATCAGTTCATACCTTAATGGGGATGAAGATCACACCTGATGGATGTTGAGACCCCAACAAGGGGAAGAGATAGGGCAGAGTGCTTGTACCAGAGAAGAGCAGAAGAAACCACCAGAGGTAGTTGAGAAGACCTATACCTAGGGGGGTTGAGCCCTCTCCACAGGGAGGACGTCTCCCAGGATGCCAATGACGTCACCCAACAGTATAGATTTTTTGGGAGGCAGATATGAAAGTTTTTCCATGTGTGGCAGCTTGGAGAAACCCAAGGAGGGCTAACGTTTTGCTCCAAGAGGTTGCATTTTCCCTAAATGGGGATAATGTCACCCTAGAAGGGGATGACGTCTCACTATTGCTTGATTCGGGATTAATTTTAAGAAATTTAATGTAAAACATTATGATTTTTGTATATTGGCCTTGTCGACCTTTTTTATGACGTAAAATGTAATTTAGGTCATTTCTATTGTATAAATTGAGGTTTTTTACCTTCATATTTTCATCATCTTTCACTCACCACTTGATGAGCTCTGAAATTTCCACCCTATTCCTTGGTTTGGGCTGAAATTCTAAGGCGCAGTTGTTCAAAGAAGCTTGTTTTGGCTATTTTTGGCATTTATCTTGGTGCAAGGTTTACAACTAGGGTATGGCTATGTGATTTCTTGGTTAAATGTGAGTAAATTTTTGCAAAACTTCTTGATTCAATGGTTGTAGTGTTGTTTATTTTCATTTTGTTATTATAACTTTCTGATTTAAAACCCTAGGTGACAAGCAGATGTTAAAGGTCCTTGTCTCATGTCCCTATCAAGTAAATGAGCCATTTGATTTGTTGAAGTAAGATAGAGCCTTGCCATTGCAACACTCTAATCTTAGTCTTCAAGCCTAGCCATCTTGTTCTTGTCAATGAGATAAAGAAGGAGCCGAAAGAACTAAGGCATATATATTCTACACTTTAGTGAGCCTTTCCCCCTAGGATTTCATTGTTGAGGCCTTGCTTTATCAACACCTCAACATTTAACCCTCTTTTCTTCAACCATATCAAGCTAGCTGTTAAAATTTGTCTTTCTGAGCTAGAGAAGGAGGAAGACACATTAGGGCCTAGGTCACCTACACCCTAGTGAGCCATCTCCTCTAGGGTTTGACCTATTAAAGCCTCACTTTAGCGACACTTTGACACCAAACCCTCTTGTCTCTAGCCCTATTACTATCATCACGACCCTTCAACATTTGTAGCCCTTCTTGACTCCATTCGCCCTAACAAGGCATTGATCTAAGACCTTCATTGTGTTGAACACCTTGATCATACAAACAATCAAATACCTTGAACAAAGTCTAACTCTTACTAACCCTAGCCTAAACTAACCCTACTAACCCTATTGTTGTCATCACCTTCTTGTGCTATAAAACACCTTTGTGCAACATTCGTTTTACTTTTAAAGCAATTGAATGTTTGGTTAAGGCATTGTTTATGAAGTTTTGATTTTGTTACATCCAATGCCAAGTTTCTTAGGCATGTATTGAGAAGTGATATTGTAATCATTGCAATTGTACAAACATTGATTTACTTCGTCAATATTATTTCTCAATTGCTTATTATCATAAAAGTCATTGATTATATGAAGTACTAACTAGCAAGAAAGCTTGCATATGCCTAGTTTCTTTGTTGCTTTGTCTCGGGTAGATATTCCTTTCTTGGTTATTACTTCTAGTTATCTTTATTGGCTATAAGTTGGACTTTCTGATTAGGTGGTGACTTGTGAGGGGGGAAATTATCTTTTAGCTCTTAAGCCTTTTTCCTTCTCAAAACCCCAGGTCACCGGGGATGTCTCCCCTGGGCCTTACCTACCTAAACAGAAAGAACCTTCCCATTGAGGTGACAGTGGGTAGGATTAGTTCAGTTAGGCCAGTTTGGTATCCTTTCATCCATCTTTTACCCTAACTACAAACTGCACAATAATAGTGCTAGTTGACATGACTCCACATGAGTTATGGTCTAGTAAGAAGCCTTGAGTTTCACATCTTAAAGTATTTATTTGTGATGCATTTGTGCATGTTCCCAAGGAAAAGAGGAGAAAGATGGACAAGAAGGTAGTCAAGTGTATTTTCATTGGATACAAAGAAGGAATGAAAGGTTATAATCTCTGAGATCCTCCATCAAGGAAAATAGTGTACAACAAAGATGTGGTGTTTAGAGAAGTTGAAAGTAAGCTCAAGCCTGAAGAAATTATTCAAACAAAGAATAATACATAGAAGGTGTGGTTTGAACTGAGGAACGAAGAAGACGATTCAGATGAGTCCGTTAAATCCAAAGAAGAGGTGGAACAACTGATCTTGATTGTAAGGAGGTCATAATGAGTAAAAAAACCAACCAGAAGTTATAGTCCACCCAACTTCCATTTCATATTTGTGTTAAATGCCACCGATTATGAGCCCAATTCAGTTATAGAGGCAATCAACTTAGCAGAGGGAAAAATTTGGAAGGACATGATGGGTGAAGAGATGGAATCCTTGCACAAGAATGAGATGTGGGACTTAGTAAAATTACCTAGTGTAAGAAATCCAATCGATAGAAGATGGGTATTCAAGAAGAAGATGAAGGCAACATGTCAAGTTGAGAAATTTAAAGCTTAACTGGTAGCGAAATGATATTCCCAAGTCGAAGGAGTCAACTTCGGTGATATTTTTTCTCTTGTTGCAAAATTACTTCCATTAGAGTACTAATGTCTCTGGATGCAACATTTGATCTAGAAATAGAACAAATGTATGTAAATACAACGTTCCTACATGGGGACCTAGAAGAAGAAATCTACATGAAATAATCTAGAGGATTTTTAGTAAAGGGAGATAAATATTTGGTGTGCAAAGTGAAAAGATCCCTTCATGGTCTAAAGTAATCACCAAGGATGTGGTACCAAAAGTTTGACACATACATCCTTAGTTTGGGGTTTGTGAGAATCAAATATGATCACTATATATATTCCAAAGAAGAAGGTGGGTGTTTCATATATGTAGCATTGCATGTCGAAGTCATGTTGCTTATTGGAAACAAAATGAACACAAAAAAGGAGGTGAAGAAGAAACTATCCTCCAAGTTCGACATGAAGGATCTCGGTGCAATGAACTTCATTATGGGAATGGAGATAAAGAGATATCAAGCCACTATAAATCGTTGGTTGAATCAAAAGAAGTATATTAAAACAATCTTGAAATGTTTCAACATGCAGGATTGTAAACCTGCGAAGGTACCTATTCTTGTGGGAGCAAGGCTAACTATTGAACAATGTCCAAGGACACATGAGGAAATAGAAGACATGGAACATGTTCCATATGAAAGTGTTGTTGGTAGTCTAATGTATGTGATGGTATGCACTCGACCATAAATTTCCCATGTAGTGGGAGTGTTGAGTAGATACATGTTGACACCTGGGAAGGAGCATTGGACAACTGCCAAGAGAGTATTCAGGTATTTGTGTGGCACAAAATATTATGCTATATGCTACCAAGGAAAACCTAGAGATGAAAATGAATTAAATTTACACGTCTTTGTCGATACCAAATGGGCTAGAGATATGGATCGATGAAGGTCAACCAATGGATATGTGTTCAAAATGTTTAATGGAGCAATCAACTGGATGAGTAAGCGATATGAGGTCATAGCCTTGTCAACAATAGAAGTTGAATACATTGAAACCACTCATGGAATTAAATAAGTAGTGTGGTTTCAAAGGTTGTGTTCATGAATCAAGTTTGAGAAGAGAGCTATGAAGATAAGTTGTGATAGTCAAAGTGAAATATTTTTGGAAAAGAACCCAACTTACCATTCTAAGACTAAGAAAATTGATGTACAATACCATTTCATGAGAGACAAGGTGGAAACCAACAAGGTGTGGCTGGAGAAATTAGACACGTTGGAAAACATAACAAACTCTTTGACCAAGTCCATGAGTGTTTTCAAGTTCTCTTGGTGCAGAGAGGCGATGGGAATTGTTGCCCTGGGTCTGTGAACGAGAGTTCATAGATCTCTTGGTTTCAACAAAGAAAACAAAAAGTGGGAGAATGTTGGGTTGTTATATTTTTTGTAGTGAAATTCTAGTCGAGGTGGATTGATTGAGAGTCGAAGTCGAAGGAATCGATAACAAGAAAAAGGTCAAGGTGGTTGGACTGGGTAAAGTCAAAGTTAAAGATATCAACAAAAAATTGAAGGTCAAGGTGGTTCAAGGGTAAAGTCAAAGTAGAAGACATCGACAACAAGTTGAAGAGGTTAACTGACAAGAGGTCAACATGGGGGCATGTGGAAATCGAATGAAGGTCAACTATTAGTCAACTGGTAATTTGACTTGGTAGTCGACTGTAACAAAATCCTGAGATTCACGAGATTTGTAGCCAATGATCTGCGTGGATCTATAAACTTCTTTGGGTGACTTTTCTTTAATGTTTTTCCTACTATAATCCTATAAATAAGGTGTGTTGTAATGTTGTAAAGGATAATGAATCGTAGAATCACTAATCATAATTTAGAGGATGTTGGTCATGTAGATGTAAGCCGAATTGGATACATAGTTGTTCTTGTGTAAAGAAAGAAGGTATGATGTCGATTGTGTCTTAGGTGTAGACAAATGTTAGGCATGTAACCTTTTATTCTGAATGAATGGGACAACAAGAGAGCATAACGCTCAAGGAATGTTGGTTTTCCCGTTTGGCTTTCTAGGGTCAAATATCTGTGTACTGTGTGTTTTCTTTGTCATTTACATTCTTGTTTAAATATTTCTTCTGTTGATGTTTGGGAAGCATCGGAAAGACATACTACTAGATTAATAATTAATAATATGATTATTAATTATTAAAAGATATTATTAATTATAATATTATTAATGTAATAATATATTTATAATATAAAGTATAAATATATATAATAAAGTATAAAGTATATTTATATTATATGTATAATATAATATAAAGTATAAATATATTTATTACCGAAGGGATGCAACTCTTCATGGATGGTCACCATATGTCCTTTATATATAGAACACTCATCATTGTAATAAGATATTCATTTACATACATATATCATCTCATATGAAAAATTTAACATCTTCCTCTCTTCTCCTAGGTTTAGCGTGGAAGTTTTCCTCATTTCCTAACAACAACAATCAAGTTGAATTTTAGTCCCACACAATTGAAGTGGAAGGTAAGATCAATGATCAACCTATAGCTAATTTAATTGATTCAGGAGCTAGTAATAGTTATATAGATCCTAAGATGGTGGAAAGGTTTCATTTGCAAAGATGTAAGGATGGGAAATATTGGCTAGTTCAATTAGCTATAGGAGCCAAAAGAAGAATCAATGAGTTGGTTAAGGATTTTCCAATGGACATGAATGGATTGAGTACAAAGGCATATTTGAACATCATACCTTTGGGTTCTTATGATTTCCTGATTGGTATGAATTGGTTGGACAAGCATCATGATATCCTATATTTCTACAACAAGTCATTCACTTGTTTGGATGAAGAAGGGAACTTGAGAACAATTTAGGGTATTCCAAGGGTAGTAACTATCAAAGAAATTTCAACCTTGCAGCTGAAAAGAAACTTCAGGAAATGATGTCAAATTTATGCAACCCATAAGGATAAAGTGCCAAGTATTGAAGATCATCCAGTCTTGAAATATTATGAGGATGTATTTAGAGATATACTGGAGTTTCCACCAAAGAGAGATATAGATTTCTCCATTAATTCAATGCCTAGAGTTTCCCCAGTGTCCAAGACCCCTTATAGGACGAGTACACTAGATCTTAAGGAATTACAAATGCAGCTTGAAGAAATTTTGAAGAAGGGGTATATACACCCAAGTGTGTCACCTTAGGTGCACCAACGCTTTTTTTCAAGAATAAGGATGGAACCTTGAGGTTGTGCATTGATTTCATACAACTGAATAAGGTGACCGTGAAGAACAAGTATCCTTTTCCAAGGATAAATGATCCTTTTGATCAGCTGAAAGATGCAAAGTTATTCTCCAAGATTGAACTTAGTTCAATCTTCCATTAGGTGAGGCTTAAAGAAGAGGATGTCAACAAGACAACATTTAGAACAAGGTATGACCATTATGAGTTTATAGTGGTGCCATTTGAGTTGTCAAATGCACCAATTGTATTCATGTGTTTGATGAATGATATTTTTAGAAACTACTTGGATATGTTTGTCATTGTCTTCTTGGATGAAATAATTATATACTCTAAGTCTAAAGAAAATCATGATCATCACTTGAGAATGGTGCTACAAGTATTGAGGGAGCATAAAATGTATGCCAAGCTAAGAAAGTGCTCATTATCAAAGGAAGATTCATTATTTGGTCCATATTATTTCAGAGGAAGGGATAACAACTGACCTAGAAAAGATAAAATCCATTGAAGGATGATCAATACCAAATAATGTCTTAGAGGTGAGGTCATTCATGGGTTGGCAGGTTATTGTAGAATATTTATTCAAAGATTTTCAAAGATTTCATACCCAATCACTTCTTTGCAAAATAAATTTATGAAATTCGAATGGACCTATGAATGTGAAGAAAGTTTTCAATGCTTGAAAGTATAATTTATTGATAAGTGCACCAATATTAAAGATTGTTGATCCAAATGAGGATTTTATTGTGTGCACTGATGCATGCAAGGAAGGGCTTGGTGGAGTCCTTTCCCAAAATGGGCATGCTATTTACTATGAATCAAGGAAGTTGAAATAACAAGAGATACACTATGCCACACACGACTTAGAATTGGAAGCCATATTTTGTGCCTTAAATATGTGGAGGAATTATCTTATGGGAAAAATATTTGAGTTGAGGACATACCATAGTGGTTTGACATATTTGTTTGGATAACTAACTTTGAATGTCAGACAAATTAGATGGATGGAATTCCTTAGTGAGTATGAATTTCGTATAAAGCATATCAAAAGAAAAGAAAACAAGGTGGTTGATGCACTCAATATGAGAGTGCATGAGATGCATGATACAACCATTAACATGTACAAATTTGATTTGAAAGACATAATTTTGGAAGCTGTAAAATCATATCATCATTATATGCAAACAAAAGAAATATTACAACACGGTAATTTTCAATAGAAGATTAAATATTATGAGTCGAGAGAGGATGGAATCCTCATGTACATGGGCAGAGTATATGTGCCTAAATGTCAGGATTTGAAAAACATAGTGCCAAGAGAAATGCATAATGCGTCATATGTTGGGCATCCAGGACACCATAAAACAATTTCAACTGTAAAATGCGAGTACTTTTTGCTAGGTTTGAAGAAATAGGTGGTTGATTATATATCTAGATGTCTAGAATATCAGAAGATAAAGGCTAAGAACATACATCCAAGTGGATTGCTACAACCATTTCCCATTCCCGAGTGGAAATGGGAAGTTGTGACAATTGATTTTGTTACCAAACTGCGCAAAACAATGAAGCATCATGATTCCATCATGGTGGTGGTGGATAAGCTAACTAAATCTTATCTTTTTATTCCAGTGAAGCTAAATCACAAGAAAACTAACATTGCAGATATTTACATGAGGGAAATTTACAGGCTACATGGTGTGCCTAAGGAATTTTTTATTGAAACAGATCCTAAATTCACATCAAATTTTTGGAAGGATTATTTAAAGGATTTGGGACAAATCTAAATTTTAGCACAACTTATCACCCATAGTTAGATGGGAAAACAAAGAGATTCAACCAGGTGATTGAGGATATGATGAGGATGTATGTGCTGGATAAACCATCAAAATGGGAAGATTATATGCATTTTGTTGAATTTTCTTATAATAATGGGTATCATGCATCTTTGAAGATGAGCCCATTTGAAGCATTATACAGTAGAAAGTGCAATGTGTCAGTGAGATGGGACAACCAAGAAGACAAAAAAATGGTTGGGATGGACTTGCTAAGAGAAATGGAAGAGAAGGTGGTGAAAATAAAGAAGAATTTAAAGGTTGCTTAGGACATGTAGAAAAGTTATACAAACACAGGTATAACACACAAAGAATTCAGAGTGGGTTAGCATGTCTTCTTGAAAGTGAAATCTAATAAGATATCACTTAAAATAGGGATCTTCCCAAAGCTACTAGTGGTATCCCCAGTTCCTAGGGATAAATAAGGAGATGATGTCTCGAGGCCCTCAACTTGCATACATGGAGTACCGAGAGACAACATGACCAACAATGTCCACTTTCACAGATAGAGATCCACTTCGTCACCACAGTTCCAAGTTCATGATGAGAGTATCCACCACATCAAATTGATTCCAGGAGAAATTGGGTCTTGCTCCATGAGGTACAAGCCATGTATTATGGTGAGTGTCATTTCAATGTTTGAGGCATTTGAGTTTGTTGCATTTTAAATTGCTTTGATTATGTAACATATGCTTGGAAATTATTCTCTTTGCCTTGTTTAACCTTGGTGGTTGACATTGTGCCAAAATAAGTGGGTCACCCTTAGGGATACTGGGAGGTCCTCTTGATGAGTCATCATGCCATTCTCGACCATACTTGTCACTTTCCACACTTCATCCCCTCATCTCCTTACCTTTTGGTATTTTTGGGTGTAGTGACCCAATAAGGGACTGCCCCTGATTTCATGGGAAGAAGGGACCAAAGGAAAAGAGGCTTATAGCTGGAAAAAGACAAAATCTAATAATGAACCTTCTAGATTCTCTCCTAGGGATCCTGAGGAAAATTAAATGTCTCTCATAATAAAATGATGGGACTCGTGAAAAATAACTAATACAAGATGCCAACCAAAATGGAGCATGTGTGGGAAATGTTTTTCATGCTTATGAAGAAGCACCATACATTGTCTTCAACTTGGGAAAGCATGATGTTACCGGGGTAGAGTCAAGGTGGGCACTATTTTTCATGCTTAGGTAGAAGCCCCACCTTGGATTCAAATTGGAAACATATTAAAAGAACAAAAGAAAATGAATGAGTTTGGAAAAAGGATGCATTGAAAACAAAGGTGCAACACACCCTCTACAAAGGCACCCATAAATGAGATACTACAATCCCTTGTATGTCATGAACCCTGTGCCCAAGATTCTTTCCCCCATCCCTGTCACTTTTTCCACATGTATTAGAGAGGGGCCTGCTAGCGATAAAAAATGATTTGCTAATTATTTTGATATCACATGATAAATCATTATAAGGTAGAATATTTATTTATAAATCTTAAAATCTTTGAGACAGACATTTAATTATATTATTCAAATGAATAAATCAATTCCTATCTCGAAAAAAAAACAAAAATAAATTTTAGCTTTCGGCGGCTAAATGGATTTTTCATAGTGTAATGAGCGGCCAAAAGATTTCCTTTTCGGCGGCCAAAAGAGTGGATACAGAGAAAAAGATCCACCGAATGTGCAGAAGAGTCCAGAAACGTCTTCTTTCTACCCAAATCGTGATTTCTTGATTCCAGGATGCGTGGGAATGATCATAAATAAAGGGTAATAATTAGGAGAATACATATCCTCTTCCTAATCAAGTTTTAAAGACATGTGGTAAGGGAATAACACCAAATGGCATGATTACTCTTGACATAAATCGCCCAGCCATCAAAGACAGATTTATGAATCTGTGATTTTCATCAGCAAATTGCCAAATAATGCTTCAGCTGTCAAATTTCGATTTATATTGATCAGATTAGATCTTATTGGTTAAATATTATGTTATTTTAGGTATTTCAGATCCATTAAAATAGGATCTTGAAACCTTGATGTAAAGGCTATAAATCCTAATACCTTTGATACACCAAGAGGAGGAAAACAGTCTTAGGACTACGGTTCTATTCTTGAAGACTTTTACTTTTTTTCCTTGGAGATTTCCATGAATACATCTTGACATCGAGTTTCTTTCACTTTGTTTGTTCAGTTTTCATTTCCTTTCTTTCCAAGTTTATATATATTCAATGACAGAAGGCTATGATCCCATCTCTTTGTTGGTATATTAAACTTTAATACATTGCTTCTAAGGTTTGTCTCAATGCTAGATAGTTGTCATCCTATCAGTGCATTCATAAGCTAAAGCTGCAAGTATTTTCTTGTTATGTCTAGCCATATATTATATGCAATATTATATATGTTTCTGCTGGTATGAAGAGTATCTTACCCATCATCATTGGCCATTCACATATGCTATTGTATAGGTATTTACATTAGCATAATGAGTCTTCTCCACATTTCCACAAATTGATTTAAACCTACTTAGAAGCATAGTTGAAATCCTTGGTCTTTCAAGTGATTTATATATTTCTAAATGGATAAGAGTTTATAATGTCATCTGATTTGATCCTTCTTTCCTCCACGTTATTGATTTATTTAAGTTACCAAGCTTACACCCTTTACAGTCAGGGAGTGATTTCTTGGAGTGATAACAAAATGGCATCGTTGTCGGGGAATGAAAGTGAAAACAAAGTTTCCTTGGGAGAATGACAAAGATATGATTCTTGATGGAAGACAAGAGACAAACATAAAACTTGACTGTAATCATCTGCCTGGCGACTCCACATTAAATACTCCACTAGGGAGAATCTGGCTAATAGAAGATGAAGAGGTTGAATTCAAAATCTAGGTACCAATTCATCAGTTTACTTTATGAACTGTTGTTATTCTTTATCAGCTCCTTTATACTTTTCCCTTCACATGTTAAAAGAATTATCCTATGTCTTTTATATTCTAAATATTATCAACCATCTTTTATAAATCCATCTTTAGAAGAATATTTTCAGCCTGCTTCTATTGTCAAAGTTAAATCGGTTTTTGTGCCTCAGTTCATTTATAAAAATGACCTCTTTATCCAAAGTCCTTCTGAATCTGATCAGCCATGTAACCTTGAACAAATCAAAACTGATTCAAAACCTATACAGTGCTCAACACTTGTCTCCATAACCTCTGAAACTTGTCAGCAAATTGCTATCCCTCATGATCAACCCACAACCTTTCAAATCAAAATCATGATGAAGATGTTTAAGCCATTAAAGCTTCCCTCTCATCTTCATCCTTATCCTCTTGACTTTTATGAATAACTCCCTTGGTTTTCTAGAGATAATCAAGATTCAACTGAGAGGCACTTGGAATCTTTTGAAGATCTGTTTTCAGATTGTTTATGAGGATGTTATAATGAGATTTTTCTCTAAGTCATTGATTAGAGATGCTGCTATATGGTTCAAGAGTTTAAGAGATGACTCCATTGGCTCTTGGCTAGAATTCACTGATGTTTTTATGAAACATTGGGGCAAACATAAATCACCAGATTCTTACTTTGTTGAGTTCTATACTTTGAAGAGAGAACAAAATGAAACTTTGTCTGCTTTCAATCGGAGATTTTGCAGCATCTATCATGGCATATCATTACATATCAAGCCTACAGAGACAACTGCTATGATATATTATGGGATGAGACTTGTTAAGAACCAAATATCAATATAGCATAGAAAAACCTCAGAAAAAGTACTCAACGCCTTGAAAAATATATAATTTCAGATAATAAGCCTCTTCGAGGGGGAAACCTCATTTTACCCCACTTAAATGTTCAAGTACAAGATGATTCAAAATGAAAATGTCTCCTTGGTATATATAGGAGACTAGGAGGTATAATTAAAACTAATGGCCTAAAGCCGACATAAATAAAATAACATTACTAATATAATATGCCCCAATTAAGGGGTAATGAGTCAATATTAGGGCTTAACATGCCCCTCCCCTTGAGAAAAGTGTTGTCCGCAATGCTTGAGTAACTCTGGATGCTTCTGTATAAAAGACTCATCTTCCCAAGTGGAATCTTCAACCAGTAGTTTCCTTTATTTAATGAGATACTCTAAAATGGATCTATTCCTTAGCTGGTGAATTCTTGTGTCAGTGATGGCTTCAGGTTCCAATATTATTTTTCCTTCCTCGTCAAGTTTTGGAAATATAGTTTGAACTGGGATCTTGTCGCCTATAACCTTCTTTAAGAAGGAAACATGGAAAACTAGGTGTACTCGTGAAGATGCATGCAACTCCAATTTGTATTCCATAGTACCAATCTTTTGCAACACCTTATAAGGGCCATAGTACTTTGGTGATAATTTATTATTCTTCTTGGATTGCTTGAGGGACATATGTTTGTATGGTTGTAGTCTTAAAAACACCCAATCCCCTACTTCAAAACTTCTTTCACTATGATGTTGATCTGCTTGTTGTTTCATGCGATTCTGTGGCATGGTCAGGTTGTCCCTTAAGATTTGGAGAACTTGTTGTTGATTCTCGATCTGATCTTCCACTGCTTGAACCTTAGATTTTTATTTTAGAGAAGAAGAAATGGAGGGAGGGTGGTATCCATAAAGTGCCATAAATGGTGTCATTTTTGTTGTAGTATGAAAGGAAGTGTTATACCACCATTCTACCAAGGGTAACCATTTGA
>ML778929.1:621038-638679 GCA_009831015.1 Picea engelmannii | reverse complement strand
CAATTGTTGAGGTGTCAACCTTGTAGGTTGAGGTGTTTTAGAAGAAGGAGCATTGTTCTCTCTATAGATGTTAGGATTGGTCCTTCTAGTAGCCATAGCCGTATTTTTACTTTCAACATTTCTTGCCACCTTAAATGCATTCTGAAATGATTTGGGTTCCCAAAGGCGAACCTCATGTTGAACGTTATCCTTTAAATTTCCTATGAATACATCAATCAAGTGCTCATCTGGAATATCATTTACCTTTATATTCAATCTTTGGAAGTGCTCAATGTGCTCGATAACTGAACCCTTTTGCTTGAGATTTATCAATTGGCTAAAGAAGGTATTGCTCCTTGTATCCTCATAGTGTGTTATCATTTCTTCCGTGAAAATTGTCCAAGTGATGAGTGATTTGCGAAAAAAAATCCATCGATACCATACAAATTGATTAGGTTCTAAATATAAAGAAACAATTCGTGCCTTTTGTGTATGTGGCACATTATGGAGATCAAAGAATTGCTCCATCTGAAGTATCCATGTGATTGGGTCCTTGCCATCAAACTTCCTCATATCGATCTTAGGAACGTGGTTGGTCTTCAAACCAAAGTTGGAGTTTCTCCATTCTTGATTCACCTTCCTTGTGTCCTCATCATGAATTTCATGGGATGCATTTTCAGTTTCAAGGGTCTTCTCTATTACGAAATTTTTCAATACTTCCATGATATCCCCTTTTAAACCCTCCATCATCTCTTGTAGTTCATCTTTTGTTACTATCTTCTTTTATAAATCATTTATGTCGATACACATTTCTTCACCTTCATCAAGAGTCCAAGTAGGATTGTCTGGAGGCTTATTTGGTGTAGAAGTTCCCTTTTTGTGTGGCATGTTGGCCAAGTATCACCTTTGAACCTTGATTTTGAGGTGGTTCTGCTAGACAATCATTCTTCTATTGTATCTCCCAAGCTTTAGCCCTTCTAGGTATGAAACTTTATTTTATGTAGTTCTCTAATATTTCTTCTCTGCAATTCCACATGGTTGATCAAAATTGGATGTGCCAAGTGGAATTTATGGTAACTTCCCCACAACTTGCCAATTTTTGGCCTTTCTCAGAGATCTCACTTGTATAGTGTGCCTCGCAAAAAATAATTGATATACAATTCTGTAACTCACACCAGAAATACTACAGATTGTAAATGATCCAATGAAACCAGTCCCACTCAATTTGGATACTCTAGGAAGAATTTATGATTGTTTTACCTGAAACACATTCTTGAGACTAGTTAATAGGACTAGTCAGATACCCTATCTTACACAGGGTGTATCTACAAATTTAAGATGACCCCAAAGCTAAACCTTTTACCACATATAAATTACTAATTTCTATGAATGGCCTCCAGATTTTAGGGTCTGGAACATTACAAAAAATGTTTTATAGCGAACATTCTGCAATGACTCAGTTCAAGATGATTCCAGAACCCTATCTTGTACAGGATATATCTTCGAAAGTATAAGGCCTTAGGAGATGAATTTTGAACCCAACGTACCTTGATCTGTCTACTAAATATCTTCCAGGCCTTTCTTTCTGAAACATTGTAGAAAAAAGGTTAGAGAAAAAATTCCAAGGTGTCTCAGATGTAGCAGCGAAACCCCAAGACCTTGAGCTCTGATACCATATGTTAAGAACCAAATGTCAATATAACATATAAAAACCTCAGAAAAAGTAATCAATGCCTTGAAAAAGATATAATTTTAGATAATAAGCCTCTTTGAGGGGGAAACCTCCTTTTACCCCACTTAAATGTTCAAGTACAAGATGATTCAAAATGAAAATGTCTCCTTGGTATATATAGGAGTCTAGCAGGTATAATTACAACTAATGGCCTAAAGACGACATAAATAAAATAACATTACTAATATAATATGATTCAATTAAGGGGTAATGAGCCAATATTAGGGCTTAACAAGACTGCAATCAAAACTTGACCTTCTTTTGCTACAAAGGAAATCTTCATCATTAAACATTTTTTTTGAAGATGCTTTAGAGGTGGAGGAAAACATTTGTGCTTCAAGGAGAATCCCATAGCAGGTTGATTTTGAAAACCATCATCTACCCGAGCCAGCATAATGTCATAACATTTCATATTTAGAACAAGAAAGTAATTAATTTTCTAACAGAGAAGCGGTCATAGATATGTAGCTTTTTCCTAAAGATCAGGAGTTTTTTTATTTCAGTTTCAAAGATCCAGTAGAAGCCTTCATAGAATCACATCTTTCAGAAAATTTGAAAGTTTCAGACTTCTTAAGCTTCCACATATTTCCTGTTGAGTTTGGTTTTGTGAAATATTTTTATTCACTGCTGTTGCATTTCAAAAATCAGGTATTGATTAGTGAGGATGATGAAATCATTTCAGTATTAAAATTGCTTGGCTGGCTACTATGGAAATCAACCTTTACCTAACCAAATCGCAGAGCTGGTTAAGGTAGATAGGATAGGAAATAAGCTTGCTTCCTAAGAATTTCTTTTCTTTCACTTTATAGCAGATGCAACAACTACCTTGTGTGAATAAAGGCTGTCTTGAAGATGTACAAAGATCTTTACACAGGTCATGAAATATTTTCAGAAAGAGCTGAATGGATGACTCTATGCCCAATGGAATGTTGACTCCATGCCCAATGGACTGTTGACTCCATGCCCAATGGAACACTAGAGACTAATTTATGGATTTTGTTTTTCTAGGAAAGGCATTAGATCTGTGGTTCTTGGAAACCTCGTAGGGAGGTCTCCATCCCAGTTGGAGGCAAATGTTAGTGATAAAAAATGATTTGCTAATTATTTTAATATCACGTGATAAATCATTATAAGGTAGAAGATTTATTTACAAATCTTAAAAACTTTGAGACATGCATTTAAATATATTATTCAAATGAATAAATCAATTCCTATCTCGAAAAAAAAAAACAAAATTAGCTTTTGGCGACTAAATGGATTTTTCACAGTGTAATAAGCCGCTGAAAGATTTCCTTTTCAACAAAAAAAAGAGAGGATACAAAGCAAAAGAGCCGCCGAATGTGCAGAAGAGTCCAAAAACGTCTTCTTTCTGCCCAGATCATGATTTCTTGATTCCAAGACGCGTGGGAATGATCATAAATAAAGGGTAATAATTAGGAAAATACATATCATCTTCCTAATCAGGTTTTGAAGACATGTGGTAAGGGAATAACACCAAATGGCATGATTAATCTTGACATAAATCGCCCATCCATCAAAGACAGATTTCTAAATCTGTGATTTTCATCAGCAAATTGCCGAATAATGCTTCAACTATCAAATTCGATTTATATTGATCAGATTAGATCTTATTGGTTAAATATTATGTTATTTTAGGTATTCCAGATCCATTAAAATAGGATCTTGAAACCTTGATGTAAAGGCTATAAATCCTAAGACCTTTGATACACCAAGAGGAGGAAACCAGTATGAGGACTGTGGTTCTATTCTTGAAGACTTGTGCTTTTTTTCCTTGGAGATGTCCATGAATACATCTTGACATCGAGCTTCTTTCACTTTGTTTGTTCAGTTTTCATTTCCTTTCTTTCCAGGTTTATATATATTCAATGATAGAAGGTTGTCATCCCATATCTTTGTTGGTATATTAAACTCCAATACATTGCTTCTAAGGTTTGTCTCAATGCCAGATAGATGTCATCCTATCAGTGCATTCATAAGCTAAAGTTGCAAGTATTTTACTGGTATGTCTGGCCATATATTATATGCAATCTTATATATGTTTCTGTTGGTATGAAGAGTATCTTACCTATCATCACTGACCATTCACATATGCTATTGTATAGGTATTTACGTTAGCATAATGAGTCTTCTCAACATTTCCACAAATTGATTTAAACCTACTGAGAAGCATAGTTGAAAGACTTGGTCTTTTGAGTGATTTATATATTTCTAAATGGATAAGAGTTTATAATGTCATCCGATTTGATCCTTCTTTCCTCCACATTATTGATTTATTTAAGTTACCAAGATTACACCCTTTACAGTCAGGGATTGATTTCTTGGAGTGATAACAGGGCCCACTTGGGAAACACTCCTAAACTTGAGGCATGATTCACCCAATAGGTCGCTTTGTCAACCCTCCCATACCCAAGCTTGTAAAATTGCATAGGGTCTTTGAGCACTTGTTTATTTTGGTGAGGTATTTTTTTATGTACATTATTAGATGGCTATTTTTTGACTTGATTTACTTATCATGATGCATTTGAATTGATATCCTTGGAGGGCATATTCATTTTCTTTGCAGGACCTTGTTTGGTGGAAAGATTTGGAAGAACAATCCTAGCTTGGGCTTCCTTGGGGCTTGATGTCCACAGGTTGGATACCATGTTCCACACACCAGAAAATGATGAAATCATTTGGAGACCACATGGACACCTTGGAGGACCTCACCTATGCCCCTAATAGTCCAACATTTTTCCTTTGGAGGCCAAAACACCACATTTGGAGGGCTTGACGTCTCATGGGGCTAGGGTTTAGGGTGGCAGTTTTGATTGACTTGACACTTGACTCATTTTTATGGAATAGGGGATGGCTTGAAGGAGGAAACACTAGCGCATGAGAGGGAGAACCTAAAAGGCCCAATGACTACCATCTTCTAACCCAACGACTTGCAAAGAGTGCCAAAATGTCACCCTAGAAGAGGGATGATGTCACTTTAGGGTTTCTTATGTGCATTTTTAATGTTAAATTTGAATTTTTTCATGTAAATGGGAAAATTAAGGGTTGTTGACCCCTTATGTTGTGTTTTACCCTAAAATTGAGTGGAAAAACACTTTTAGGAGGATTTTTATAAATAAGAATAATTTCATTTCATTTTTATCATAGTTCTCCCATTGTGAGAAGACTATTGTGGCTGAAATTTGCGCCCTACTTGGGAAATTTGGTATCTCTCTCTTGTGGAAATGATTTTTGGTGATATCCCTTGGTGAATTTTTGAGATAAGGTGGTGCGCACCTCTTGGAGACTTCTTCTCTTGCTTATGAATGGTCATTTCTTGGTGAACTATGGTTTGATCTTGCATCTCTCTTGAAATTGGTAAGGAAAATATGCAATTGTTAGTTCTTCTTGCTTGTTTCATTATTATTGTTGGTTGAAGCCCTACGAGGATTATAAGTGGATACACCCTCCATCAATTTTCATCTCATTTGTGAGTTTATAAGTCTTATATTGCAAGGTTTCTAGGAGGAGTACAAGGGTGCACACCCTCCTAGATTTTACCTTAGTTTGATTTGCATGCCCTAGGGAGTAAGATGATTTACACCCCTAGAGATTTTCTTGATATAACTCATGCTTTCAATACTCCATTCACCCAAATTTTAAAGGCACTAATCTAAAGTTTGCATTGGAGAAATAAATTGTTTGAATTGGTAAACATAATTTAGAGAGATATTGATATTGTTCAAGTTGGAATCTTTTCTTGATGATTTGAGGATGATAAAGCATATAGGGCATATTATTTTCCTTGGTCTTCTTAGAGATATAAATAAATAATATCTACATCATTAGGGCTGCAACAAATCTCTATTCACTTTGATTGCAACTCACTTTTCAACCGTCAAAAGTTGCTAATAAATTACCCATATAATCTACTAGCCTCATCACACTTTTTGGGTCGTTTACTTGCTTGTTTTGTGGGTTGAAATTTTATGATGTATAAATATTTTTCTACAGCCATAAGGATGATAAAATATCTCTGTAATACTTTTTTATAACAACCTTAGTTTGTTGCTAAATTCTTATGCTTTCATACCTGAGTTATGATATTAATTGATATCTTATCTCTTGCATCAATTAATTTAATTTTAGCATCTTGTTAGCAGATTTAACAATCATTTACTTGCTGATATATATATCTCTATTTACTGCTGCAAATAGGGACAACACTATTAACTTGCTTTTCCACTCAACTTTAAGCTTGCATACTCATCTATTCTTGTGTCTCGGACAGGTACACTCATCTTCTGCATGTACTCAAGTTTCTTGGAAACTATTAACTACTTCCAAGACTCATTTCCAAGCTATATTACACTTAGTATTGTGACCTATAGGGGCATCACTTCCATCGTCTCAATTTTCATCTCATTTCTCCCTAGGGTCACTCGAGACTCCCACCTTGTGTTGGATGATTGCTTCACTAAAGTGAGGGGAGGGTTTATTTGAGGTGAGAATGGGTAAAATCTCCCACTAATATCTCCATCTTGTGGATTGGGTCGGGATTTTCCCAACCTTCAGTTTGCGTGATAACATTTTTTCATGTTTCCAGGGAGGATTTTGAATCCTCTTTCGTGCCCTGATGACACTTTGGAAAGCTACCATCCCAAATAATTTACCCCTAACTTGCATGGAAGCTCCACTTGAAGGATGTTCCCCTTCCACCCCTTATGATCTCTTCTTGAAGCCCATATGGCGACTCCACCTTCCTAGAGTCCATCTTCCCTCAATACTTTTCTCCCTTAGAGATTCAAGCCTTCTATTATTTACCGAAGAAGGCCTCCTTTCAATTCTCTCGTTGTCAAAACCCTTTTCCAAGGTACCCTTTCCCTTAATTCAATGGCTCACCTTTGGGAAAAGGACCTTTATAAACCATTGAACATGGACACCATCCCGAGATACCCCAATACTATGCCAAAAGAGTCTCACAAATGGTTTCCAAAGTTTCCAAGAAATAATGTGATCACTTTTGATGATCATCTCTAAGCCATGGGACGAGACACGAAAAATGCAGAAGTAGAACATGTGGATGTAACAATGAAGCTACTAGCCTCATCATTAACTGAAGATGCTCAAAGATGGTTCAGAGGACTTCCTGATAATTACATAACATCTTATGACGACTTTTCCAAGTTATTCAAGAACATATGGACAATGAAGAGAGACAACAAAATGATTGTAGCTCAGTTCAATTAGATAAAGAAGAAGGAGAATGAGATAATGGGTGAATTTGAAAATAGGTTTGACAGGTTGTATAATCAAATCCTGACAGATCTACATCCTATAGATGAACTTGTTCATCTCCTTTACATGAATTTTTTCGATGGGAAATTTCATTTCATCCTGAAGGACAAGAATCCCACCACCTTGGTTCAAGCCAAAGAGTACAACACATAAATTGAAGAGAATATTATTGATTCCAAGGTTGAACCCTTTTAGTATCCTCATTCCAAGACAGAAGCAAAGACTAAGGCTTCCAATAATAATGCTCCAGACCCAATTTCTCTCTTGACTTAGAAGATAGACCAAATGAGTTCTCAATTTGTCCAAGATGAGAATTAGATCATGCGTCGATTAACCACCTTGGAAAGAAATCAATCTTCCTACAGACCTCAGTTTGCTAGACAATAGAGAGATGCCATAGGATGGAAGCCAAGGCCTCAATAAGAGGAAAATGCTTCTGACATGTTGAACCCGGTTGTAATGGTAAACATGGAAGAGAAACCATGGTGTTCTCCATGCCAAAAACCTCACCAGGAGGATGAATGTCCCCGATGAAATGAAGACTCTCTTAATAGTATGAACTTCATGGACATGATATTTAACTTCCAAGAGGAAGATGTCACACAGGAAAAAATTGATGAAGATATAAGAAAATGATCAGAGAAAGGAATTGAGGAAGAGGGAATTTTTTATGTACACTAAAATAAATAAGGTTTCATTTCCTCTGTCACAACCTTCCACTCTACTTCATCCAGAAGCAATGGTTTCCCCTCTATCTATAGGGAAGGTGGTCCCACCACTTCCACCTCCAGTATATGTGTTGCTTCCAAATCCAACTCCAATAGGAAAAGAAATTCAATTGAACATAGACATTGCAACCATGTTTGGAATGTTGAATATGATAGTTTGTGTGACATAAATGTGCAAGATCGCTTATGTGAGGAGGGAAGTCTTGAATTTATTAAACGTACTAGCTAAGAAGGAATACCCTTTGATCATATTGAACACCATGTATCTTTATTGACAGAAGGATAGTAGCCCTCCATTTTATCTTTCTTTGGGAATGAATGGCCTCCATTTGAATAATTGTATGTTGGACTCTGGAGCCTTGACAAACATAATATCCTTGAAAGTGATGGAACAAATTGGTTTGAAGATGACCCAACCTTATGGAAATGTTTGTGGTATTGATTCCAAGAAGGTCAAGGTTTATAGGCATTGTGAATATGTTGAATTTTACCTGATTGAATTCCCTCGTATCAGCCTCAAATTATATGAACATAGTCATAATTGTTGTCCTAGATTATTTGGGTATGCTTCTATCAAGAAGATGGTTCATTTCTCTTAAGGGTTTCCTCAGTATGTATCTCACCCATGCACATATGCCTATGGGAGATGGCACTTTTGAGATTTTATATAGTTGAGAGCAGGATGACATGCATGTGATGGACCCCAACGATCTTAATTACATGATTGAGTGTGACTTTGATGTAATTAATTACATGACTGAGTGTGACTGAGTGTGTAATTAATTACATGACTCACTGAGTGTGAATATTTCATAGACACACTACTCCTAAGGACAAATAATTACAAGGAGAATCTTTTGAATTTCCAGGGGAAAGAGACAGGTTCCCTCCATATATTGAGAAAGAAGATAAAGAGAAAAAAGAACGTGAGAAATCCATTGAAGATGCAATTAATACAGAGCCTCCTTCCTATCCTTACATAGATGACATACCTTACATCAACTACAATGAAGGAAGTCTTGCATTCATGTGGGACAAAAGGAAGGGAAAACCTAAATACGATCAAAAGGATAACAAATCTTGGCTTGGACGTTATATCGTCAAAAAGAAGTCTGAAAAGGAGAAGTACTATTTGATGGACTTGGATGAGAGAAAGATTCCATTACCAGTAGATCGGTCTCTTCTCTGATCCTAAATTAAGGGCACTTGACTTCTTTAGGGCCAAGCCTCAGGTAATTAGGTAGGTCATATTACTTTCCTTGCATTTTCATCTTGATTTCTCATGGTAGTTTAGTTGCATTTCATTTTTCATTTTTCTCTACTTGCATATTTCTTTCATCATATTACTTGTTTAGTTTAGAAATTTTTGAAAAAATGCAAAAAATTCTTTCTATATTAGTTGTTATTTTGAGATTTGATATATATGGATGAAGGGTGATAGAACCACCTTGGATTTCATAGTTTTATGTTTCAGTGTAGGCATGGGTCCACTAGGATATGCTGCAGATATCATGCACTCTACGAAGAGTACATGTCCTCAAGTAGGAGCCAGATGTTATCCCCAGTTCCTAGGGATAACTAAAGAGATGATGTATCGAGTCCCTAACATTGCAAACATGGAGTGCTAAGAGACAACTTGACCAGTAGTGTCCACTTGCACAGACATAGAATCACCTCACCACCATAGTTCCAGGTTCATAATGAGGGTATCCACCACATCAACTTGCTTCCAGAGTAAATTGGGTCTTTCTCCATGAGGTACACACCATATATTATTATGAGTATCATTTCAATATTTGAGGCATTTGAGTTTGTTGCATTTTAAACTGCTTTTGATCATGTAACATCTGCTTGGAAATTATGCTCTTTTCCTTGTTTCACCTTGGTGGTTGGAATTTCTCCCTTGTAAGTGGGTCACCCTTAGGGATAGGTTTGCAACCGGGAGGTCCTCTTCACAATTCATCGTGCCATTCACTACCATACTCATCACTTTCCATACTTCATCCCTTCATTTCCTTACCTTTTGGTATTTTTGGATGCACTAAACCAAGAAGGGATTGTCCCTCATTTCATGGGAAGAAGGGTCTGAATGCAAAAAGGATTGTAGCTAGAAAAATATAAAATCCAATCATAAATCTTCTAGATGCTCTCCCAGGGATCTCGAGGACAATGAAATGCCTCTCATAATAAAATGATGGGACACATGAAAAATAACTAATACAAGATTCAAACCAAAGTGGAACATGTGTGGGAAATGTTTTTCATGCTTAGGTAGAAGACCCACACATTGTTTTTCATGCTTAGGTAGAAGCCCCACCTTGGCTTCAAATTGGAAACATCTTAAAAGAACACAAAAAAATAAATGGGTTTGGAAAAAGGATGCATTGAAAACGAAGGTGCAACAAACCCTTTACAAAGGAAACCATAAATGAGATACTACAATCCCTTGTATGTCATGAACCCCATTTCCAAGAGTCTTTCCCCCATCCATGTCACTTTGTTCACATGTATTAGAGAGTTTCCCACTCAGGAAACACTCCTAAACTTGAGGTACGATTCACCCAAAAGGTCGCTTTGCCAACCCTATCATACCCAAACTTGGAAAATTGCATAGGGTCTTTGAGCACTTGTTTATTTTTCTGAGGTGGTTTTTGATGTACATTCTTAGATGACTCTTTTATTGACTTGATTTACTTAACATGATGCATTTTACTTGATATACTTGGAGGGTGTATTCATTATCTTTGCAGGACCTTGCTTAGTGGACATATTTGGACTTCCTCAGGGATTGAATCCCATAGGTTGTATACCATGGCCCAGACATTGAATGATGATGACTGTCTTTGGAGTCCATAGGGACACCATGGGGGACCTCACCTATGCCTCTACTAGCCCAATGTTTTTCCTTTGGAGTCCAAAACATCACATTTGGAGGGTTTGACATCTTGTGGGGCTAGGGTTTGGGGTGGTGGTGTTGATTGACTTGACACTTGACACGTTTTGATGGAAGAAGGGATGGCTTGAAGGAGAAAACACTAGTGTATGAGAGGGAGGCCCTAGAAGGCCCAATGAATTTTATATTCTACCCCAATGACTTGAAAAGGGTGCCAAAACGTCACCCTAGAAGAGGGATGACATCACTTTTGGGTTTCTTATGTGCATTTTTAAAGTTAAATTTGAATTTTGTAATGCAAAGGGGAAAAGAAAGGGTTGTTGGTCCCTGCATTTTTGGTTTACCCTAAAATTAAGTGGACAAACACTTTTAGGAGGATTTGTATAAATAAGAATCATTTCATTTCATCTTTATCATAGCTCTCCCATTTTGAGAAGATTATTGTGGCTGAAATTTGCGCCCTACTTGGGCGATTTGGTATCTCTCTCTTGTGTAAATGATTTTTGGTGATATCTCTTGGTGGATTGTTGAGATAAGGTAGTGTGCACCTCTTGGAGACTTCTTCTCTTGCTTATGAATGGTCATTTCTTGGTGTACTAGGGTTTGATATTACATCTCTCTTGAAATTGGTAAGGAAAATATGCAATTGTTAGTTCTTCTTTCTTGTTCGTGATTATTTTTGGTTGATACCCTAGGAGGAGTATAAGTGAATACAACCTCCATCAAGTTTCATCACATTTTCTAGTTTATAAGTCTTTTATTTCAAGGTATCTAGGAGGAGTACAAGGGTGTACACCCTCCTAGATTTTACCTTAGTTTGATTTTCATTCCCTAGGGAGTAAGAGGATTTATAACCCTAGGGATTTTTTTGATCTAACTCATGCTTTCAAGACTCCATTCACCCAAATTTTAAAGGAACTAATATGAAGTTTGCATTGGATAAATAAATTGTTTGCATTGGTAAACATGATTTAGAGAGATATTGATATTGTTCAAGTTGGAATCTTTTCTTGATGCTTTGAGGCTGATAAAGGCTCTAGGGAATCTTATTTTTCTTGGTATTCTTATAGATATAACTTAATAATAGCTACAACCATTAGGGCTGTAGAAAATATCTTTCTACTTTGATTACAACTCACTTTTCAATAGTCAAATGTTGCTAATAAATTGCCCCTATAATCTACTAGCCTCAACACACTTTTTGGGTGGTTTAATTGCTTGTTCTGTGGGTTGAAATTTTCTACTGTAACAATAGCTTTATAAAACCATAAGGTTGATAAAACATATCTGAAATACATGTTTATAACAACCTTAGTTTGTTGCTAAAGTCTTATGCTTTCATACTTGAGTTATACTAGTAATTGCTAGCTTATCTCTTGCATCATTTACCTGACTTTCAACATCTTGTTAGCATCTTTACAAATCATTTACTTGATAATATGTATATTTTTTTGATTGCTTCAAATAGGGACATAAATATTAACTTGATTTCCCACTCAACTTTAATCTTTCATACTCCTCTTTTCTTGTGTCTCGGGAAGGTACAATCATCTTCTGCAGGTACTCAAATTTATTGGAAACTATTAACAACTTTCGAGACTCATTTCCAAGCTATCTTCCACTTAGTATCTTGACCTATAGGGGAATCACTTCCATCATCTCACTTTACGTCTCATTTCCCCCTAGGGTCACATGAGACTCCCCCCTTGTCTTGGATTCTTTCTTCACTAAAGCGAGGGGATGGTTTATCTGAAGTGACAGTGGATAAACTCTCCCACTGTTATCGCCATATTGTGGATTGGCTCGGGATTTTCCCAACCTACAATTTGCACGATAACATGCAACAAGATATTGTGGAACATTTGAAATTCCAAAGAGGATTGGTCATGTTGTGTACATGCTTGCACTACCTACATCCATGTGCATTCACAATGTATTCCATGTGTATTTTCTTAAAAATTATGTGCCTAATGATAATCCTGTAATTGATTGGAATGTGATCCAGGTGGAGCACGAGGGCGGCTTCCAGGCCCATCCGGTGTGCATATTGGATAATAAGGTCAACGTTCTCTAGAATTGAGCCATCAAGTTGGTAAAAGTATAGTGGACTTGCTACAGTCCTGAGGATGCAACATGGGAGCATGATGACACCATGCGAGAAGAGTACCTATATAGTTTTGGAGATTTTTCAAGAATTTTGATTGTACATGTGTGTATAATGCATTGAGGATAGTGCATTAATAAAGGGGAGGGGAATGTAATAACCCTAGGTTGAACCCCATGTTGTAAATGTATATATTCTTTATAGGGTGGTGAGCCAGGATGTTTTGGGCCAGAGTGTCTATGTGATTATTAGGCCTAAGAGCCTATATGTCGAAAGGCCAACTTCCCTAAAATTTGTAATATGTAATCACACTTTTATATACTAATAAAATACATCACTATTGTAGACCAAGTCAGATGAAATATTATGGGGGGAATAAGACTCCATGAGAGGGAAAGGGGGGCTAGGACTTGAGAGGAAAAGGGGCTAAGTTATGGGGTATTAAAGTAATGAATAAAATAATATATTCCTAAAGTCCTAAGTCTTATGAAATGATTTTATGCTAATTTATTAAGTGAGGGGAAAGAATTACAAGTGGGGGAGAAATTAGTTCTTTGAGAGCCAAGTGTCAAAAAGGGAACATGCATATTTAAAGGGTGAATTTAGGGTAATTCTCATCATTCAATCTATCATTATGACCCTTTCTTAGGGAATGTGAGTGGAAGAAGCCATAATAAGCTCTTTTTGTGGCAAACCTATAATTCCTTGGTGGTTTGGGTTGAAGAAGCAAGTTGTTAGGAATGTGGAGAATTCTCTTTGGGTGAGAGAATTGGTGAGAATAGGTTTCCCTGTGTGCAGGCCTAGTGGGTTCCATAACTCTCCGAGAGAAGCCTTGTGTTACAAGTGCCATAGAGCTCTGAGAATTCCTGTCCAACATGTTATTGAAGCCCTAGAAGGGAAGTGGAACAACTCGAAGAACTACAATGGTAGAACGATGGTAGAGAAGGGGGTACATTTTCTTGGGTGGGACAGACTATGGAGAGTGAGAGGTTGTGGGTAGGAATTGTTGTTGGAGTTCGCACTCGATCTTTTCCTTTATTGTGTTGTTTGTTAGACCTTAGTTTGGCTTAGGTATCCTTTGCCCTGGTGGATTCATAGCCCCAAATCAAGGGTGACTTGTTGTTGGGAGTGCATGAACATCATATTCTACGATTGGGAGGAACATCTGAGGTCTGCAACCAATCAATGATTTAATTAAAAATATAGGTGTTATTTTATGTGTTTATGATGTTTTCTATTATGGTTTATTTGTACATATTATGCACGTATCATATATTGTTAGGACGGCATAATTGTGTTCATATGTAGGGAATAGTAATTAATAAATGGTATCAGAGAATTAAAATGTTTGAATTGAAGAAAATTTATAAATTCAATCAGTGACAAAATTTTTGTTTTTAGTGATGATACCCAGGTGGGGTCATGGGTACATTACAAGAAGATATTGTTGCCCCACATGAACCTGTTGCAGAATAATCTATTGTAGAAGCAATCTCCCCTCAAGAATTCAAAGAAAAATTATTATAATTAGGTGGAGATATCATTCACAGTTCTCTGCAAAAATATCCAGAATAAGAAACTTTTTCCATAGAAGATCATGAATATCCTGCTACAGAACTAAATAGATAAGCAAGAAAAAGGGCACCTAGCTTCTTACCAGGTAATCTACACATGAAACCTTCCTACTTTACTTTTCAAAAGTGAAATTATAAATTGAGGAAGGAAAATTAAAGGTTAAGATGAAAATTGAAGGCCCTTACGTGAAATTTATAAGGGAATAAGTCTCATGTAAGGTTGGAAACCCTTCTCCAGGGTCTTGACAAGTTTAATTGGTCACCTTCTGTTGAATGTAACTGTGCTAAGGAAATAATTGATACAGAAGCAATGGGTAAAAGTTTTGCTATGGAAGTGACCCTGAAAACTACAATTGATGATCTCATTGCTACTTATCCACCTAAAAATTCTACTGAGCTCATTGGATCTCCCATAGAACTCATTGCATCTTGTACTAAACCCATTACTAGGATTGATACCGAATTGATAGATGATGCTACCACTAACCTGGTAGATCGATCTGTTGTTGACTCCCTTACTATAGAGGAAATTGTTGAACCAATTTATAGGGAAGAAACTATTTAATTCATAATAACTCAAGAGGTTGAGTAGTTAGTTGTTGCAACATCAACTACTAATGATCATGAAGACCATCCTACTGAAGAATATAGTACCACTTATCTTTTCATAAGGGTTCAAACATAATAGAAATGGTATATTCAACCCTCTATCCAAGTTGTGGAAACTCAAATAGATGAAGAATCTATTAGACCCACTATCCAAACAATAGGTACACAAATAGTTTCCATAGACACCAATGACTCTATTCAAGTATTAAGGTTGAAAGAAGATGTTTCCAAATGGAAATTTGCAGCTTCTATTGGTTGTGGAGCCTGATTATCTTCCCGATTCAGAGGTCTTTTACTTTCAGCCGTGTTTATACCCCATGAAGTATTTACACCCTAGAAGTATGTACTCTCTTCCATGCGAGGGAGTGAAAAGGGGGGGTACCCCCTCTGCGAGGTCTGGGGGGGCTATCCCCCTGGCTGGGGGAAAGCGGGCCCCCAGTAGGGGTTCGGGGGCGAAGCCCCCGAAGGAAAAATTTCCTTGTAAATGTATATTGTAATTTCATTGTAAATCTAGACCATTCATTATAAGGTCGCAAATCTAATGATAGATATTATGTTAGAGTTTTTTTCCCTAGAAGGCAACTCTCTTTTATGAGGGAAATGTATTGCGGTTATGGTTGATGGTGAATATTGTATTCTGAGATAGGATATTGTGAGAGAAAGAAGAGGAAGTTACATCAGGTTTGCTGTAATTTGTATCCCTTCATATGATGGATAATAATAAAGGAAGGACCTGGCAATTTCTTTGGTGGACGTAGCCCACACTGGGTGAACCATGTAAATCTGTGTCTCTATTGTATTGTGTATCTTCTGTGTTTTGTTTCTACATTTCTTTTATTTTATTGCTCCACAGTCCTATTTTTCTAACAACTAGTATCAAAGCGAAAGGTAACTCGCAGGAAAAGAGGGTTCCTGGTTCGAGTGGGAGAAATGTCGGAAGATGGAAAGTTTAGGGTCGAGAAATTTAACAGACAAAACTACCAGTTATGGAAGATGCAAATGGAAGACTATTTATATCAGAAGGATCTATTCCTACCATTGGGCAGAATAGAAAATAAGTCGACGGCTACGAAGGACGAAGAATGGAAGATTCTTGACAAAAAGGCTCTAGGAACAATACGGTTGAGCCTGGAAGCGTCGGTGGCTTTCAATATTTCCAAAGAAAAGACAATGAAGGGTTTGATGGATGCATTGGATAAATTGTATGAAAAACCCTCGATGTCCAATAAGGTATTTCTAATGAAGAGATTATTTAATATGAAGATGTTGGAAGGTGGGTCTGTTGCAGACCATTTAAATGATTTTAATATGGTTACTAATCAACTAAGTTCTGTAAAAGTGGATTTTGATGATGAGGTCAGGGCTCTTCTAATCTTGTGCTCATTGCCAGAAATATGGAATGGCTTGGTCATGGCTATAAGTAACTCTATCTCTGGTTCAAATGCTTTAAAATTTGATGATGTTGTTGGTGTTATCCTTAGTGAGGAAATGTGGCGAAAAAACATAGGTGAGACATCAAGAAATGCATTGAACATGGAGAACAGGGGAAGACAAAAGGATAGAGGAAAGGGTTTCGGGAACTGTGGGAATTCTAGGAAGGGTAGATCCAAATCCAGACTTGGAAAGATAGAGTGCTAGAATTGTGGGAAGAAAGGACATATGAAGAAAGACTGCAGAGCTCCAAAGAAACAAAGAGATGGACAGCAAGAGAGAAATCATGAAGCAAATGTAACAGGTGATGTGTTACAAGATGCTTTGATTCTTTCTGTAGATAATATTTNTGAGTCTTGGGTAGTAGATTCAGGGGCTTCATTTCATGCCACACCCCATAGGAAACATTTTCTAGATTATGTTCAAGGTGATTTTGGAAAGGTTCATTTGGGTGACGATGCACCATGCAAAATTGTTGGAATGGGAAAGGTAAAAATAAAGCAACACAATGGAAACCAATGGTTGTTGAAAGAGGTAAGACATGTTCCATATTTAAGGAAAAATCTAATTTCAACAAGGCAGTTGGCAAGTGAAGTTTGTATATCCATATTTATAGATAAGACGTGGAAGGTTATCAAAGGATCATTGGTGATAGAGAAAGGAGAGAAGGTACGTACACTGTATTTATGTACTAGTAATAATGACTCTTCTATCTCTTTAGCTTCTACAGGAGTGGATACAACATTGTGGCATCATAGGCTTGGACACATGAGTGAGAAGGGGATGCAGATACTTCACAAAAGAAATTTATTGCCAGATCTTAAACAAATTGATTTGGACCTCTGTGAGCATTGTGTGTTTATGGAAAACATAAGAGAGTCAGATTTCTCAGAGTCAGAAAAGAAAAGAAGAGTGAAAGGTTAGAGCTTGTGCATACAGATGTATGGGGACTAGATCAGGTATCATCTTTTGGTGTCTCTCATTATTATATTACTTTTATTGATGATGCAACTAGAAACACTTGGGTCTATTGCATTCGACAAAAATGTGATGTTTTTGATACTTTTAAGAAATGGAAAGATTTGGTTGAGAATGAGACAGGAAAAAATTTGAATTGTCTCAGATCAGATAATGGAGGTGAATATTGCAGCAGGGAGTTTGATGATTACTGTTCATACCATGGGATTCGTAGAGAGAAGATAGTTCCAAGAACACCACAAGAAAATGGTGTGTCAGAAAGGATGAACAAGACAATCATGGAGCATGCAAGGAGTATGAGATTGCATGCTAGTTTGC
>ML778929.1:593649-619947 GCA_009831015.1 Picea engelmannii | reverse complement strand
TTGTGATGAAGGATTTGGGTGCTGCAAAGAAAATCCTTGGTATGAGAATAACAAGAGACAGGAAAAATCACAAACTGACATTGTCTCAGGGTGAGTACACAAAGAAGGTGTTGGAGAGGTTTAGAATGTAGAATGCAAAACCAATTAGTACACCTTTGGCCCGCCATTTCAAATTAACTAAGGAAATGTGTCCCAAGACACAGGAGGAGATAGAATACATGTCCAGGGTCCGATATTCATCAGCAGTTGGCAGCTTGATGTATGCAATGGTTTGCACAAGACCATATATTGCACATGCAGTGGGAGTTGTGAGCAGATATATGAACAATCTAGGTAAAGAACATTGGGAGGTAGTAAAGTGGATTCTCATATACTTGAGAGGTACTGCTAATCATGCATTATGTTTTGGAGGTTCAGAAACTGTTCTACAAGGATATGTTGATTCAGATATGGCAGGTGATAAAGATACCAGGAGGAGTACCACAGGGTATGTGTTTACTATAGGTGGAACAACAGTAAGTTGGATTTCAAAACTGCAAAAGGTTGTTGCACTTTCAACAACATAGGCAGAGTATGTTGCTGCTACAGGGGCTAGTAAAGAGATGATTTGGTTACAGAGGATTATGGAGGAATTGGGAAAGAAGAAAGAGAATAGCAGGTTGTACTGTGACAGTGAGAGTGCCATTCATATTGCAAAGAACTCAACCTTCCATTCGAAGACTAAGCATATACAGCTGAGGTACCACTTCATACGATCCGCCTTGGAAGATGGACATTTGAAGTTGGAAAATATACACACTAGCCAGAATCCTGTAGACATGTTAACAAAGGGAGTAACCAGGGAGAAACTGAGTTCATGCTCAGTTTCAGTTGGTCTTCAAGAATGAAGATGAAGATGAAAATTTTTTCAGGTCCAAGAAGGTTCAGAGTACAACATATACATCAGCGGTGGAGTTGTTGAGATCAATCTCCAAGTGGGAGATTGTTGGTTGAGCCTGATTATCTTCCTGATTCAGAGGTCTTTTACTTTCAGTCATGTTTATACCCCATGAAGTATTTACACCCCAGAAGTATGTACACTCTTCCACGCGGGGGAGTGCATAGGGGGGGTACCCCCTCTGCAAGGTCTAGGGGGGCTATCCCCTCGGCTAGGGGGTCTAGGGGCAAGCGGCCCCCCAGTAGGGGTTCGGGGGCAGCGTCCCCCGAAGAAAAAATTACCTTGTAAATGTATATTGTAATTTCATTGTAACTCTACACCATTCATTATAAGGTCACAGATCTAATGATAGAGATTATGTTAGGGTTTTTTTCCCTAGAAGGCAACCCTCTTTTATGAGGGAAATGTATTGCAGCTATGGTTGATGGTGAATATTGTATTCTGAGATAGGAGACTGTGAGAGAAAGAAGAGGAAGTTACAACGGGTTTGTTGTAGGTTGTATCCCTTCATATGATGGATAATAATAAAGGAAGGACTTGGCAATTTCTTTGTTGGATGTAGCCCATACTGGGTGAACCACGTAAATCTGTGTCTCTATTGTATTGTGTATCTTCTGTGTTTTGTTTCTGCATTTGTTTTATTTTATTTCTCCATGGTCTTGTTTTTCTAACAGCTTCAACTTATGGAAAAGGAGTAGTTCCTTTGGTAGAACATAAAAATTCCATCCACAACCTAAGGGAGTGATGGATTGAATTTGTTACCATAGATAGACTCAAGTGGGACAATCTAAAAGAATATAGAAATACAATCTTAGAACTCGAGGCAAAAGTGAAGGAATTGAAGGAATAAAAATGGCACTTGAGTACTTCTACTCAATTCATTCTTAGATGCATATGGCACTCTGTTGCTTGTGTTGTCTTCTTACAAGAACAATATTTATTTCCTTAGAGTTATAGCATAATATAGACCTCATGATCTCAAGTCTGTGAAGCCATTTTCGAAAACATTCTTCAACAATAACACCGAGGAAAAAAATATATTATGTGAGCTATATTATCATGAGATCCTCATATTTCATAATTTATACTATTTTAATAGTATAAATAATCAACTATTAACACAAATCATTAGCTTATGCTAGAATCTATTCAATCACGAAGATAACATAAGATGAAAATCAAATATACAAGTACGCAATATTTAGATAGCTAAAAGACCTCATATATATATATATATATATATATATATACACACATGTACATGCCAACGACTTATCAGAATTTAGTACAATTCAAACTCTTCAAACTTTAGTTAGGGAAATGATAAGAAAACCTTAGCCACCAACTCCTCCTAGCTATGAATCACTCCAAACCAAAGCTATTCACTCCACCAAATATCCTCAATAAGCTATCATCACCACCAAGAAGTCCTCCTTGACCCCTACACTTGCATCCCACAAGTGTACAAGATGTCTCATTATCTTCTCCTCCACAACAAGCATAACAAGTAGCACTATTGTTTTTTATGCAACAAAACCCTAGTAAGATAAAATGATTGCTTTTTACCTCTAGGGTTTATCTTAAACCCTACTATTCTTTTCCTCCTTAGGGGGAAACCCTAACCCTATAATTTCCCTTGAAATTCCTTGAAAAACCTAGCATTCAAGACAAAGACAGAAAATATACATCAAGAATATGAATAAAAGACAAGCTTTCCCAAGTATCACATCTCCAACTCAAGCATGTGGTATCCAAGAGTGAACAAGTACAAGTATGATCAAATGAATCTATCCTCTCTCTATTTATATGAGAGGTGATGGAAGCCTACAATACAAAGTGGACATATTCCACTACAAGCAACCTAACTTTACACAATATAGGTGATCTAAAATTGATCTTTAAAGACTTGGCTAAGTTTTAAGCATGTGTTCATTTACCAATTACGAATTAATGAAAGAAGAAGAACTTAATGAGATATTATATCAGCCATAATAAATAATTTTAGATCATAATGTAAGCACAAATAACAACAAACAATAAAAACAAAGTTGTTAACGGAGTTTAGCAAGATTGCCTACATCTCCGGGCCTTTGTCTTAGTGGGCGAGGCTTTCTTATTTCTCTTAAATGATTCAAAATTACATCCAAAAAGTGTCAAAATGATTACAAAATGGTATTGTTGTGTTCTTCTCGACCTCAAGAATCCAACGCAACTGACAACATTGAAAAAGGTTGAGCGTAGCTCCCAGAATTGGCTCGCAAAGTTTCCCTCCTCAATGGCTTTGGCTTTCAAATTCCTCAACATTTCTCTTGTTATGAACCTCTCTAATGCTACTAAGAACCTTTGGTTTATATAGATGTGGAGTTGGTATCAACCTCCCAACTTCCTCCCAAGATTTGGTCTCAAATCGAGATCCAGATCCCAATAATGGCTAAAATCCATTAAAAACAGGTTGCAAATCCCTCAAAAATCATAACATATGGTTAAAAAACCCATTTTTGGAAAAAATGCAGGCGCAACCCCCTTTATTCAGGATCTTGGACATATGGGAGGCACCATATTCCATCAGGATAGAAGTTGGCACGTTGGCCCCTTGATTCCTGGCCCTTGGTCGTTGGCATGGCCCATGTGGCCTGACCCTTAAGCTCCATGCACCCCCTCCTGCTGGCTAGCTCCTCATCTACAACTCCCTGGTCGTGGGCTAGCCCCCTACCGATTGGGGCCTATTCCCTAACACCTCGCCACATACCACTTTAAATATATGTTATTCCATATGGCATAACAAGAAATAAACACTCCCTTCTGGCTAGCCCAAGGGTGTTAGTGCATTGGCACAACCGGAGGTCATGGGCTAAAAACTTGTTGAGTTCCAACAATTTTTTTTCCCTAGCCAACATTAGAAAAATCCAGGGTACCATGTGGCACCCTATGATTGGGCCATGTGTCACCCCATGATTCATCCATATGGTACAATCAACATCTAGTCAACACATAGTCAACATGCATAGTCAACTGCCACATCATCGCTATACAACCCATTCACCTGTCCAGTCAACTACCATGTCAAAATTTGTACAACCCAGTCACCCTACCACGTCAACATCCATACATCCCTGTCACCCTGCCATGTCAACATCCATACAACCCAATCACCCTACCATGTCAGATTTCATACAACCCAATCACCCTACCACGTCAACATCCGTACAACCACCTGTCATTTGTACTTCCATGTTTCAGCCTATCATTGGGCCACATCATGTACAGTCTACCACATGTCATTTGTACATTGCCACATGTCAATTCTTTACTGGTCAAACTCATCTCGAAAATTCCAAAATCGAGTGACATGTGTCACCTCCTGGTGATGCCACACCAGCATGATGTCACCTATCATACTGCTTGTTGGATTACTGAGAGGGGGGGTGAATCAGTAATAGCGTAATTATAATCCTTTTTCTCCAAATAATTCAAGTGTTATATCAATGTAGAATTATTATCCAATAATGAGCAATATGAAATGAACAATCACACACATACACAGTACAAAAGTGTTTTACATGGAAACCCAAATCAGGAAAAACCACAAAATGATTTTTCTTATATGTCTTGAATAATTACATTCATTGGAAGCACCAACTTCCTTTGTTTTCCAGCTGCAACTAGAAGGAGTATCCAACCCCCTAGTTTCTCAGGCTACAACCTGAGGGAAAATCCAACTCCCCAATTCTCTGGCTACAACCAGAAAGAGGCTACAACCCCCAGTGTTCTCCGACTACAACCGGAAGGTGGCTACAACCACCTGTCCTTGCCTCGTCCAACTTCCCTGAAGTATAAGTAGAATGATGGAACCACTGTCAATCTATCACTTTGAGATATATTGTTGTACAACTGTAACAACCTGTACCACTGACCTGTATCCAATCTGTACAACTGCCCTGTAATCAATTTGTACCTGAATTGAACATGTATCTGCAAACATTACAATAGATACATGACCTGTAGTGTTGCAGCACGCGTATGTATGCTCCCTATCTGTTATGCATCCCATGTATGTATGCTACCAAACTATTATGAAAATTGTGTATGCCTTCTGAAAACTAGCGTTTCCTTTTCTTGAAAACTTATGACCTTCTGTAACTTCATTCACATAGATCTGTAACCTGTCACTGTATCCATACTGTAACTGTACCATGTGCATGCATCCTCATATATAAACTTTACTCAAGACAAGTATGTCTTTCTCTAGTCATGTGTCATATAGGTATGTGTAATCATGAACAAGTATAATATCCCTCACATGATCTTAGTCATCAACCCCTTTCTAATATTAAGTCTCTCAATACATCAACTACTACACAAATGTACCATAAAAACCCTTAGCCATATGCCAAGAAATACAAGATGTGCTTCACAAGAAGTATCAATGATGAATATACTAGCACTATATTTCTGTAGATCTGACTTATGCAAAAGATCCCATGAAGCCACTAGTCTCTCTAGGGAGAATCCTCAAATCTCCATTGCCATTCCTCATGCATACATCAAAATACAACTATTCATAGAAATAAGACATACCTTTTGAACCAATGGATGGATCTGATGTATCTGAGCACTTTAGACCTTCCTGGGAGTTTGATCCCATAATCTAGAACCTATGCATCTTCATCTCTTCAAATTTCCATGGATTTACCAACATGTACGCACCTTGTACACAGGCAACCCACGTATAACTCAGCATGTATGAAACTTGTACACAAACAACCCACGTATAACTCAGCATGTACGCAACTTGTACACAGGCAACCCGCATACACCTTAGAAAATAGGGTTTTGCTGTAATTCTGAGAATATCTTCACTAAGCCTTCACGCTACCTCAGACGTTCACAACTTCATATGTATCCATAATTATTTACAAAAAGATTTACACAAGAAAAATAGATATACAATATGTACAAGTGTGTCTATAATGAGTGATCTTTGCCTCTTATTTATATCTTCATGTAGCCTTACACTTTGCTTATCTTAGGGATTCTCCATTTAAAATAATTTCTTTTGCAAAGCACTTTGACCCTTGAGGGCTTCTATAAGACTTATGAGGGGTTCTCCAACTTCATCTAGTCATAACTCTCTAACCGTGAGGAGTTATGTGATGTTCCACATACCACTAGAAACAACATGGAAAGTAATATCCATATAGGATAGTTTCACTGAAAAATTCATTGTCCTACATCTCATTATTCCTCAAATAAGCATGGGTTCTCTTACTCCACAAAGCGTCTTCCCGTGAGGGATTTCACCATAAGGGGACCACTTTGGAGTTCATCCATTTTTACTTCTTATCAACCATGACAAGACAATAATGAGTCATATTTACATCAAACAATCTTGGGTCCATTACCCAAACCTTTTTCTACATGAGGATTTCTTCAAGGGTTGACATCAATGACAACCAACCTTAATCAACACTATTGACATCAACAGTACGGCATGTTGAATTTGACCATTTTGAATTTTTGCATGTTTGGGAAAACGATCAAAATGCGATATATTTTGCATATGACGTCCATTTGTGAAAAATATTATATGGCCGGAATCAGCATGACGAGCTGGACACAATGGTGTTGGTTTCATTTGATTCCAAGAACTTTGATTTTTAGGCCTTCCTGGATCCATTTTGGATTGGTCCTCCAAAAGGGTATTAACTAGTCATCAAGTGTGGGATAGGCCACCCCACTTGTTCTTTGTCTTTAAATTTTGTCCTGTGCACCTGTATCATCATAATCAATTGAAAAACAACCATGACAATTGACAACATATTTTTATCCACTTGTACTCTTTCACATCTTATTAAAGCCACTACCATCCATGTTGAAAACATTAGTGACAATAACATAAAAAATATGACTGCAAATGAACGAATATGTTCGAAGTACTTGCATGATATTAGCTTATCTTGAATCAAAGTATGATTGAACTTCCATTCCAGAACCATCTCATGTTCATGCTTAATATCAATTCCTTTACTTGGCACAATTATAGGTGTGTTTCTTGCATAAGTTGCCTTCCTTAATTGTTCCATTGTTTGTAGAGATTGATTTTCTTTTAAGTGATGAGCATGTACAACATATTCATTGCCTTCTTTAGTAAAGTGATATTGATTATGTTCCCTATAGAATATTGCTTTGTGATCATACAAATAAGGACTGCCTAAGACCATTCCACAATCACTGAGTGGCACCACATCACACATTACCTCATCCATAAACTTTGATGAAATTGAAAACTTTAAAGTGCATTGCTTTTTTATGTGCAATTTATGATTGTTGCTTATCCATTTAAGTGAGTAAGGTTTATGATGCATATTAGTGTTTAATCCCAATTGTTTAACCATTTCCTCTTAATTGAAGTTAGATTGAGATCCACTATCTATGAATGTATCGATCTTAGTATGTTTCATTATCACCCTTATGTGAAACAATTTACTTCTATAATCATATCCATCAACAATTTTACCTATCAAACCAACTACTGCGATCTTAGTCTCATCACCTGAATCATATCCCAAGTCTATTGGCCGTGTTGTTGTTGCAACTGTTTGCCTCTCTTTCCTTTCTTTGAACTACTTTGGTCTCTTCTTTGGATGCAATTGCCAACAATGGTCATCATCATGCCCTTCTTTCTTGCAATGCTTGCAAGAGAGCTTCTCTTCCTTTCTTGTCACTTAATTTTCTTTCCTTCCATTCCCATTTCTTTTCTCATATTTCCTTGAAGATGATTCCCTTGATACACCAACTCATGTTTTCACTGCTTCAATGTATGTTTCTTGAACATAAACCTCATCAATATTAGCAGGTCCAAACATAAATATAGTGTTTCAAATATGTTGTAACACCCTGTTTCCCCCAGTCTGTAAATATAACTATATGGGACAAGGAACTATGGTAAACTTAAAAGTGTGAATGTTTGATTTGATGGACCTTGTGTAGAAGGTCGATGAATATAAATTCTGATTATTTTAATAGAAAATGGTTACATGTTGCATGAATGATGAAAGAGGGGATATGCTAAGAGAGAGACCACGAAATGCTGTGAAAGGTGGTGGAGGGGACCAGGAATGGTTGCGTTAACCTCCACCGAACCATTACCATGCTGGAAGTAAATTTCTCATATCAGAACAACCCTCTTACCAGGAATGAATTCCCGTCAGGCTGGTAGGTGGGAAGGCCTCCTCAAGATTTAATGAGGGATGGGGCATAGTGCCCATCGATAAGGATTCTGGACCTAACCACGAACTGGGGGATTTGAGACACAGACAATATTTCCAAGCGAGGCAAGAAAGGAAGCGTGGTGGATAGAGGGAGACCTGCGGAGAAAAATGTAGAGATGAGAGAGGAAATTCTCGGGTCCGAGGAAGGAATGAAGGAGGAACAGTGAGTTATGATCATATAAATTAGATATTGAACCAAGAGAAGGAGAGTAACCTCTGTCCCTAACTTTCATTGAGTTGGAAGTAAGATATTGAATCTCAAATCATCGTGGCTTAAGCTCGGGGGTGGCCAGTGAAAAATCCATTGGGAGTGATTGAGCCTATGGTTGGGTGGAAACGAGCACCCCTTTCAGCAATAGCATCACCCTCTATGGTTCTAATAAGTGTTTTCTCTTGCCTTATGTTGTGAATTGTAAATAGTGGATGCATGGGAGTATTTGTATGTCTATAAAGGTTTCTTTCTCTGTATTAAACAACTAAGTTATGAGTATGCGTTCGTTTTCTTGAGAACCTACAATTCTGTTTGAATTTCCCTATGCCCCAGTTTAATAACTCGAAGGGGCATCCCCCGGGAATTTACATTGTCGTTTCGGAGTCGAAGCAAGCCTCTAGGCATATATACCGACTTGGAAACCTCACAAGTTACTTTTTCTTGATTCAGATCTTAAAGCTCTACGAGTTGGGAAGGTGTTCCCTTCATACTAGTAGTCTAGGAGACTTTGGACTTGCGTTTGTTTCCTTAACCAAAAACCTGACTAAGAGCGGGGATCATAGCCCCAGAGTTTTATGAAGGTCCACGTGACCTGGGTCTAGGGACTTTGGAGCTCGAGGCTTCGAGATGTCAAGTTGCACAAAGGTCAAGTTTAAACCTCGCAATTGTTATGCACTGTCGATCTATGAATAGAAATTGAGGGTGGGGAATCATTGCGGAGCGCAAAGGTGAAAATAGAATATGTGCTAGTTTACAACCCACAATTCACCCTTTCCATTTATCTCAATGGGTTGGAGGATCAAAGATCCCAGTTGGACTAGAATCAAGCTAGCACTTTCCATTTTACGGAGGTCAAACTCCCTGGTAAAGAACCTACATGTTGGGATCCCACAATTTCTTTGAACTGACGATTGTCATTAACCTTCAATATGAGGTTGAAGCGATCTCTGAAATTCAAGGAGCACATGGGATGGCGAAAAACTTCAAAGAGATCAAGCTCAGAAGAGATAGCACTTTCAGGAGCACAGACATAATCCAGGAGATGAGTCGTAGAAGGAGAAGGGGTCGAATCCTTTGAGCAATTAGAAAAACCTTCTAAGTTGGGGTAAGTCAGAAGCCTAGGTAGTGAAGAAAAAATGGTCATTGGATCACATCATAGAGGCTCGACAATCGTCTGATATAAACAAGGTGCACGAACCTTAGCACCTTTCACATGCAGGAGAAGAGGGCTTACCAAATTTTCGAAGTTCCGAAGTAGTTTGGGACCGTCCATCGCCAAGAGGGACACATGGTGACAGATCATGGACTCCGGAGGAATCTGTTTGAGAGGAGGCAAGTTTGAAACTTGAGATTTCTGAAGCCCGGAGAGACGATAATCTGTGGAAAATCTCACCCGTCTGATCAACCGAAGTGAATCTAAATCATCAGATCACCCGAAGTAAATCTCAGGCATTGGATCACCCAAAGTGGATTTGGGCTATCATATTTCAGTAGAGACGTGGCGTAGATCTGTGAGCTCTAGGTAGAGTTCCGAAGTAATTATTATCCATCAGGTCCCGAGGGACACGTGGTGGCAGATCATAGACTTCGGAGAAATCACCTCGAGAGTTCCATATTAAGAGTTGAAACTCTCGAAGCCTGAAGCGCCAGAGAGCCGGATAGCCGAGAGTCATCCATCTGTGAAGGGACACCTATCAGAAGATCGCGAGCTCTTGGAAAATTGTATGGAATATCTAAGTGGATATTTGAGATTCGTGAAGTCCAGAGAGCTAAAGTATCTCTGAGCCGTCAGAGCACCCGAAGTGAATCTGAGCTGTTGGACCAGGAGAGGAGATGTGGAAAAGATATGAGCACTCCAGGTAAAGTCCCGAAGTGATCTATATCCGTCAGATCAAGAGGAGATGTGGAAAATATTTGATCACTTTGGGTAAAGTCTCAAAGTGATTTGTAGCCGTCAGATCTAGAGGAGACGTGGAGAAAATCTGTGGACTCCGGGTAAAGACCCGAAGTAAAATTCAATCGTTGATGTGAAGGAGGAGACGTGACACCAGATTCAGAACTCCGGAGAAAATTAGAGGAGGAAAGGCTTGAAGACTCGAAGAAGATCTCAGTCGTTGATCGAAGAAGGAGTCATAGGACCATTGATTTGGTTGAGGAGGCCAAAGTCCCAAAGTGGGAGCACAACCGTCGATTAGGAAGAATACGTGTGAGAAGATCTTCCACTCCGGAAGATAACCAATCAGCAGTGTCGAGGATTTGATATTTGATATTCCTAAAGTCTGGATCCACGAAGGAGATCCTAGCCATAGGTTCAAGGAGACAGGTGGCAATAGATCATTAACTCTGGAAGATTTGAGTAAAGGGTAAAGCGAGGTTTGATATTTCAAACCCCAAAGTCCAGAGTTGCGAAGGAGATCACAATGATTGATTGAAGGAGGGGCAGATCTAGTCTGTAGATTGAAAGGCACAGATATGAACCATCAGTTCAGACAGTATCGTCAAGATTGCGAGATCGACGATCCAACAACACTGCGAGGATAGGAGTTGCACATATGTTAAAAGTTGAGGGGGGGGGGGCACAATTCAAACCATGGTTCTGAAAAGAGGACACGTGAAGGCTTGAGGAGAATTGCGGGCCGAAAAGCAGTTTGATTCAAACTACATTTGATCATGTTCGCAATCGTACGGTCCCACAAGGTCATTGCCCAAGGTCACTTCAAGAGGGGGCTTATCCAGAAAATGAGCTAATGCCCGGTACTCAGAGGTTTCACAGGGGAGCGAAAGGGAAGGTCATGGGTGCCATTAAACCTACACCAAGGAGCTGAAAGGTTTTGGGTTCAATTACATAATGAGGCCATCAAGGTCTTAAAGAGAGTTTATTAGCTTCAGAATCGGAGATTCTTGATAGGAAGGCTGAGCTAGTTTCCCGAATGCCCAAATTAGAACCTGTAGAGAGATAGGATTTGTTCCTGTAAGGAGGACAATTTTTTTTTTTTTTTAATCCTGTCATGGGTGTGTTACATATGTGCAGGTAAACCTCCTATATACTTCATAAGAGTTTCTTGGGTATGTAATGGAATATTCAACATTAATGCCATCTTACGAAATTCGTCTATGTATTCTTGCATCGTTTGTCCCTTTCTTAGTTTAAGACCTTGCCATTCAATTAAAGCCTTCTCTTTATAACCTAAAGGATAAAATTTCTTTCTAAGTGAAAAAACAAAATCTTTCCATGATGGGAATACATTACCAACTTGTCACGTGCCATTTTTCAACTTACTCTGCCACCATATGAGTGTTGTGCCTGCAAGACGAAGCGATGCCAACTTGATTCGAGTTGCTTCATCCTTGATTTGTTGCACATTGCAATAAAGTTCCATCTATATGCCCTAGTTATCAAGCCTCTCAACATTGACTTCACTATCATACATGGGAAATTCAAATTTCACATCAAGCTTAAGTAAAGGCATATGATGTTTATGTTTATGGGAATGTTTTCTTGCGGTGGATTTCAAACTTGTACTTGAAGAAGAAGAAGTTGATGGAGAAGAAGGAGGTGAAGGAGGAGGTTTAGGAGGATCCTCTCCTTCTTCACTTTTTTCTTGTTTAGAATATTCCCCTTGGAAAGGCCTCTTCCATTCCAAGTAATCCTCATATAATACCTTCACCATCTCAGACATGGTGAATAAAGTCTTTTGCAACACTATCTCGTTCTGAGACATGCCTTCTTCTAATTCCATCTCCTCAGTTTGAGAAGTCATCTTTCTTGATCCAATCTCAAGATCCCCTTCTACAAGCTCACCTTCACCACGACTTATATTTTCCCTAGTAATCATGCAAACTCAAAAACCAACCGTCAACCTGCTTTGATACCTCTTGATCCGTAAATTGATCTTTAAATACTTGGCTAAGTTTTAAGCATGTGTTCATTTACCAATTAGGAATTAATGAAAGAAGAAGAACTTAATGAGATATTATAGCTTCCATAATAAATAAATGCAGATCATAATGTAAGCACAAGGAACATCAAACCATAACAACAAAGTTGTTAATGGAGTTCAACAATATTTTCTATGTCTCTGGGCCTTTGTCTCAGTGGGTGAGGCTTTCTTATTTCTATTAAATGCTTCAAAAGTACATCATATAAGTGTCAAAATGATTAAAAAATAGTCTGGCTATGTTTTTCTCGACCTCAAGAATCCAACACAACTAACGGCACTAAAAAAGACCGAGCGTAGCTCCCAGAATTGGCCCGCAAAATTTCCCTCCTCAATGGCTTCTCTGCATAAAAATGGATTTGGATTTCAAATTCCTCAACATTTCTCCTGTTATAAACCTATCTAATGCTTCTAAGAACCCCTAGTTTATATAGATGTGGATTTGGTATCAACCTGCCAACTTCCTCCCAATATCTGGCCTAAAATCGGGCTCTAGATCCCCCAATAAAGGCTAAAATACATTAAAAACAGGTTGAAAATCACTAAAAAATCATAACATATGGTTAAAAAACCCATTTTTGGAAAAACTGTAGGCGCAAACCCCTTTACTCAGGCTCCTGGCCATATGGGAGGCACCATATGCCCTCAGGCTAGAAGTTGGCCTATTGGCCCCTTGATTCTTGGCCCTTGGTTGTTGGCATGGCCCATGTGGCCTGACACTTAAGTTCCATGCGCCCCCTCCTGCTGGCTAGCTCCTAGTCTACAACCCCCTAGTCATGGGCTAGGCCCCTGCCGACTGGGGCCTATCCCCTAACACCTCACCACATACCACATTAAATATATGTTATGCCATATGGCATAACAAGAAACAAACACGCCCTTCTAGCTAGCCCAAGTGTGTTAGTCCATTGGTGCAACCGAAGGTCAGGGGTTTGAAACTTGCAAAGTGACAACAAATTTTTTACCTTAGCCAACATTGGAAAAATACGGGGTGCCACGTGGTGCCCTCTGATTGGGCCACGTGTCACCCCGTGATTCATCCGTACGATACAGTCAACATCCAATCAACACACAATCAACATGCACAATTAGTTGCCACATCACCGCCTTACAACTCCATCACCTGTCCATTCAGTTTCCACGTCAACATCCATATGTAGATTTTAACCTTGTACAATATTTACTACAAACGGATTTTCAGTAAAAGAACAAAAAAGATACAATGGAAAATACAAACATTGCACAAATATTTTTTCCCTCGAAACCCAAAATCGGGAAAACCAACATATTCTATATTCATTCATAGTGATACATTGTTTACAATACAATATACATATAGGAGCCAGTGGAATCCAAAACCCTAACCCAATGACATGGATTAGTCAACAACCCTAATTCGTTAACCAGAAATAGAAAACCATCGGCAAAAAACCATGTGCTGAAAAACCGCCCAAACATGTGACACGTTTCTCGAGGATTTTTTTTTTCTCGGGGGTGCTTCCCCTGAACCCCCGCATAGGGGGATGTTCCCCCCTTGCCTCCTCAAACCCCCCAATGCAACACAAACTCTACTACTCGTGCAAATAATATAACACATACCCAACATTCTCCCACTTGTTGTTTTCTTTGCATACAGGGGGTTACAGGGTTACATAGTCAACAATCCAGGGAAAAAATGCCCATGGATCCTCTACACCAAGAGAAATTCTTAGTGCTCATAGATTTTGTTAATGAATTTGAAACATTCTTCAAAGTGTCCACCTTCATCAACAACACTTTCTTTTCTTCAACCATGTCTCTCACAAAGTGATATTGAAAATCAATATGCTTTGTCTTTGAATGATAAGTCGGGTTATTTACCAAAAACATTGCACTTTGACTGTCACAATATATCCTTACAACTTTTTGTACCAACCCAATACATGAACATAATCTTTGTAACCATACTTCTTCCTTACTTGCATGAGTGGCTGCCATGTATTCAACTTCTGTAGTTGAAAGTTCCACTACAACATGTCGTTTGCTCATCCAACTTATATCTCCTCTTAACTGGTTAAACACATACCCACTTGTATATCTCCTACTATCCATATCTCCAACCCAGTCTGCATCCACAAAGCCATGTATATCCACCACTCTATCTAATCCAGATATTCCTTTGTAGCACAATCCATAGCTAGTAGTGTCATGCAAATACGTGAAAACCATTTTTACTGTTGCCCAATGCTCCTTCCCTAGTTTTGACATATACCTACCCAAAACTCCCACTGCATGTGTAATGTTTGATCTAGTACATACCATTGCATACATCAAACTTCCAACTACACTTACATATGAAACACAAGACATGTCTTCCTCCTCTTCCTATGTCTCGAGACACTGATCCGCAGATAACTTTACACCAACAAGAATAGGAACCTTGATCGATTTACTTTCCTGCGTATTAAACCTCTACAATATTGTATCGACATATTTTCTCTTATTTAACCATATTTTCCTCTTTTTCCATTCTCTTTTAATTTCCATGCCCAAAATGAAATTTGAAACACCGAGATCATTCATGTCAAATTTAGAGGAGAACTGAATTTTCACATCCTAGATAATCTCCTTGTTGTTCCTATCAACAACATGTCATCCACATACAAGACCAAATAAATCAAATTATCACCAATTAATTTAAAATACACACAATGATCCTCTTTGCTTCTTGTGAAGCCAAATCCCAACATATAAGTATCAAATTTTTGTTACCACATCCTTGGTGATTGTTTTAAACCATACAAGGACTTTTTCAGCTTGCATACCAACTCCTTATTTCCCTTCACAACAAATCCTTATGGTTGCTTCATATAGATTTATTCTTCTAGATTCCCATGTAGGAATGTTGTCATCACATCCATCTGTTCTACTTCAAAATCAAATGCAGCAACAACAGATAACTGAAATATTATAGAGGTTAACTTGGAAACAAGAGAAAAAATCTCACCAAAATAAATTCCCTCAACCTGGGAATAACCCTTTGCTACTAACCGAGCTTTGTGTTTCTCCACTTTGCCTTCTGCATTCAACTTATTTTTAAATAATCATTTTCTTCCAATGGTATTTCTTCTAGTCGGCAACTCCACTAGATCCCAAGCCTCATTCTTATCCAAGGTTGTCATTTCTTCGTCCACGGCCTTTTTCCACAGATTTCCAACCTCTGAATCCACTGCCTCCCTGATAGTTCTAGGATCATCATCAGTAATAGACAAAGAAAAATTTGAATGAAAATCAGATGGAGTATACCTTTCCGGTAGCCTTCTTTCTCAAACTGATCTCCTCAATATTTGAGTATGATGATCTTCTTCTTCTGATTCCTGTTCTTCTGTAGAGTTTGATTCATCATCCTTTAAATCAAACTCTATTTTATTTGGTTCTTCCTTACTTGGTAGGATTTCCTGTTTAACAACATCCTTCATTTCTCTAAATATCACATCTCTACTATACACTACCTTCTTAGTTTATGGGTTCCAAAACTTATAACATTTGAGACCATCTTTATATCCAATAAAGATACACATTTAATCCTTCTTATCAAGCTTACTCTTGTTTTCCTTTGGAACATAAACATATGCATCAAATCCAAATACCTTGAGATGTGTGAGAGAAGGTTCCTTACCAGTCCATACTTCTTGTGGAGTCTTGTCATCCAACACTGATGAGGGTGATCTGTTGACCAGGTAACATGTAATACCCACTTCCTTTGCCCATAATTCTTTCCCTAGCCTGACACCACTGAGCATGCACCTTGCTTTTTCCATCAGCGTCATGTTCATCCTTTATGAAAATCCATTCTAATGAGGTCTATATGGAGTAGTATTCTGCCTTTCTATAACGCACTTCTTATAGAATTCTTCAAATTCATTCATGTAGAACTCTTCGCCATTATCTGTCCTCAACACCTTAATTCTTTTCTCTGTTTGATTCTCAACAAGAGCCTTAAACTCTTTAAACCTATCAAAGACTTCAGATTTCTTCCTGAGGAAATATATCCAAGTATTCCTCAAGAATTCATCTATAAATGAGACATAGTACACATATTTTCCCAATGATGGGACCGACACAGGTCCAGAAACATCAATGTGAACTAGCTGTAAAATTCCTTCTTCCCTCGTTGCACCAGAGGAGAATCTTACCCAGTTATGCTTTCCATATAGAAAATATTCACAGAAATCAAAATACAAAGACCAGTTAGACATACCTTCAACCATACCTTTACCCTGTAGTATTCGAGGGAGCTACAACCAAGGATTTATGGGAAAAGTTGGGGAAGTTTTATCAATCTAAGTCCCTTGTAAATAAACTATTACTGAGAAAGAAGTTGTGTAACCTGAGGATGAGAGATGGAGACTCGGTGGAAGAGAATTTGAATGCCTCCAATATTGTGGTAAGTCAGTTAGTATCCGTTGAGATTAAAATTTCAGATGAAGATAAATGTATTAGTTTGTTGTGTTCTTTACCAGACTCGTGGGATAGTTTGGTTGTGGCCATAGGTAGTAATACAACTTCCTTGAAGTTTGAAGAAGTGGTCTCATCCTTGTTGTCGGAGGAGATGAGACAAAAGAATATGGAAGGACATAGCACAGACGCATTATTTGCAAGAGGAAGTTCCCAAGAAAGAAATAGATATAATTTCTCAAGTGGGAGATCTAAGTCTAAGGGTAGATCTAAATCTCCCATAAAGTTTGTAAGGGTATGTTGGAGATGTGAAAAAGAAGGGAACTACAAGAAGGAGTGTAGATCCAATGTTGAGAAAAAGAAGGGATCTGAAGAATCTTCTTCTACAAAAGAAAAGACCTCCAAGGAAGAAGGAGGGGATGTGTACTTGGCCTCTTCAAGAACACATGCATATCATGAGGAATGGTTGGTTGAATCTGGTGCATCCTTTCATATGACTCCCCACAGGGAGTGGTTCTACGAATATGAAAGGTATTATGGAGGTAATGTTTTCTTAGGTAATGATTCAAAAACTAAAATAATAGGACGAGGAAGAGTCAAGTTGAGGATCATAGATGGAAGGATTAGAACACTGCCTAGTGTTATGCATATCCCAAGTTTGGCCAGAAATTTGATTTCTGTAAGAAAAATGGACGATCCAGGGGTAAAAAAAATATTTGAAAAGGAAACATACAGGATGGTTCGAGGAGCAATGGTGTTGCTGAAGGGAGTTCAGTTTGGAATTGTGTATAATCTGCAAGGAAGCACTATTAGTGATGGGTGTAATAGTTCCATTGCTCCTGATATTGGAGTTGAAGAAGAAAGAACTCCTACGGTCTCTGGAGAAAAGGTTCTGTTGTGGCATCAAATACTGGAGCATATCGGATAAAAGGGTCTTCGAATACTACACGGTAAAGGTATGGTTGAAGGTATGTCTAACTTCTCTTTGGATTTTGATTTCTGTAAACATTGTCTATATGGGAAGCAAAAACGGGTAAGATTCCCCTCTGGTGCAACGAGGGTAGAAGGAATTTGACAGCTAGTTCACAATGATGTTTTTGGACCTGTGTTGGTCCCATCATTAGGAAAATATGTGTACTATGTCTCATTTATGGATGAATTCTTGAGGAAAACTTGGATATATTTCCTCAGGAAGAAATCTGAAGTCTTTGACAGGTTTAAAGAGTTTAAGGCTCTTGTTGAGAATCAAACAGAGAAAAGAATTAAGGTGTTGAGGACAGATAATGGCGGAGACTTCTGCGGGAATGAATTTGAAGAATTTTGTAAGAAGTGCGGTATATCAAGGCAGAAGACTAATCCATATACACGTCAGGAGAATGGAGTTTCAGAAAGGATGAACATGACACTGATGGAAAAATCAAGGTGCATGCTCAGTGGTGTCGGGTTAGGGAAAGAATTATGGGCAAAGGCAGTGGGTACTGCATGTTACCTAGTCAATAGATCACCCTCATCAGCGTTGGATGACAAGACTCCACAAGAGGTTTGGACTGGTAAGGAACCTTCTCTCACACATCTCAAGGTATTTGGTTGCGATGCATATGTTCATGTTCCAAAGGAAAAAATGAGTAAGCTAGATAAGAAGGTTAAAAAGTGTATCTTTATTGGATATAAAGATGGTCTCAAAGGTTATAATATTTGGAACCCAGAAACTAAGAAGGTAGTGTATAGCCGAGATGTGGTATTTAGAGAAATGAAGGATGTTGTTAAACAAGAAGTCCTACCAGGTAAGGAAGAACCAGAGAAGATAGAGTTTGATTTAAAGGATGATGAATCAGACTCTACAGAAGAACATGAATCAGAAGAAGAAGATCCTCATAATCAAGTATTGAGGAGATCGGTTCGAGAAAGAAGGCTACTGAAAAGGTATAGTCCATCTGATTTTCGTTCAAACTTTGCTTTGTCTATTACTGATGATGATCCTAGAACTGTCAGGGAGGCAGTGGATTCAGAGGATGGAAATATCTAGAAAAGGGCCATGGACGAAGAAATGACATATTTGGATAAGAATGAGGCTTGGGATATAGTGGAGTTGCCCACTGGAAGAAAACCCATTGGCATCAAATGGGTATTTAAAAAGAAGCTAAATGCAGAAGGAAAAGTGGAGAAATACAAAGCTTGGTTAGTAGCAAAGGGTTATTCCCAAGTTGAGGGAATTGATTTTGGTGAGATTTTTTCTCCTATTGCCAAGTTAACCTCTATAATATTTATGTTATCTGTTGCTATTACATTTGATTTTGAAGTAGAACAAATGGATGTGAAGACAAAATTCTTGCATGGGGATATGGAAGAAGAAATCTATATGAAGCAACCAAAAGGTTATGTTGTGAAGGGAAAGAAGGAGATGGTATGCAAGCTGAAAAAGTACTTGTATGGTTTAAAACAATCACCAAGGATGTGGTATAAAAAATTTGATACTTATATGATGGGACTTGGCTTCACAGGAGGCAAAGAGGATCACTGTGTGTATTTTAAATTAATTTGTGATCATTTGATTTATTTGGTCTTGTATGTGGATGACATGTTACTGATAGGAAACAACAAGGAGATTATCTAGGATGTGAAAACTCAGTTGTCCTCTAAATTTGACATGAAGGATCTCACTACTTCAAATTTCATTTTGGGCATGGAAATTAAAAGAGATTGCAAAAAGAGGAAACTCTGGTTAAATTAGAGAAAATGTGTTGATACAATATTGCAAAGGTTTAATATGCAGGAATGTAAATCGGTCAAGGTTCATATTCCTGTTGGTGTAAAGTTATCTGCAAATCAGTGTCCCAAGACACATGAAGAAGAGGAGGACATGTCTCATGTTCCATATGCGAGTGAAGTTGGCAATGGTATGTACTAGACCGGACATTGCACATGCAGTGGGAGTTTTGAGCAGGTATATATCAAAACCAGGGAAGGAGCATTGGACAATAGTAAAAAGGGTTTTCAGGTATTTGTGTGGCACTGCTAACTATGGATTATGCTATGAAGGAAGACCAGGATTGGACAGAGTGGTGGATATACATGGATTTTTGGATGCAGACTGGGCTGGAGATCTGGATCGTAGGAGATCTACAAGAGGGTATGTGTTTAACCTGTTTGGAGGAGCAATAAGTTGGATGAGCAAAAGACAGGTTGTAGTGGCACTTTCTACTGCAGAAGTTGAATACATGGTAGCCACTCATGCAAGTAATGAAGCAGTATGGTTACAAAAATTGTGTTCAGGTATTGGGTTGGTACAACAAGCTATAAGGATAGAGTGTGACAGTCAAAGTGCAATTTTTCTAGCGAAGAACCCGACTTATCATTCAAAGACAAAGCATATTGATTTTCAATATCACTTTATGAGAGACATGATTGAAGAAAAGAAAGTATCATTGATGAAGGTGGACACTTTGAAGAATGTTGTAGACTCATTAACAAAATCTGTGAGCACTGAGAAGTTCTCTTGGTGTAGAGGATCCATGGGAATTGTTGCCCTGGAGTGTTGACTATGTAACCCTGTAACCCCTTGTATGCAAAGAAAACAACAAGTGGGAGAATGTTGGGTATGTGTTATATTCTTTTCACAAGTAGTAGTGTCACCTTCCTCGGGAAACATGTCACGTATTTAGGTGGTTTTTCGGCACATGGTTTTTGTCGATGGCTTTCTATTTTCGGTTAAGGAATTAGGGTTTTGGACTAATCCAGGTCATTGGATTAGGGTTTTGGATGTTGTTGGCTCCTATATGTATATTGTATTGTAAGCAATGTATCACAATGAATGAATATAGAATATGCTAGTTTTCCCGGTTTAGGTTGCCAGGGGAAAAATCTCCGTGTAATGTTTGTATTTGCCATTGCATATTTTCTATTCTTTTCTGAATATTTGTTTGCAGTAGATATTGTACAAGGTTAGAATCTACAGCTCGGGGGTGACTTACTGTTGGGAGTGCATGAACATAAAATTCTATGGTTGGGAGGAACATCTAAGGTCTGCAACGAGCCGACAATTTAATTGAAATACAAGTGTTCGTTTATGTGTTTATGATGTTTTATGTTGTGTTTTATTTGTACATATTATGATTGTATTATATACTATTAGGAATGCATAATTGTGTTCATATGTAGGGCATAATAATAAATAAATGGTATCAAAGAATTAAAAGGGTTGAATTGAAGAAAATTCAAAAATTTAGTCAGTGAAAGAAGTCAGGTTTAGTGACAGTGCCCACATGGGAGCGTGGGTATTTTAAAATAAGAGTCACTACCCCACAAGAACTTGTTGTAAAATAAGTTATTGCAGAAGCAATCTCCCCTCAAGAATTGAAAGAAAAATTCTTAGAATTAGGTGGAGATCTTATTCACATTTCTCTACACAATTATCTACAATAAGAAACTTTGGCCATAGAAGCTCATGGAGATCCTACTATAGATCCAACTAGACAAGAAAGAAAAAGGACGCCTAGCTTCTTACCGGGTAAGCTACTCATGAAACCTTCCTACTTTACTCTTCAAAAGTGAAAATATAAATTGAGGAAGGGAAATTAAAGGTTAAGATGGAAATTGAAGGCCCTTAGGTGAAATTTAGAAGGGAATAAGTCTCATGTAAGGATGGACATCTTTGTCTAGGGTCTTGAAATGTTCACATGGTCACCTTCTGTTGAAGGTGACCATGCTAAGGAAACAATTGCTAGAGAAGCTGTGGGTAAACTTGTTGATATGGAAGTGACCTTGAAAACTGCAATTGATGAGCTCATTGCTACTTATCCTCTTGAAACTTCTATTGAGCTCATTGGATCTCCCACATAACTCATTGGATCTTGTACCGAACCCATTACTGGGATTGGTACCAAATTGATAGATGATGCTACCACTAACCTAGTAGATCAATTTTTTGATGACTCCCCTGCTATAGAGGAAATTGTTGAACCAGTTGCTAGGAAAGCAACTATTCAATTCATAATAACTCAGGAGGTTGAGTAGCCAACATTTGCATCATCGACTATTGATGATCATGAACACCATGCTATGAAAGAAGATAGTCCCACTTATCTTTCCATAAGGGTTCAAACATATGAGAAATGGTATATTCAACCCTATGTCCAAGATGTAGAAACTCAAATAGATGCAAGACTTAACATACCCACTATCGAAACAATAGGTACATAAAAAAATTCCATTGACACCAATGACTCTCTTCAAGTATTAAGGTTAAAAGCAGATGTTTCCAAATGGAAATATGCAACTTCTACTTATGTAAAAGGAGTAGTTCCTTTAGTAGAACATAGACAAGCCACCCACAACCTAAGGGAGGGATGGGTTGAATTCATTACCATAGATAGAGTAATGCAGGACAATTTGAAAGAAGATAGAAATAAAATCTCAGAACTTGAGGAAAGAGTGAAGGAATTGAAGGCATAGAAATGACACTAGAGAATTGTTGCTCAATTTGTTCGTAGTTGTAGATGGAACTTTGTTGCTAATGTTTTCTTCTTATAAGAACAATATTTCTTGTTCCAACTCAGAGCTATAGCAGAATATAGACCCCATGTTCTCAAGTCCATGACATCATTTTTGAAAACATTATTCAACAGTAATAATCAAGACAAAAATCTATTATGTGAGCTATATCAACATGAGATCCTCATATTTTATGATTTATACTAATATTTTAGTACAAATCATCATCTATTAGCATAAATCATTAGCTTATGATATAATCTATTCAATCATGAATATAACATAAGATGAAAATGAAATCTATAAGTACACAATATTTGGATAGCTAAAAATATAAATATATATATATATATATATAAGAAATTAAGCACATGTACATACAAACACATTATCACAATTTAGTACAATTCAGACTCTCCAAACTTTAGTTAGGGAAACCTTAAGAAAACCTTAGCCGCCAATGCCTCCTAGCTATGTATCACTCCTAACCAAATCTAGTCACTCCACCAAAGATCCTTAATAAGCTATCATCATCACTAAGAAGTCCTCCTTGACACCTACACATGCATCCAACAAGTGTACACGATGTTTCATTCTCTTCTCCTCCACAACAAGCATAACAAGTAACACTAGTGTTTCTGATGCCACACAACCCTAGTTAGATAAAATGCTTCCTTTTTGCCTCTATGGTTTATCTTAAACCCTACCGTTCTTTTCCTCCTTAGGGGGGAACCCTAACCCTAGAATTTCCCTTGAAATTCCTTGAAAAACCTATCATCCAAGACAAAGAGAGAAAGTATACATGAAGAAGATTAATAAATGACAAGCTTTCCCTAGTATCAGATCTCCAACTCAAGCATGTGGTCTCCAAGAGTGAACAAGTACAAGTATGCTCAACTGACTCTCTCCTCTCTCTATTTATATGAGAGGTGAGGTATGCCTACAATACAAAGTGGATGTAGTCCACTACAAGAAAGCTAACTTTACACAAGATAGGCCCACAAGTGGAGCATTCCAACCGTAAGTGATACATGTCAAGCCCCGAGGCATGCACATCCAATAAGCAAGGCTCAAAAGTTGAACTCTTCTTAAGCAAGGTCTAATGCTCCTCCTCCAAAGGCCTTCAAAACTCCAACACTCCCTCTTAAGGCATTTGTACCTCTTGGTCCACCCCACTTACATGATCACTACTTGCCGCCGAAGTGTCCTCAAGTCAAGTGCAAGCCTCCATGCAAGAAACTAAGTGTCCCCATGCCATCTAGGGTTCAACACCCTCCTCCAAGATGCCCAACACTCCTACTCGAAGGAAATTTGTCCCCTTAAGCACACAGTTACCACCCTCGATGTGTCGACTACATGAGTAAGTCACCAAGCTCCATAGGTCTACAATGCTCCAAGGAAGAATGTCACATAGACATCAAGACAAGTTGCAACAATCAATGAGAAAACCAACTCCAATGTGTATGTCCATCATGGTACAATAAAAGGTCATCCATACATGATGCATCCCACATCACATGAAGGACCCTTAAGCATGGTGTAAACACTTTCAAAGTAACCCCAAAAGATAACTCTCCCTGCTTTCAAAGTAAACACTTCCAAAGTAACCCCAAAAAAAACAGATATAAGAAATTGGGCAATCATTATCTTGATGTACTCATTTGAATTTGACTTTGACAGTTGACTTTACAGTCGTTGGATGTCCGAATCATAAACCGTTTGAATTTGACTTTGACAGTTGACTTTACAGTCGTTGGATGCCCGAATCATAAACTCCGGTGAGAAACTTCCTCTCTTTATCCTTCTCTCGATAGAGTACGAAATTCAACGAAAGCTGGAAGAAAAACAGACCTGAGAAACCTCCTCTCTTCATTCTTCTCTCCTCAGAGTACGCATCCAACGAACGCTAGACAACATATGGAAGAAAAACAGACATGAGAAACCTCCTCTCAATAGATTTGGTGTGTGGAACTGTCGAAAAACGTGCATGCAGTCCCTTAAATTTCTTCAACTTTTGAGGACGGCCGGTGTCGGATTTCTGTTTTCAACCGTGGCTATTTATACACCTGTCGGACACACTATTTTCTATTATTCGTTTATCATGTGCGATGTTCCGTAACGAATTCGAGGACTGTGGTCTATAAGGTAAGAAATCTGTGTATATGGCAGCTTGTAGTAATTAGAAACACATTGCAAGATCAGACTATGCTTTATCACATTGCAAGATTGAAAGAAAATTAATTTAAGATTGATTCCATAATAAGAATGAGAGGTATTGCTGTTTTTATAAGGTTGTTCCATTTATAATTTAAGATTGACTCCATAATAGTTTCCATTAATAGTTTAAGATAAATTAATTTAAGATTGACTCCATAATAAGAATTATACGAATTGCTGTTTTTCTAAGGTTGTTTCCATCTGTAGTTCTAGATAAGAAACTGGGAAAAGCTAATCCAGAAATGGAATTTTTGTTCATGCATGAGGTTTGAGCCTAAGCTTTTGGCGATTTTCTCTGTTGTCGACAGAGTCTTTAAGCCTGTTGCGTATACAGTTCAAAGAATATTCGGTGTACAGTAGCGCAGAACTTTTGTCAGACATTTTTCTGAATCTACTGGATTTTCTTTTCCAGCGCCCGCGGACATGTCAGGGGAGCAACTCAGTAACATCAAATATGAAGAGGTGAATAACAGAAAACTACTATAAAAATCACAACGAAGCTCATAAATTTCCATGACTGATGTTCTTTAAATTAATTCCTTATGCAGGAGTTCATTCTAAGTTCGCGAGGGGTGATGTTATTTACTTGCAGATGGGTACCGACAGATAGGGAAGCCAAAGCCCTTATATGTCTCTGCCATGGTCAGCATCGGATACCTTTTCAATCCGCTGTCCAGAGTCCACATCATAATGCAACCTTAATCACGATTCCATAGATTTGCGGGTTTGTTAAATTTGTTGAGAATTTCGGGTTTATATTGTGCAATTTGTTTTCTTTTGTAGGCTATGGCATGGAGTGCAGCATTTTCATGAAAGGTAATTCGACTGGGTCTATCAGTAGTTATCTTGGTTTCATGGATGTTAATTAATAAACAATATTTGGTAGAGCCTCCATAAACAGAAATTTCGCATTAATTTATCTTCAAAACTAATTAGCCCACTTGAACCTATTCACAGACACAGGAGTGAAGCTCGCAGAGGCCGGGTATGCAGTGTTTGGTATAGATTATGAAGGACATGGCAAATCTGCTGGAAAAAGTTGTTACATACAAAACTTCGATGACCTTGTAATCAATTGTGCAACTTTTTTCAGGATCATCTCTGGTATGTATGTATAGGGTGTTAAATTTTTCAAAATCCCACCCAGTTTCAGTCTCACTGAATTTTCTACCAAATTTAAATGCCAAACTCAGTTTCAGCACTATTTCAGCATATGCTACAGTGGTGTTTCAACATCTGCTCACAGCGGTGTTTCAGCATCAGCATATGCTACAACGGTGTTTCAGCATCTGCTCACAGTGGTGTTTCAGCATCTGCTCACAGCGGTGTTTCAACATCAGCATATGCTACAACGGTGTTTCAACATGTGCTCACAGTGGTGTTTCAGCATCAGCATATGCTACAACCTGGTGTTTCAGCATCTGCTCACAGCAGTGTTTCAGCATCAGCATATGCTACAGCCTGGTGTTTCAGCATATACTCAGCACTGTGTTTCAGCATATACTACAACGGTGTTTCAGCGTCTAAAAACTTAACAGAAAATAAATTTCTGAACAGAAAATAAATTTCAGAATTGAAACATGAGGATTATGAACATTGTTTTCAACGCAGAAATTAAATATCAGCAATATGCAAAACTCAGAAAATATTAGATACAAATATTTTCGGTCTAACTTCGACCCTGGAAAAACCCACAAGGGGAAAACCAGTTAGAGAGGGATTTGTATTATTTATGAGCTTCTGAGAAATTCTTTTACAGCATTTTCATCTTCAGATATTTACACAAACTTATCTGGA
>ML778929.1:575422-587735 GCA_009831015.1 Picea engelmannii | reverse complement strand
CACTTCAATCATAAAGTTATCTTTTAATTTGCATCTCACAAATTAATTTGACTAAGACCCAATTTCGGCAATTTCTCCCCTTAGGCGCCTAGGGAAGAGAAACACTTGCCTTGGTACATTATTTTAATTAAAAATTTAACATAGGGTTGTTTTTATTTTCTGGGAAATTTAGTGAGGAAATTTTGAACATCTAATAAGGTAGGTTATAAATTTAAAGATCAAGCCAGAATATGAAACTTAAAACATTTGATCATCGAAATTAGTCTACTAATTTGAAAAATTAAATTGTTTTTATGGTGATTTATGTCCACTGAAAGAATTATATAAGTTATGTAGTTATTCATAGTAATAAGAGAGTATGATAATTGCATTGCAGAACGCATTGAGTATAGGGAGAAAGCGAGGTTCCTTTATGGAGAATCAATGGGAGGAGCTGTGGCACTTCTCATCCATAGAAAACAGCCTAACTATTGGAGTGGAGCTGTTCTGGTTGCGCCTATGTGCAAGGTATCATTTATATTATATTTCGTTGCAGGATTGAACCTTGATATGCGTACTCAGCTCGTTTATATTCTTACTACAGATAAAAGAATAATTAAAGCCTCACCCCCTGGTTATAAGCATATTGAAGAAGCTAACTGCAATAATCCCAACGTGGAAGCTCGTACCCACAGAGGACATTGTAGACATTGGCTTCAAGGAACCAGAAAAGAGACATAAGGTAATGAAATGTGTTGGTGGTTTGTGTACTGTTTATGAATTGTACCCAATTTGTAGAAATTCTAATTAATTTTCATGGTTTGCTGCTTACTCTAATATCTGCACCGAAGCACAGATTCGAGCAAATCCTTATGTTTATCGAGGCTGACCTCGTCTAAAGACTGCTTACGAGCTCCTCATGATCATTTTGGACTTAGAGAAACGGCTAGACGAGGTACCGAATTCGAACATTTAATTCTAGTTGCCTTTCATACTTGTCCATTTAACTAAATGGGTTATCATTGTCTTAATGAATTGCATCATGCAGGTTAGGTTGCCTTTTCTGGTTGTTCATGGTGAAGCCGATAAAGTGACAGAGCCATTTGTGAGCAAATTACTATATGCTTCTGCCAAAAGCTCTGATAAGACGCTGAAACTGTACCCCGATATGTGGCATGGCTTGACTTATGGCGAACCTGACGGGCACATTGAATTGGTATTCTCAGACATCATTGCATGGTTAGGAATTAAAAGTGCAGCCGAAGACCCTCATTCCGAAACAAACGCGGAATCTGGCATGATTAAAGAAGCAGCATGCAAAAGCGAACGAAAGTTAGCCAATGACAAGCGAATCATATTCACATAGGATTGGATGAATATAAGAGATGCCTAAACCTAACATGATCCTGTTAAGATTGCCAGATCTATGAGCATAGGGGAGGCTTATTGTCAATGAAACAATGTCCACAATCATCCACATCATAAACCAATGCAAGGCTTGGCTTATTGCCAATAAAACAATGCCCACAAGCATCCACATTAAAAATCCACGTGTTTTTACTTGTGGAAATAGTATACCCGATATACCTCCACACTCACCTAAATTACCATGACAGGATAGACATTGAATTCCCAGGAACAATACTAAGTGAACCTTATACCTTACAGACCGACATTTATGTAAGGGCAGAAAATGGTGGATCTAGGAGATTATCACATGCAGGAAGCAACAAATCCACCTTTGGTTTGATCCCACCACCAATTTGATCTGCACAATTCACTATTGTGTCTAGTGTGATCTGTTTGTTCTAAAGAAAATAAAGAACAATTGTGTTTAGTGTGATATCCTTGTTTTAAAATCCAAGTTATACCATCAAGATGAACTCAGATTCTTTGATTTCTTTATTTTTGAAAAAAATATGATATTAAAAACGTAATTGTTCATCAAACAAATGGAGTGTTGTACACTGTGTGTCTCATGACAAGAAATGCAACCCTGCAAATAAACAAGAAATACTACTTGCAAACACACAATAGAGAAGACATCATTAAATGACCTTCATTATCTGTCATAATTGTTGCGCCTCTTTTGCCACTTGAATGAGCAAAACAGAGGTGCTTACAAGCTTAGTTGGGTTATCTAAGCAAGAAAACAGTGAAGGAAAGGGTTATAAAAATAAACATAAAAGGCTAAGCTAAGAATTAAACTAGGAAATGAAAGAACAACTAAACTATTGAGAATAAGGACATAAGAATAAGAAACAAACAAGACTCATGTCACCAATGGAAATGATTATATTAGTGAAAAGAAAACACCGAGAATAAATGAGACTTTGGGTCCCTTCTTCCTCCAAGGGAGGGCTCTTGAACCCCAAGATTAAGCTCTTCTTACAACTTGAAAACTTGAAAGAAATGGTGAAATAATCTCAAGCTAACCCACTCAAAAGGTGATGTGGATTGCCCAAATGGAATGGTGCTAGTATGCTCTTGATGAGAAAAGATGATTCCCCAAGAGAATAGCAACAACCTAACATTGCAAATGAATTCCTTGAAAATATAGTGCATCCATGGCCTCCGTTTATAGCATAGCTTTGAGACATTATGCAGCCAGTTTTTAGTGTGAAAAGGGGTTGTTTAGGGCACCTTTAGATCTTTGACCAGCCACCCAGTCAAATTCAACCGAGATTTGGATGTTAAATCGACTTGGAAGCTGAACCAGAAGTGGGTGGGAGGCCGACCAACCTCATAAATGCGCAGTTATCAGGTGTGCGCGGCTTTTAGCATTCACAGTCTCGCATCGTGCACATGTGTGTTTTTCCTGCGTTTTTGGATGGCGCATCTGCGCGTGCGCCCTGTGTAGTCATAGCGCATATTGATTTTATAATTGGTTGTATAGTTTTTGACCTTTTGGAAATATTTTTTTGGTAATTTTGGTCCATGGGTGGACTCATAGCTGTTTGAAGATGTTGGATTCCTGTAACCATTTGCGGATGAAATTTCAGTGATAACAGATGCCCCTTGATGGATGAGGTTAGGATGATATGGATAGCCGAAATTCATCAATGTTTCTTCTACTGAGAGTATTGTTGTAAGAAAGAGTGACAGTGAGAGTATCAAGAGTGACTCGTTGGAAGGAGAAGGGAACCTGTAGGACCCAACTTTTCGCAAAAATAAATTGTGTGAAAACGAGGCAGGCATGCCCCATGCTCGTGTCATGTAACTCCAAAAAAAGGTGTTGTACAGTAACTGAAACTATGTGTTGGTGTAGACAACTACAACGCCCTCGGGGGCGGTTTTAGTAAAGGCAGAGGACAATTCTTTATAGAAACATACTCTAAACATTAGGCAATGATACCTATAAGAAGCATAACGGATTCTGTGGGCATTGATAGCCCAACAAAGTTCAGAGGTCTTCGGCAAATATAATAAACAACTGCAATAGTCACAAAGTAAGACCCACCGTAACATGAGAAAGTGTTGAAGTCGAATGTTATGGGGGTCAACGACAACAGAGAGCAATGATGGTTCTCCCTGTGCTATCCAAGACTCCTCATTGCAAATCTAATGAGAGTCAAGATACTATCACCCTTTTGGAAACTGTGTTGATGTTGACAAAAAGAGAGACACGACTCCAAGAAGCAAAGGGCTTCGTAAAATCCACTAGGTGAGGTCAAGAACTGAGGAGGTACATGGACGAAGTCAAGATGTGTGGAGACTCAAGACTGCCCTTGGTTGGGGATATATGCAAAGTATAAGTGGTTGCACCCGTTCAATGAGGTCGAGTGTCAGGGGGACAATGAGATGCGGGGTAAGCTGTGCCAGAGGTGGGACAAAGTGAATAAACTCCGAGAGTAGAGGTAGGTGGCCTGTGGGATACTCGGGATGTATGGACGATGTCAACAGGAGTAGGTGATAAGGAATTCCCCAACCAAGGGCGACATGGGTTGCATATGCCAAGAAGGTCGCTAAAGGTGACGATAAAAAGCTATGTAAAATGCTGGAAACAACGGATTAATTACAAAAAGAATTAAAAAAAATTAGTGGGGATAATAATGTAGATACAAAAATGGGTGCCCCAGTGTAAGATGGCTTGGCCTGAGGATGGCACAAGTTTATGTAAAAAACAAGTGGAGGGTTGGGGCCCCATATGCGGGTTTATGTATTAGGGCAATGTACGGAGGACAGTCTTAAGATGGGCAAACCAACGGTGGATGAAATGGATGGTAAATGGTGCTGCGGGAGTGCAGTTAAAATAAAACTATGAGGAAGTGCCCTGGGAGTCCATTGGGTAGGCTAACAAAATGAGGAGGAGTATGTGGTTGATTCGCGACATGGTGTAAGACTATCGGGACTCCCATCCCTAAAGGTTGAAAACATCATGAGTGTCAAAGTGTCAAAGGGGTCTATGAATGGGACAACTCATGTGAGGGAGAGTGCTATCGAGTGATAGTACCCAAAATGCAGTGGAGGTGACAGTACTGCAGAGCCGAATATAGGGAACCTAAAGGCAAATTTCAGAGGATGTGACTGGAGATGCAATTGAAATTCAGAGGGAATGATTACATGCCAGTGTTGATTATATACCTAAAGGCATCACGTTGGTGTGTGATGACCAAGTACCTACACACATGACAATCAAATACCCGATGTGAACAATATCTTAAGATAATTGAACATATAATCATTTATTTGATAATTTTGAACATGAGCATGAGTACCTGGATGGGGTGTGGAAAAAAAAAAATCTCCTCGGGGGTTAAGGATGAAAAATGTCCCGGGGACTGTCTTGATGTAGAGGATAGGATGTTGATCCCGTGGTTGAAGACAGATCGAAAAATGGATGTTCGGAGCTCCCGGAATGGAGTCTGGAAGTTTGGAAAAATGGACTATATATAGTTGTAGGGCCCACATTGCCACCTCATTTGTACCTGCTGTCAGAGTAGTTGGACGAGAGATATTCATAGGAGATTTGGAGATTTTGGGAGGACGAGGCAGCCGATTCAGGACCAACGAGCTTCATGTTAGTTGTCTTATCGTCCTGCATAGAATTAGGGTTTCTATTTTTGGGTAGGGCCTGTACGGAGGGTCGTACAGGAGGTTTTGTGGGTGTGGGTCCTAATTCGTAAATCATCAAGATGCTGAGTACGTTTTTTGGATCGAGATATGAGGTTGTCCAAACATGCGAGGATGATATGAGCCAGATCATGAAAAATGTATGTCATAGCTCGTTGGAAAGTTGCGCCATCGTTTTTTAGGCCAAAAAGCATGACACGATATGCAAAAGTACCCCAAGGGGTGGTGAATGCGGTCTTGTATTGATCGGCTGGATGGATTTGAATTTGGTTATAGCTTGAGAAACCGTCCATGAAGGATAAAGCCTCGTGGCCTGTGCAGTCGTCAATAATTTGATCGACGAAAGGCGTTGGAAAGTTGTCTTTGGGACATGCGTGATTGAGATCATGAAAGTCCATGCATACATGGATGGTGCCCTGGTTTTTGTTAATGAGCACAGGGTTGGAGATCCATGAGGTATAGGCGATGGGGTAGATGAACCCAACAACACATAATTTTTCAATCTCAGCTTTGATGGCCACTGCTTTGGACGGGTGTAGAGGTTGTTATTTTTGGCGAACCGGTGTGATATCAGGCCAGGTGTCTATGCGATGTTTGACAATAGAGGGATCGAGGCCAACAATCTCAGTGTATGACTAGAAAAAAATATCTCGGTATTCTTTGAGGAGGGTTTTGTAGGCGGTGATTTCTTCAGGAATGCATGTGGTGCCAATGGTGATTTCCTTGACGACTCCATTTTTTATGGAAATATCGATTTTAATGGTAGGGGAAATGTTGGCCATATTTCCTTCTTCAAAAGCATCAGGGGTAGGGATGGGGTTGTTGAACTAGTCGATATGCCCTGATTGGATAAAATCCTTGGTTTCGACTATGTATATGAGGTGTTGGTTAGGAGGCGTGAAGGCTTCCTGTGAAAGAATGATAGCTCTGTGGTGTAGCGGATCCCATGGGTAGTCGGGGGTGGTTAATTCCTTGAGTATGTCTACGTCACAGTGGAATTATCAGGAATACAAGGGGTCTAAAAGAGTGATATCGGTGACTGTCACGTGTGGTTATCTTCTGGTGGTGAAGAAGCAGGGAGAATGAAGCAATGAGGTTGCGATGGTTCACTCGACATAAACCAAATGTCGAGATATTGAGGGTTATAAATGGAAGTTGGGTGTAAAATTTTCGTGAGGAAATGAACGAGAGAATTGGGGGGATTTGGGGGTAAATCCTCGTATAAGTCATCCAAGAACCATGGAGGAGTGGGGAGTGTTTCTGGCTCAGGAGAAATAATATGAAGACTCTCTGGTGATGGGGTAGCGTTAATCATCGATTCTGTAGGGGGTGTAGGAGTTTGAATTAGGGTCACTTGGCATTGCCTAAATTCAATGATCATAGGACATTGATATTTGAAATGATCTATGGATTCGCAGAGAGAGCAAGGGCATCTCATACGTTTGTTGACTGAGGTTGTGACATAATGGATGTCAGTGACAGGAGTTGGGGTGGATGTTTGCTGAAATCTTTGGTGTACAACTGTTAGTGTCTGTTGGAATTGAGGTAACACTGGACAGTAGTGTGTGTAATGGCCATATTTTGAACAGATGGCGCATGCGAATCTAGTTCACAATCCTTTGTTATTTTTTTTTGTGATATAGTGACAATACTAGAGGAAGCGATGAGTGGTGATGGTGCTCAAGGGAGTTGGATGAGATTACGTAACTCGGGGAGAGATGGGCATTTGTTGGTGGGGTGTTTGTCTTTCTCACATAGCATGCAAGGAGGTTGGACGCATGGGGGAAGTGGAGTTGTGGGCTCCTTCTTCTTTCGCCTACCCCCAGTTGTAGCAGGGGGGTTAGTGGGTGGGGGTGTAGGGGGTATGGTGGGAGTGAGTATGGGAATATGCATCGGTATTCCTTCTGTTTGGGGAGGGAGGGATGGTTGATTAACCATTTCAGGTGGATGTAAATAACAAACTGGGATTGTCAGTACCATATTAGGAAGGGTGAGTGTTGCAGCTACCTAGAAAGCCTGTACACTTGGGGGGGTAAAAGAAATGGATTTGAGTAATGGCTTGGAGAACTGTCTCCCAAACTGGGATATGGCCTTGGGGTGAGGTGAAATTGTGAGCTAGTGGAGTCAACAAGTTCGCGGGAGATTCTTGAGGGGGGAGTTCTATGATTAGTGGGACATCATATATAAGAGAAGCCTCACTGGGAGGAAGGGTATCCTTAATGTCAGTCTGTTTGGATGAGACGACACATACCTGATTGGAAGGATGAATGAGTGGTGGTGCACCATGGTAAGTTCCTAACAAGGATGGGTCTTTGAAAATTTAGGGCCCCATTTCAATGAGTGGGTACGCCTCAGGATTAGTGTGGACGAGAGGGAGAATGTTATCGATGTTGGTAGAAGGGTTAGGCTCATAATGTGAAACTTGATCGATGGTAATGATCTTCCCATTATGGGGGAACATCATGGTTCGAAAGACGGAAGAGGCAACTGCCTTCATAGCATACAGGTAGCTATGACCAAACAAGATATTATAATCGAGTGGGGCATCAATAACTTCAATGTCAATGAGAATGGTCTTACCCCCGAGTTCTACAAGGACATTTTGGAAGAGCCCTTCGGGAGAAGATAGTCATCTGTCATAAGCTCTTAAGGTAATGGAAGATGGTATGAGTTCGGGGGAACCAAGTTTCTGCCATACAGACTTGGACATGATGCATGTGGATGCACCTTCATCAATGATGCACCGATGAACTGTAATGTTCCAAATTTTAACGGGGATTTGAAAAGTGATGAGATGGGGGAGGTGAGGTTCTCTGCTGTCGAAATCAAATGTGATGAGTTGAGTATTCATAGGGTCGACTGCCCCCAAGGCGAAAATTAATGATTTCCGCTGAGTGGGACAAGTTTGAAGTACTTCTAATACTGACATGGCAGCCGGGGGCTATGCCAAGTCATCGACCAAACTGTAATTATGAACCACGCTAGCCTGAGGGTTGTGGACATTCCTGTGCAATGGGATGCGAGGGATGCAAAGAGGTGTTTCCGTGTTAGGGTGAGGGATCATCAAATGGGATCCTGTTGGTGGTGAGATTGTTTCTGGTGGAATGGGAAGAGACTTAGAGGGTGCACGGTATTGATGACTACGTGTTTGTAGAAGGACTTCTTCCTCACTAGTGAGGAGGATAGTACGATCTACGAGATTGCTTGGATTGAGATATTGTCCCAACTGTGGTGGGGTAGTCTTCATGTCTTGTTGTGTGTTCATCACTCCTTTGTGTGGAATGGGGTTCTGCAACAGGACTGGGGGTGGTTGTTGCACATATTGTTGTGGGGCCTACTGAGGGGTGGGCAGTGCTGGAGGATGTGGTCCATTCACTGAGTCTTTCATCTGTTTAAAATCAGTGATTTGGGGGCAATGATGAGTATAATGACCGAACTCACTGCAAAGGGCACAAAAGAAGTTGGTTCGAAGGTTATTTTTATTTTTCCCTTGGCGTCTGTTGTTGTTGCCCCCCTGGGGGTTCTGAGTCCCTTAATTCTGGTTTCCCCCATTGGGTTGGTTTTGTTGGGGGTGATTTCCTCCTTGACCTGGGTTGTTATTGTTCCGGTTTTTTCCTTTCTTTTTGGCATTATTCGACTGATGAGTTGGATTTTTCGTATTCAGCTGTTCAAAATTTTGATATTGCTGAATGGGAGAGGATTGAACAAAATTAACCCCAGCGTACGTCCTGGTGGTGGAGCCATGGGCTGTGGAGGGACAGGAAATGGAAAGTACGGATTATGTTGTGGTAATGATCTGTAAGGTACATAGGAAGGCGTGGCACTTTCGCTAGTACTTAGAGTATAAGCTGAGGTAGAAGGAGTACCAGAACTTGTTTGGATAGGTGGACGTATTGTGGGTGTTGACGGTGGCCCACTGATGGGTGGAGGAAGGGAAACAGGGTATGGTTGTTGATAAGGGGTTGGAGAATAATAAGAGGTTCCTCCATATGCAGGGGGATATTGAGGTGTGCCATACATTGGTGGTTGTTGGGGTTGTGGATTGTGGTGTGTGGTGGTACCAATCAATCCGTCTGCTGAGTGAGACATCCCAGGATTATCTTGGCCAAATGGCATGGGTTTTGTGAGATCAGGGAGTATTGTATACAAGTATCCTGATTGTGAATAGATGAGGTTGTATTGTTGAGCCTTAGTGATGGCTTCTTCTTCTAATTGAGGGAAGGTGGATGCCACATCTTTACTAAGGAGAGAGACAAGTGATCTAAGAAACCAATCAAGACATTGTTGTTTGGTGGTTTTTTCTTTGCACAAACTACGTCGTTGACGCCACTCATGAATGTGATCAACGATATGTGTGGCTGAGGTTTGTTTAAAATCAAAGAGTAGTTCAAGACCATTGTCATGGAGGATTGGTAATTGGAAGAAAGTCAAAAATTCTTTGGCCAAGGACTCGAAAGTCGTATGGGACCCTGATTTTTCATCTACATACCACTTAGCTGATGGGCCAGTGAGTGTGCATTGAAATAATTGTAGTTGGATGGAATCGTCCATAATGTTGTTGGAAGAGAACCATAAGTGGAAAGTCATAACATGGTTGGCAGGGTCATCTCCTAATTTTCCTTCAAACTTGGGGATATCTAAAGGTAGTTTGGTAGGCATTGTAGGCCATGTGGGGTCATGCAATATAGAATAATTTGTGGGTTTTCTTTGGTCCGGTATGTTGAGAGAGGTCAAATATGGCATCTGGAGTGGTGGTGGAGGATTAGTTCCAGCCATGGTGTGAGTGTTTTGTGAACCTAACCCTTGAGGGGGACTAGGTGGGTTTGTACTTCCCCCTTGAGAGGAAGTTGCCCCCCCTCTTCCGTGTGAAGGAGAGCGAGTGGGTAGTGGACCTTGGGAATTGGACCCAAGCAAAGAAGATCCCAAGACAGTGGCACTCACAGGGGTGTGAGAAGGTGGGGTTGGTGGGTTGGAAAGACTAGGAACTCCCCCTGGAATAGGAGGGAGATTTAGAAAGTGTCTGGAATGACGGGGGTTCTGTGGGTCCCCTATGATGTCTGACTAGATGAGTGAATGTGTGCGAATGGTGATGAAAGCAATAAATGAACAAGAGCCTTTGTTGCAATTTTTTGAACTTTACATGATATATATCCAAATCAAATGTAATGAGAAGTGCATCATACATAAAGTGTTTTGATAAAGAAGCATATATGTGAATAGGTGAATTTTGTCCGCACGGGGGAACAAAGAAAACAAATGCTCGTGTCCTAAAAGATGTAACGTCCTTCCTCTCAAAATAGCATTGGACCTTCCAATAGCACTTGACAGTGGGGTCTGAAGCCACCGGAAGAGAAACTAGTGAAGGATGAAGTAATCGGTTATAATGAGGGGTAGAGGGTGCATATTCTGAAAGAGTTGGCGATATTTCCCAATAGCCACACAAAATTTGATCAAGGTACAATTGTAGCCCACAATTTCCACCTGGGTAGATGTCCTAAAATTTGGTCACTAGGTACCTCGGTCAAAGTGTGACATTTAGATTTTTTTCCTAAGAAATGGGTCACGAGCTGGATCCTGTCCAAGAGGTGGGTACCTCAAGGGGGGACGCACAGAACAACCGGATCTCGGCCTTCAACCCTTCACGGGTATCTCCCCGCCTTATGGTGTTAGGAACACTTGACTTGGAGGATTTAAAGTTCCCTATTTGACAACTTCTATTGTTTTGAAAATGTGAGAACCAGATAACGGGGAGTTATTTGGATGCCTATCCCCGAAATCCTTCCTAGACTAAAATATTTCTTTTGGCACCTTCTATGGAGGAAAACTTAGTGAGTTTTTAGAAAAAAATTTAGATGTGGTTTTTTGAGAGATTGGGGGTGTGAGCCAATCTCGTTGAAATTAAGTGGGAGTGGATAGTTTCGTCACGAAAAGGGTGGGGTGTTTTCAGAATCCCTTTGGACGAAACTTACTTCAACCTCCATGTTTCGAGATGAAACTATGTGAGTGAGAAGTGACTTTGTGTGTGAACAAGTGAAAGTGTGCCAATTTTTTAATAATTTAGGTGTCACCTTGCTGCATGTAGACTTCACTTGGTCCTTACAAGTGTTGATTACCTAAGTTACTATGTGTTATTGGTACAGCCTTGCGGAATTCCAAAGTCCCTAGGAAACTAGCATGTGGACATGTGGGTCCTTTACTATTCCTTTAACTCTCTGATGTGATTTAATCTAAGAAAGCTTTGAAACTATCCTAGATTGTGATCATGTGGGCGTGTATGGGCCCATTATAAAACACTACTGCATTTGGGTCAAATTTCGACGACGCGTTCGACGCAATTGCCACTTTCTATTGTCGGAAGACCGACAAACCTCGGACCCCCTCAAACGTCGTTTCACAGGATGTCGTTTTTCCGACGACCACGTTTTAGTCTATATTGCGACGTTATATGACACCACGTGTCATCATAAATTGGATTCTCCAGCCCCATATTGACATCGTAAGACCGATGTTTCAAACGTGGCAAGTGAGACGTTACAAATGTGGCAAGACCAACGTTTCAAATGTGGCAAGACCGACGTGTCAAACGTGGCAAGTGAGACGTTGCAAACGTGGCAAGACCGATGTTTCAAACGTGGAAAGTGAGACGTTGCAAACATGGCAAGTGAGACATTTCAGACGTGGCAAGAGAGACGTTTCAAAGGTGGCAAAAGAGACGTTCTTAAGGTGGCAAGAGAGACGTTTCAAAGGTGGCAAGAGAGACGTTCTGAAGGTGGCAAGACCGACGGGATGAGGTATTAGCTCCGACGTGGTTGCTATGGGAGCGACACTCTTGGATGTGGCAAGAATGATGTCCATCGGGTGGCAAAAGTGACTCCCAGGAGTTACTAGCTCTGACATGGTTGCTATGGGAGCGAAAATCTTGGAGGTGGAAAGAGAGACGTCTTGGACATGGCAATAGCGACGGGAAGAGAGTGAAAGACGTCACAATTTCCACCTTTGTGTAGGTATTTAAAAAAAAAATACAATATCAATATCAAGACCTAATAGTCATTCCAAGCCCAAAGGAGGAGTAAGTCATATAGGTGTCAGCTAGTGACAACATACATGGAAATTTCTTTCTGCTTCATTAACATTTTCTTCAAAATTAAATTTACGACAACGAAAAGACAGAACTTATTTGCAACCTTCAGTGCACACTTTAGCTTCAGTCACTTCAACATCCATGCTATCTCACCTTTCACTCTCAAGCCAAGTGGGAGAT
>ML778929.1:529663-542713 GCA_009831015.1 Picea engelmannii | reverse complement strand
CTAGACAAGGAGATCCATATGGTTTTTAGGCATAAGGAGGAACCCCATTTATCACATCCCAAAATAAAGGAGGCAACCTTCATTTATAGGATCCAAATTAAAGGAAGTGATAAGAAGAAGCTGCCAAAAACAAGAAGTAGACAAGAAAGGACAAAAAAGAAGAAATGCATGAAAGGGACTGTGGATATGAACAAAGATTAGAAATCAAAGGCATTGAGTAGAAGGTTCCTATCACTAATGAGAAGGAGACCTCTTTTTGAAAGAGACTTGCTTTTCATAAAACAAGGAAAGATGAGAGCATTGTTTTTTATTCTAGTAGTTTGAACTCTTCTAAAAATTATGGCGTTGATTATATACCTAGCACTAATAATAAGTATCACTTCATATAAATGGTGATGAAGCATGAAGGAGGTCAAGTTGTAATTGAGGAGGTGTTGGAAGTTGTCCCAACCCTTTTTGAAGCGTCGTTATTATAGCAAACTTGTCGCAACATCCGTCAAATGCAACATATTTATAGATTTTGTAACGTCGCAATTCCGACGTAAAAAAGTCCTAAGTGACTGTTGGTATTTTGAATTGGTGAACATACTAAGGTGACTGTTGGAGGGGAAAACCTAGTTTCCAAAACGTCGCAATTGYGACATACATCTTCACAAACGTGGCAAGAGAGACGTTCCAGTGGAAAACGTGGCAAGAGCGACGTTAACGTGGCAAGACCGACGTTAGCGTGGCAAGAGAGACGTCAATGTGGCAATACCGACGTTATCGGGCAACATGATTTTTTTTTTTTATAAATTTCCTTTATTTTGCGACAATATGGACAATTTTGTCCATAACGCCGCAAATAAAATGTCAGAATTTTTACAATATGTATTAGTGAAACCTTTACACTTCCCTAGTGATTTAATCTAAGAAAGTAAATTTCAACACTATCCTATCTTTGTAACATGTGGGAATGTATGGGCCCATTACAATCTTGAGATGTGTTTGAAAAATAAACTAAGAGGAGTCCTGAGGGGGCTGTTGTCCTGTCCTAAAGGTTTTAGTCATTTTAAGGGATATGAAATTGTCCTCCAACCTCTTTCTGATTCTCAAGATTGCTTTGAAGCGCGAGAGAAGAGAATACTCAATGATTGATATCCAATTTCTGGTCCCAATGCAAGTTTTATATGTGATTTACAAGTGATTCTAACTTATAGTCAAAGAAAGCCATTCATGTGGCGAAAAAAAAAAAAAAATAGGAGAAATAATGATTTTTAACCCTTAAGTGCCTATGTGTTTTGACTAATCCCTTTATATGGAGAGGGAACTTAAGTGTGGTGCAGATTACGACATGCATGGAATCATCTTTAAGAATGTTAGGGGCCTTCCACAAATAACAAAAAGACTTACAATGTGTATTTTTCTGCACAGGTGCGTGAGTCTCAGAGTAGACAGAGGCGCCTTAAGCACCAATGCGCGAATTGAAAAAGACTTTTGGGGGTGTGCAGAAGGCGCTGAGTAATACAGTGTTTTTGGCGCAGGTGCGCACGATGTGCGACTGTGGGCCAATAAACCCGTGAACAACTCTCACATGACCGTGAAGAAAATTCTAGATGAAATTCTCTCAACTCAGCTTTGAATTGGATGTTTTGCAGGTCAGCTTGGGCTAGTTATGGTACCTGCAGGTTAAATAAACCAAAAGAAGAGCTAGAATAATCCAAATGGGGTAGGAATTTGATACCTATCCCCAGTGGAGTCGCCAATCTGTTGCGCCTCTTTTGCCACCTGAATGAGAAAAACAGAGGTGCTTACAAGCTTAGTTGGGTTAGCTAAGCAAGACAACAATGAATAAAAGGGTTAGAAAAATAAACATAAAAGGCTAAGCTAAGAATTAAACTAGGAAAGGAAAGAACAACTAAACTATTGAGCATAAGGACATAAGAACAAGAAACAAACAAGACTCATGTCACCAATGGAAAGGATTATATTAGTGAAAAGAAAACACCGAGAAGAAAGGGGACTTTGGGTCCCTTCTTCCTCCAAGGGAGGGCTCTTGAACCCCCAAGATTATGCTCTTCTTACAACTTGAAAACTTGAAAGAAATGGTGAAAGAATCCCAAGCTAACCCACTCAAAAGGTGATGTGGATTGCCCAAATGGAATGGTGCTAGTATGCTCTTGATGAGAAAAGAGGATTCCCCAAGAGAATAGCAGCAACATAACCTTGCAAATGAATTCCTTGAAAATATAGTGCACCCATGGCCTCCTTTTATAGCATAGATTTGAGGCATTATGCAACCAACTTTTAGTGTGAAAAGGGGTTGTTTAGGGCACCTTTAGGTCTTTGTCTAGCCACCCAGCTGGATCCAGCTGAGATTTGGATGACAAATTGACTTGAAAGATGAACCAGAAGTGGGTGGGAGGCTGACCAACCTCATACATGCGCCGTTCTCAGGTGTGCGCGGCTTTTAGCGTCCACAGTCATGCATCGTGCACATGTGCTCTTTTCCTGTGTTTCTGGATGGCGCATGTGTGCACGCGCCCTGTGTAGTCATAGTGCATCTTGATTTTATAACTGGTTGTATAGTTTTTGACCTTTTGGAAATGTTTTTTTGGTAATTTTGGTCCATGGGTGGACTCATAGCTGTTTGAAGATGTTGGATTCCTGTAACCATTTGCGAACGAAATTTCGGTGATAAAAATAACCCTCTTTAACTACTCCACTATAAGATAATCACAAATGTGATAATAACTATTATTTTTTAAGAGTGAAAACATGGGAAATAACAAGGCTAACAATGAGTATTAATCAATCCACCTTCAAAACTGCAATGGTTTTTTATCCGATTTGGTCTTTCAATTCAGGATTGAAAGGGTTAGAGTGGAAAGGATTCTGATATCGCTAAGAACAAGGGTTTAGACAGAATATAAATATTTTTAGAGAGCCATTAAAACTAAAATAAAACATCATAGAGACATATAGAGACCCGGAGAAAAAAACCCATGAATATTGTGGATGGAGAGATCTTACCTCATGTCGGAGTGGAGGAAGTCTTTCTTGTCGCGATTAGAAATAACTATCGAACCGAAAGACTAGCGACCAATTTTAAGAGAAGGGATCCCTTTCAACTCCATCAAATCTATCATCGATCTCATGTAGTCATTTTAGCTCTCTCACCAGAAGAGTGAAGATTTGAGGCTTCCTAGCATCCAGATTGAAGCCAGAAAAATAAGCAATATGAACAATTTAGGTGGTGGGGGACTTTACTTGATACCTCTTACATTATAACCAACACTCATCCACTAGAGCTAACCCACCGGGCTATTGTGAATCTGTAACTTATAAATATATACATTCTTAAATGCTATAAATGATCTAAACTCATATTAACCCTTTAATGTATCAATGCTATAACTAACACAACCACATTAGGAAAAGTGGTTGATATACTTGCCATTAGTTTGGAAAGGTGGAAAATGACATTGATGCGCCTATATCAACCACTTTTACTAATGTGGTTGTGTTAGTTGAGAGTCTACATGCTTAGGGATGATTAATAGATTTGTGAATTAAAATACAAATATAAAAAATATAAATCCAAGTTATATTTATAATGTTAAATAATTAATTATTTAACATTATAAATATATTATATGTCTATTATATTTTTAATTATGTATAAATATATTATACATATATTCTATCATATATCAATCAATATATAAATATATGGTAAATATATTATATAAATATAATTGTTATTGACGATGATGATGATTAATGTCCACTAAGACTGAATTGGTCTATCGGACCTTAATTCCCCCAGATATGGTGATAGGGGAGAGAACGGGTGAGGGGACTAAACTTTGGCATTCATGCATAACCGTCCTCACCTCGACCCTCATTGTCACACCTAGGAATCCCTCCTCATGGTCATGCAGGCATGTCTTCAATGTTAGAAGGTGCTACTTATTCGACAAAGTACTTCCTTTCTATGATGTTCATGTTGAAATGGACACTTGACACTGAGAGGTGGGGGTGAATCAATGTCACGCAACTTTGGAAGATTTTCTACTTTTCATAAATTAACTGAACAACATATATTTATTTCATTTTCTCAATCAATATATATAAAAGAATAAACACTTTAATTATTTATTTAACTTGAATGAATACATAATATCAATCATTGAATTTCATCTTCAAACAATTATGAGAGACCCAACTCTCTGTTACAAGACCCAACTTGTAAATAGGAACCAACCTGATAGAATGAACCTTCATTTAATCCATTATATATATATATATATATATATATACTTCAACAAATTCAACTACCCTTCTTCTCACCATTCTTTCTTGTTTATATAGTCTTCCAACTAGTGTGAATTTGAATCAATGCGTCTTTTGATATTTGAACCATTGTACCTTTTCATTTAAATGATAATATTAAACTTTAAATAATATCATTTTTCCTTTTATCCTTTATTCATAATGCTCATGATTTAACTCTCTTAATCATGACTGTGTATCGGTTCTTTTGTCTTCATGAGTTGGTCACAGACATAGATCAACTCATTATATTGTACTCATGCTTCTGATGTGTTCTCAGTTCACCAACATATCATATTTGATATTTTATCGATTCTTTGTATTGTTCTAGTGTTAAATATCTGTCAAATTAAATCTATATGAGGTGCTTCCTTCAAACAATTTACATATGACCATATGCTCAAAAACCACAGTTTTATTAATTTAAGCGCTTTCTCTTATTTATCCTTATTTCTTTATTCCATATGACCACAAGCGATGACCAGACACTAGGCTAAATAAGTTCTTGATCACTTGTCAAGATTGATGGTCATGTTTTAATCGCATGATGAGATGGACAACTGTCGTTACTACGGGACTTCATCCTTCACGACTTCCAACCTCAGTAATATTTCAAATCTCTCGAAGCAGATTTCGTCGTAATAGATCAAAAGGTCGATATTTTATTTGCACGATGAACGATTCTTGTTCATTTTGGAACTTCAGGACTTTGAGCATTTGTTGATGGTGAAATTTCCGAAGTACAAACTCCCTAAGTGACGTAGCTTGATGACATCACTGTTGACTTGGAATTGGCTGAGTGGCTGCGAATTGTCACTTAGATTTGTGACTTACACATAATTGAAATGCTAATAGCACCTTGACACTTTTCACCATTTTATTGTGCCACGTGTCCTTACTGATGTGGCCTGCTGATGTGGATATCCTAATGTGTGTGTTATGTGTCTTCCCTTCTGGATCTAATGGTCATCATGTATTCTCCAGATCTGACGTTCCTTCTTTATGGATTACTCTGTCCTTCCACTCAACTTGATACAATAGTCGAGAATGATCCTGGAGTAGATCAATGATCAAGGATGATAGCGAGGTCCCAACTAACATGACGTTTAAAACTATCATCGAGCTTCGCAATGGAAACTGTTTGTTTGTCATGGAACTGATGCCAGTCGTAGATCTATTAGCGGATGATGATTGATGGTCTGGAATAAATGCGGGATTGGAAATAACGCGTTGTTTAATTCTCCCTTCGTTCTCTGCAATCAATCCCTTCCCTTGATCTGTTGCTTGCGTATCCAATGATCATGACTTGTTCTGATCATTGACCATTCCTCCAACGATCCTTCTCTTGTAATCTGATGGTCCAGACTAATTGCGAGATTGGAATTAACACGTTGTTTAATTCTCCCTTTGGGCTCCACAATCAATCCCTACCCTTGATATGGTGTTTTCATATCCAATGATCATGACTTGATCTGATTGTTCACCAGTCCTCCAATGGTCCTTCTCTTGTAAATCCCAGATCTGATGGTCCAGATATAATTCTTCAAAAATCTGACTTCACCCCGATCTAACGATCTTTGTTTTGATCTTTTCATCATTATTTCTCCCGAGATTTTAATAACGTATGCTTTGTTACTTCTTTTGTACATGGATTCTCTGCATGCTTCCTCTCTCAAGCTTTAGAGTGGATTCCTCTACACCTTGCATTATGTCTTCTACATGATTACTCCTTAAAACTATCTCAATGTGTAAGATTCTTTCTTGAATCCTTTCGAGTTTTCTTGTGGGGATTTCGATCCCGATGGTATTTCTACAATGCGCTTCTTCCTTCTGAGATTTGATTAATGTCCTTGCTTCTGAGCTTGAATCTCTGCATATTGTTTGAAATTTTCATTCTCTACATACTGTTTGACATTTTCATTCTCTGCTAACTATTATACTGTTAACATCAATGACAATTCATTAATGATAACTCGTTAATGACAATTCATCATAACAACTTATCATCATATCACAATGACATCAACTATTGACATTTTCATTCTCTGCATATTGTTTGACATTTTCATTCTCTGCTAACTATTATATTGTTGACATCAATGACAATTCATTAATGATAAATCATCAATGACAATTCATCATGACAACTTATCATCATATCACGATGACATCAATTGTTGACATCAATGACAATTCATTAATGATAACTCATCAATGACAATTCATCATGACAACTTATCATCATATCACAATGACATCAATTGTTGACATCAATGACAACATATCAATAACAATATGTTCAACAATATCCCCATTTGTCATTGAGGGAAACACACTAACTTCATACACAAACTCCTCTTGGAATGATGCTTTTCTCCTATGAAGTTACTCTCCCCCTTTGACATCAATGGCAAAGGGTTGCTCCCCTTATGATCAACATCTATATGTCTGCATGTTGTTGAACAAAATATGAACTTGCGTAACTCCCCTTGCAATCATGCTTTGCCTGCCATAACTGAATGACTCCCCCTGTCAATATTCTCTCTCTGCCTCTGACTACTCTCCCCCTTTGTTTCTAAAAGGGTAGCTATTTCTGACAAGATCTCTTCCCCTGTCAATTTACTTAATTGTTTATCTCAGTCCATTGGAATATTTATGTTCATATAAGTAGTCTTCTTGATACCAACTTGTAGTGATACCCATTTGTAGTGACCAAGTCTTTCAAAACTTAATCTAATTACTTTCTTATTTAATAACCAAAATAATCCTCCTGAGTTTTTACTGACTTTCCTTTGTCAAATAGAACAAGAGTATGAATCTTACTAATCTTTTTTTTTTTTTTTGATCTGCTTCTTATTCTTCTTTGATATTTCACATGAATATCAATTGAGGAATGATACCAATTTTGTTATCAATTGATCTTTGTTGAATGATACTCCTTGAACTTCTCTGTTACCTTTATTTTCCCTCTTCTCATATTCTACAACTAACCCTACCAATGATTTTTATTTTGACCACTAATCTATAGATAGTCAATATTTTCCATATGTTAATTTTAAAAACTCTTGGTATAATCCTTTGATTTTGTAGAAACCAAATTTAAACTTCTTTTTGTATTTTCTTTCTTTGGCTAACAAATTATGACATCATCAAAATTTGATATTGTCCCGTATTCTTCTATAGGCACTTCCTTTTCTTGAGCTTTATTTATTTCATATTGAATTTCACATTCTTTATTAGGACCTTTACCCATTATGTTCTTATTATTAATTTCTTCATTTTCATGTGTAATATCATATTTCTTGCTTTCTCCTTCATATTTTCTTCTCCATATCCTTCTATGAGATATTATGCTTTTTGGATTTTCTCTTTCTAATTGTGTTTTTGGAGATATGTCATCTCCTTTCTTCTTCCAACTTTTATTAGGTTTTGTCATTGACTTGAATGAATTATTTAAGGATTGAATTTTTGAACTCCTGTAGCTTTGGGATTTGTGCCCAAACCTATCACAATTGTAACATCTTATTGTATGACAAAATTTTGTTGTGTGCCCAAAAAAATTACATCTCCAACATCTAATTGAGTTTTTGGATTTTCTTGTATATCCTTTCTCTAGTTTCTTGCAATCCATTGCTTTATGGCCAAATCTATGAAAAGAAAATCAATAGCCATTGAAGGTGTTTCCATTCTTGATTCTATTTTGGCTTGAGAAATATGTCATTTGATTTTCTTCTTCCTTTTTACTTCTATATCTTCCTTCCTTAACAAATTTCATGACTTGTATTTTCTTTGTAATTGCACCTTTTCTCTTTGAGGAGGATGATCCTTTCTCATGTTTGTAAATGGTGCTCCATTTGTCATTGTCTTCTTTCTTATTGTATCCAAGACTAGTTTTGTCATCAACTAATTTTTGTCTCTTCTAGATCAAATCTAGGATAACTGAGCTATTCTGAAAATTGACAATCTTATTTGTCTTTTCATTCACCTTTTTGAGATTGACTATTTCTAACTTCAACATGTGACATAATTCTTTCTTTTTAGTCAACTGAATCTTCAAGGCTTCTTCCTTTTTCTTAGCTTCTTCATTTTGAGTCATTATATCTTCATTAGTACTTTCATTTATCTTTTTGAAATTGATGATTTCCAATTCCAACATGTGGTAAGAATTTTCTTTCATTGTTAACTGGATCTTTAGGTCTTCTTCACTTTCTTTAATTTCCTCAAGTTGAGTGTTTAGATTGTTAACTAATTGTTATGATTCTTTTAGTAATTATTTTATTTTACTGTCATGTGTCTTTATTTCTTCCACCTCTTATGTTAGATTAGTAACTTTGGTTTTCAATCTTTTGATCTTATTTTCTTTGTCTCCTAGCTAAACTCTCTGTTCAAACTCTTCATGGCTAGATTGATCTAACTGTTGAAGTAACAACATATCTTTTTGTTGAAGTTTCTCCAACTCTTCTAGAGTGCACATAATTGTATACTCAATATTGTAAATAGCCTCCATATGAACTTTAATATGTATACCATTTCCTGGTTCCATGCAAATATCTTCTATTGCAATTGTAACATCAGTCTTAAGATTATGTAATTTTCTTTAATGATTATTGAGGTATGCCTCAATTCATTGATGAGGTTGTCTTATTCATTTATGACTAAGGATTGAATTAAATCCTTCATTTCATTATGATTAGAAATGTATTTAAATGTATTATGTTCTTCAATCTGATTGCAATTTTCCTTTTCTTTATCTTGTTCCTTATTTTAATAAGAATTCTCTTCTTCTGAGTTTTGTTCTTTATTCTGACAGGAATCCTCTTTATCTGAGTCTTGTTCCTCACTTTGACTGTATTTCTCTTCTTCTTGTGTTTCATTATGATAACAATTTTCTAGTTGGAGCCATAATTCTTTAGCATATTTGTAGTGCCTTATCTTTTCTTTGACTTGGTCTAAAAATCCATCTTGGATTGATTTTAAGGATAAGGAATTGTTTCTCCTTGCATCCTTTGTAGTTTTGGTTTTTCTTTTTGAAGTAGTTAAGTACAAGGGCTTACTTACTACCGAATCTCAAAATCCAGATCCTCTTGACGTTGGATATCTTTTCATATTTTCCCTCCATGATGAATAATCCATTCCGTCAAATAAGGGAGCTTCACTTGTGGAGATAACAATTTGTCCACCCATTTCTTATGAAGCTACCTTTAGTGTTTAAATTGTGATGAAGGCACCTTCTCTAATACCAATTGTTGAAATGGACACTTGACACTAAGAGGGGGGGGGGGTGAATCAGTGTCACAAAAATTTGGACAATTTTCCACTTTTCATAAATTAACTGAACAACATATATTTATTTCATTTTCTCAATCAATACATACAAAATAATAAATACTTTATTTATTTATATAACTTGAATGAATACATAAGATCAATCTTTGAATTTCATCTTCAAACAATTACGAGAGACCCAACTCTCTATTACAAGACACAACTTGTAGTTCTCAGATCCAACTGAGAATGAGGAATCCAACCCTCATAACAAGTCCTAGCTTTTTGATCTCAGATCCAACTGAGATGTGAGGAATCCAATCCTCATACAAGACCCAGTTTATAAACATGCACCAACCTGATAGAATGAACCTTCACTTAATCCATTATATATAAGTATATATGTACTTCAACAAATTCAACTATCCTTCTTCTCACCATTATTTCTTGTTTATATAGTCTTCCAACTGGTGTGAATTTGGATCATTGTGTCTTTTGATATTTGAACCATTGTACCTTTTCATTTAAATGATAATATTAAACTTTAAATAATTTCATTTTTCCTTTTATCCTTTATTCATAATGCTCATGATTTAACTCTCTTAATCATGACTGTGTATCAGTTATTTTGTCTTCATGAGTTGATCACATACATAGATCGACTCATTATATCATACTCATGCTTCTGTTGTGTTCTCAGTTCACCAACAGATCATATTTGATCTTTTATTGATTCTCTGTATTATTCTAGTGTTAACTCTCTGTCAAATTAAATATGTATGAGGCACTTCCTTCAAACCATTTACATATGACCATATGCGAAAAACCACGGTCATATTATTTTAAGCGTTGCCTCTTCTTTTATCCTTATTTCTTTATTCCATATGACCACAAGCGTTGACCTGACACTAGGCTAAATAAGTGCTTGATCACTTGTCAAGGTCGATGGTCATGTTTTAATTGCACGATGAGATGGACGACTGTCGTTACTTTGAGACTTTGTCCTTTGCAACTTCCATCCTCTGTAATCTTTCAAATCCCCTGAAGCATATTTCGCCGTAGTAAATTGAACGATCGATATTTTATTTTCACGATGAATGGTTCTTGTTCATTTTGAAACTTCGAGTTGGTGGTGAAACTCTGGGAGTGACGTAACTTGATGACATCACTGCTAACTTAGCATTGGCTGAGTGGCTGCCACATATCACTTAGATTCATGACTTACACATACTTGAAATGCTAATATCACCTTGACACTTGTCACCATTTGATTGTGCCACATGTCCTTTCTAACGTGGTCTGCTGATGTGGATCTCCTGATGTGTGTGCTATGTTGGACAACTAAGAGGGGGGGTGAATCAGTTGTTTCCGTGCTTAAACAATTATGGTTCTTTTAAACTTTTTGTAGAGACTCTGAATGATAATCACAATAATGCAGAGAAATAAACAATGGCACTTTCAGCATCATTCACATATATGAGAAACACAGAGACAGATATTTCCCGAGGAAACCCATGCAGGATAAAAAACTCTTTTCTTTTATATGATAAGTAATGGTTACATTCTTTACAATATCATACATATGAGCACCAACTCATAATGAGGCTACAACCTCAGCTTTGCAAGCTGCAACTTGCTGAGAGCACCAACTCTTTGTTTTCTCTAGCACCAACTAGAAGGAAGCACTAACTCCCTAGTTTTTCTAGCACCAACTAGAAGGAAGCACCAACTCCCTGTGTTCAACCACCCACTTGAACCTATGAGGACAACAGTCCTCCCTAGCACCTCCCAACCACCCTGAAATATAAATCTTTGCTACTAAATTTATTACAGTGATATGATGTTCAATGATGGCCTACTTGACTTATCACTGTTCTACTCCACTTTGTTTCTCTATCTGCCTTATTGTCTTTCTGCTCAGATCATTTGCACTATCTATTCTCCTGCTTTTTAAGCTCTGTGCGCCATACCCATTCTCTACACAGATCCTCTTCTATTTAATTCAGCTCCTGCACTCTGATTCTTCTTCACACATGAATCACCACAGCAAACTCCAATAGAAACTCCAAATTCCCACAGTAACCACAACATCTCTTCTCTGTACCATGTATTTATAGCGTCTATGCACCTTTTGCATGCAATGTTTGCCTTGCCTCTGCATGTAGACTCTGCGTCGTTATCCTCCACCTCTTGAGTGCTCTATCTGATCATCATCATGACTCTTCAGCTTCTCTGGTGATTACATAGTGGTCTTCTTCGACTTCTCTAGCAGACGTCATTAATGGTTTCTGGCAGTCTCACTGTGTCGTGCCTCAGTAGCCCTCCGATCATTTCTTGATCCAACGGTTCAGATCAAATCAGGATTTCATATATCGTGATTTCAGCACTTTTGATGACATAATGTTTATGTCCACGGGATTCATGATTTCCCGATTCACGATGCGCTTCATCCCTCCTGGCTAAGCCCTGGTCCATGTGACCGTTACCAGTGACCACAACCATACCTCTTGAAAAAGTGCGCTAGCCCTCCTAGATAGAACATGGTCCATATGACCTGTCTCTGTGTGACCTTGGTCTTGTCACTCCATCGGAGTTTCGGCACTTGTGATGACATAATGTTTATGTCCACGGGATTCGCGATTTCCCAATCTGAAAACTTCCATAAGGAAATCAGATCAACGGTTCAGATCATTTCTTGATCTGACGGCTGCAAATCCATCGTGACTTTGCATATCACGATTTCGCAATTCATGTTGCAATCCTTACCATATCCCGATTCACAAAACTCCGATATGGTATAAGATCAACGGTTCAGATCTGAGCTGAATCTGACAGTCTAGATTCAATTGCGATTTTGCATATCGCGAAATCGGGGTTTTCGTTGCATTGTGTTCTTTGCATATTGAAATCCTGATCCCTGAAACTCCAATGAAGCCTCCTGTCGAGATGCTCCCGATGGCACCCGATCGCTGCCACGCTTCCTCTACAAGTGGACGGTTCCGATCTCTGCTTGATTTAATGGCTGCGATCAAATTGCGAAATCGCATATCGTGATTTTGGGGTTTTCATTGTCAAGTGAATTGGAAATTTCTTAGTCCTGATCGACGATGCCTCTGTTGACATCACACGTGGTTTGACACATGTTGATCCGGATTATTTTCGGCACGAAATGAGAGCGGAGATATAATAAAGAAATGCACAGAGATATCGCATATATCCAGTAATATAACAGAAATATATCAGAGATGCAACCATAAACACAGAGATACAGTAATACACGATTTCTATTAATGAAAGAAATGTACAGAGACTGTAAAAATACAGAGTAGAAGACTCGCTAGAATGGTGGCAGCTTATCTCTGAGAAGAGATGTGACGGCTACTCGCATTCGCAAGATGATGGTTACAATGAGGCTCGGAAGGCCCTTTTACAATAGACGGGAATGCCAAAAGTCCTAGACATCCAAAAACC